>JARYZH020000243.1:0-357237 GCA_030021035.2 Notholithocarpus densiflorus | reverse complement strand
TCTAATATCACAAATAATCAATCACAATATGCCAAAAAAAAAATAAATCACAACAATTAATTAGTATATATACCTAGAGTTTGAAGGGTATATTGGTAAAATGTCATTTAATTAAACGGGTTAGACAGATCAAACGGGTTCTATGTGTTTAACATTAACCCAACCCGAATATGACACGAACCCATTAAGTCTCAACCCATAACATGCTAATTTCGTGTCGTCTCGTGTCCGATTCATGGGTCGTGTCAAATTTTGTCACCCGTAGGTAGAGGGTTGAAATAGACCTCATAATTAAGGGGAAAATACAATTAAACCTAAAAGGAATGGTGACTACTTTATTAAACATTCCTTTTTATTTTATTGTACATGTTCTTTTTTTTTTCCCTGGATCATTGGGCTTCACAATAAGAGAACTAGAGAAATGCTCTTCTTCAATCCCTCTCAAACCTCTCCATGCCCATTACTATCTCAACTCAAACCTAAACTTGAGATTTGAGACTTGATGGTGTGCCATTAGACCTAGGCCCGTCTTTTTTCTTTCTTTTTTTATTTAGTAATAGTAGGGGAGTGCGTAATTTTTTTTTTTTCCGCGAATCATTGAGATAATATGTTGTGATAATTTTTTTCAGCAAAAGAAATATTGTGATTAAATTTGAGTAACATAACTTTCACATATATCTATCATTAACAATATTTTTATTATTTCCAATTATAACAGGGAATGTCAGTAATATTGTGATTGGAGTGATATTTTTTTGCATGTTAATTTTATCTTTTTATTCTTTTTATTTTTATGGAATCGCATTCCAATAGATATGATAATAAATGAAAAAAAGAAATTATGAAAAATATAGTGATGTCTGAATATTGTTGAACAACATAGGTCGTGGAACCCGTGATGTCGACCCAGATTATAGTTGCATGGTTACCAATTTTCACAGCCCCCATTAACAAGAAATCTTGCTTCACCTTGTCCTGTCCTCTTTGGTTGGTGGAATAGAGCGGGATCACAAGTTCAATTTCATTAAAGAAGAATTGTACCCTCATAATCAACTGGATTTACCAAATTGACACTGGAACGTCTCTCATATAGATAGATAGATAGATGACAAGAAAGATATTTTCCTTCTGTCTTTGTCAAAGCCAAAGTAATAGATATTTAGCCAACACATATATCCATCTAGCCAAAAAATAAATAAATAAATAAATAATCATAATGTGGGTTTACTCAATGGTTTGTTTTAAACAATGGGATACACTTCCATCTCCCATTAATCCTTCCTTTTAAATCATTTTGGGTATTAAAAAAAAAAAAATCAAAATTATGCGAATTAAAATATTATTATGTTATTTTATGAGTTTTTTTTTTTTTTTTTTTTTTTTTAAATCTTATTGGTTTATCATAAAACCTTTTAATGTACTGAAATAGTGAAATCAAAATAATCTTTAAAAAAAGAAGTGAAATTGGTATACTTTATTAAACTGAAGAAGAAATAAGCAGTATGGTTGAGTCCTTGGTATCTCAAGATGTAATACCTAAATGAAATAACCATAAGATTAGTCTATAATTAATCTAAAATTCAGTTTACTATATATTCCTCAATTGAACAAAAAGTAAAAAATAAAAATGTGGCAGCTAGGAGTCCTAGGACTATTCCTAAAAAATGTTGCATATTTGGCTTCTTTCCAAAATATGTATACAAACTTTGATGCTCAACTATGTTTTTCTTTGAATTATAATATGCATGATGTAAATGAAATTCGATTTTCAAATCTTTGATATAGACCAAAAAACAAGCTTAAAACAAAACAAAAAAATCAACTTGTATGCTAATGTGAACTGGACCGTGCAGCAACTCCAAATTTTATTTGGGCCTTGACTGGGCAACACCTCAAGGGTCTAGAGATGTGGGCTTTTCTAGATTAATGTTTCAATGTTGGTTTGGTCACCATTCAAACGTTTTCTACTTCTCCATATTTTTCTCTACCCTTTGGTGCAAGTCTAAAAGGATACATATGGAGCACATTTCTATTTTAGGCCTGGGTCAAAATTGGCTTGTCTTTTTAAGAACATGGACAGATAGGGCTTAAGAAGGGATATTCAGGCTAGGGCAACCAAATTTATTGCCTTGTGTATAGTGTAGCTGCTTGTCTTTCATTTAAAAAAAGAAAGAAAAGAAAAGTGTAATAAGATTATAATGATTTTCTGATCTCTTTCCTTTAACATTTAGGATTATGCTTAAAATCGTAAAATTATGGGATCATTATATAGGATCATATGAGATTCTACCAATCACCTAAAAATTTATAAAGTTTTTGGGTTTTTTTGATGAAACTTTAAGGGTTTTTCTTGTTGTGATGATATGACTTTTTTATTTTTTATAAAATTATGTTAACCTAAACAAATGTTTTCTAGTTTCTAGTTCACTTGTAATCAAAATAAAGAAATGCTTCATCATTTCTAAATGAAGAATTTGATGTTGGCTTTGCTACTTTTTAAGCTCATGAGTTATTAAATTTGTTTGATCAATATACTAATTTGTGGTTCATCATTGCTAAATATTTTTATATATATAATTTTATAAGTTGTATTGCATTTGGCATGTTGATTGATTGATTTTTTTTTGGAGCATGCTCTTTAATTGTTCTTTGAATGGAATAACTTGAATAGTTGAGTGTGAAATTGTATCTTAATGTCTTTACGGCTCTAAATAGCTAAATATTAATGTCTACATAGATGAAGAGTAAATGGATAATGATAGGTCAGAATTTGGGGCGGTGGTTATAAGAACCTTAGAGTGTGAATAATTAAATGTCATTTCTGCTAATATTCATCTTGCTTTTGGATTTCATATTGTAGTTAAGCTAGTTTCCATTTGCTAACTTGTTTAGGATTTCAAACTTGGAACTTAGAACTTAGAAAATATTTTCCATATGTTTGATAAAATATTTTGGTATTTGATTTGCTAATTAAACATTTATTAGACTTTTAGATACATTAGATTAAAACTTAAATATATTTAACAAGTTAGTATAAACTTAGCGATGTATGACATGCAAATTAATCATATATTTACCAAATCTTAGTTTTTTTATGGATGAATTTATAATGTGCGTGATTATTCAACATACAAGTCATTCTCGATATGTTTTTCTTTTAAATTTAGTAGGATCTTATGATTTACGATCCGATCGATTCTGATCCCACGATCTGATCACTTTGCCTATATTGCCAGATCTTATGTAGGATCCAGATTTTGACAATACTTTCATTAAAAAAGAAAAAAGTGTAATTTATATATAGTGATTAACTCCTTGAAATTTATTACCATTCCCTCTAATCGGAACTTCAATTAGATTAAAAAAGTTTCATCTTCTCATTAGAAGAAACCAGAAATCTTATTTAATATATAGAGTGGGTTAATATATACCTTAGGTATACTTTAACCATCCATTTTAGCTGTTTATGAGGTATACGTTAATAAAACTCTCTCTCTCTCTCTCTCTCTCACTCTCTCGCTCTCTCGCTCCTCTCTCTCTCTCTCTCTCTCTCTCTCTCTCTCTCTACATATATATATATATATATTCTTTTTGACTTATCCAAAAATAAGGGATTAGATCTATGGACTTGAACATCTAGGAGAAAATAACATTTAGTTCAAACAAAGTAAACTACTATCGAATTATATCCAGACAACTAGGGTCGGCCCTAGGCCTAGGCCACTTATGCCATCGCCTAGGGCCCCCTACTAGAAAAAGGCCCCCAAAATTTGGGATAAAAATTGAATTTAAAAAAAAAAATTGAGATATAGGAAAAAAAAATAGTTTTACATTTTTCCTCTACTTATAAGAAGTCCCTAAAAATTGAGTAATGCTAGAGATAATACAACTTTAAATATATAGGACTTACAAATATGTGTCACTAATCACAAAAAATAATGTCAGATAGGAAAACGACTATAAATTTTACTTCAAACCCTTTAAAAATTGATGTAATGATTAATATGATTTGTGGACATTAACAACTTATTAAATAAAATTTTAAATTTATTTTTGTGATTAGTAATCCGATTTTTATAAATCCAGTAAAATGTTGCTCAAAATTATAATATCACTCTACTGTCAATTCCAATTTAAATACTTGTTTATTATTCTTCTAAAAAAACTTGTTTATTATTTTCTTGAAGTGTCACTAATCACATTTTTTGCTACATCGTTTGTAAGTTTTTTGTAGTAAAATTTGTTATAGTTTTAGCATTTCTTCAAAAAAAAGAAAGAAAGAAAACATATTACAAGATAAAAAGATGGATTTTTGTTATAAAAAAAATTACAATATTAAAAACTAGTTAAATATTATTCAAGTAATAACAAAAAGGCCACATTTAAATATATCGCCTTACATTTAAATACATCGCCTTAAGCCTCAAAGTTTTGTGGCCGCTCCTCACTACAAAAAACGCTAGCTTGTTTGGTGCTTGTATTGACTCAGAATGTTACTTTTTATCTCATTGAAAGTGTAAGTTTTGGATTTGGGGTGGACAACTTTAGTGAATTGCTGTTTAAGGTGGAAAAAATGTATTCAAATTTGAGAATTTTGGCCAAAATTCTGTGTCCTTATTTTTCACTGTCTATGTTTATTAAGTTAGTAAATTTTTTGGAGAAATAGTTGGAAGTTTGAGATTGTTTTGGTTTTTAAAGGAGGTGGAAGTCAAGAAATTTTAACAAAGTTAGGTTGGGCGAGAAGAAAAAGAATAAGGGAAGGCTATCACTTGAAAGCTACTTGGAAACTGTTCATATGGGTTGCCTTTTTGGCATAAAGAGCAAATTAGGAACTGGGTTTACCTTAAATTGTTTGGCCTTCTTGTTTAGCTAGACTCCTAGACATAATTATGACTTGAATATGTGTTTGCTTTAAAGAAAAAATTATTTTAGTATCATGTGCTTAGTCACAGATTTTGGTGGATTTTGCTATCTAGGAGTTCATTTGTTTAGTATTGGAAGAAATTTGGTTGTTACTACTTTCACATAATTGATGTCTTGTACCAGTTTAGGATAGAAGGTAATTGATGAGTCCTTAGTTGATGGAAGAACAAAAACTAGAAATTTATCTCTGGGATTTTGTGCTCATGTTAACATCCTAACGATCCTAAATCTGCTGAATGTGTAAAGCAATTGGAGCAGGTGGAAAAAATAAAAAACAAAAATCAAAAAATGATGTCGTTGTGTTCATCTTTATCTTTATCTTTATCGTCTCTCAAATCTTTCTCTTTCTTACTGAAAAGTGAAAACCAAACCCTTGAGCTTCAATGGCGTCTTAGGCTCACCTGTTACATATCGATTCAGAGCCTCCGCTGATGTTCCCGACTTTCTCTCTGCCGACTAGTACGCTTTTGATTTTGCGTATTGAATTGTTGGATTTTTTATTTTTAGCTTTCTAAGTTAGACTTTTAAGATTATGTTACCTGTTACTAGAATTCTTAAGCCTCGTAAAACAATGATAGGACTTAGGTGACACTGAATTCGTGCCAATCCCCACCTAATAATACCATGTAGCATTGAAACTGAATTGATGCATTGAAGTACAATGACCAGCCCGTCGAGATTATGGAATCGAGGTTGTATACCAGGAGTAATTTACAATACTGGAACTCTTTTTTTCTTTGGCTGGTTTATATTGATTGGAGATTAGTGTTCAATGTTAATAAGTATTATCTTTTTCCATTACAGTTTGCTGGATTTGATCCTTTTGAAAGGTCCACCTATTTTAGGCCCTTCTTTGATTTGGGACAGGTAAGAAATTCTAAATTTTGAGTAATACCCACTAATACCTGTTGCTATACCTTTTCTTGGTTTTGCTGCTTCACTGTCAGTGCAGTTTGAGCGGTTTAGGCGGATTTTCATTCAATTGGGAAAATTTGATATATTAAAAAAATGATATATTAAAAAAAAATGAGGAAAATTTGATTCTTAGGCATTCTTTAAAGATTATAAAGGAATACAAATTGTTCTGCTATATCTACCTAGTGGTCAGTAAAAACACATTGTTGGAGTAGTTTGGTTGCTTTTCTTTAATGTGAATTTTCAGTGACTTGGATGATTATGCTCTATAGGGATATCAAGGTGCTGTTGTGTTGATGCATCAGGCGTGGTTCGCTAGCAGATTTTGGGGGTAGCCCAAGCATGTAAGTTTGGATATTTATCCACACATTAGAATTTGATGGTGTTTGGGCTGTTGACATATGGAGTTTGGGGCTGTACCATTAGTAAATACTTAATGGAAAACCTCCTTGGAGTGATTTACGGGGGTGAGGACATTGTTAACCTTGTTATGCTTCATTGATCATAATCTAGGCATGTAAAATGTCATCTACATGCTGTTGTTTCATGTGCTCAGAATGAATTAAACCCATCTCTGATTTATATGGACCTATTAAAATCACACTTCTTTTGAGAAATTTCTTGTAGCTATTTTTGATGTACAACTGGTACTTATTTGTACTATCCTGTTTTGAATGAGGAAATTAAAAAATTAATCATTATTACTATTAATACTTATCATGTGTTTTAAACTTGATTCCTTTAAGTATCAACTGTTCTTCTGTTTTCAGCCTCAAGCTATGTTCAAATTTTAGACAGAACCCCACCCATACAGAAACATTATCCTCAAAGGGAAAGGATTTCCTTCATTGTTGCTTTTACAAGTACACTTAAATCTTTTCTTTGATTTGATGATAGACAATTAAATCAATGGGAAAGAAAACTCAAAAATGAATAATAATAATAAATAAAGGAAAGAGAATGTATTTTAGCTGTAGAAAGTGATGTGAAATGTAACTTCCACCCATGTCATTTCTTGGATTTTCACTTAACAAGAATTGTTCCTTACACACTTAAGCCTACAGCAATTTATGCCAGAATGAAGTGCCAATCACTTCATCCTCATCTAAGTAAAAGAAGAATCTTTGAATTAGAGGTAGGAATGGCGTAATTTATATATATGCCTCTATTAGTAAACTAGGAGGGAAGGTGGTCCTACTTTTACTTTATGTTATGATCATATTTATTATGGTTCCATATATATGCTGCTTCTTTTGTGTTGATCTGTTAAAAGTATTTTCATTTACTATATTTATGGAAGTGTGAACACATTTTCAACCCCATAAAATTGCGGACACAATTGAGAGGGAAGTTGGAGGTCCTTATCTATGAATGCAACTAGTAGATGTGTTTTGGTTTGCCTTATGTAACATCTTTATTTTTATTTTTGAGATAGGTAGAGAAAGTTAAGAAGGTGAAGTTAGTATTCAATCAAATACATGAGATACTAAAAAAACACCATTAAAAATTGAGCTATCACTATAACCCATGTAACATCTATTTTTATTATGTAGATAATAAAAATATTTAAAATATATTGTAGAATCAGTATCATGTGTCATGTGTATAAGTTTTATATAATGAAATTTATAATATCTAGGGTAGATTCAACAGCTCATATATGGACAATAGCAGAGCTGCAGATGGTAGCTCGAGATCTACTTCTAATAGTCCTTTGAACGTGCTGGTGCTGAAACATGTTAAGGGTAGAACAAATGAGGAAGAGTAAAGATGTCACCACACTTGATTGGAATGAGTTTTATCTCACTATTCTGACTTAAGTTCATAATAGCTACTAATTATGCTCTAGATGAACCCGCACTATTGTTTAGTTATACTATCAAAGTTTATGTTAAGTTATGATTTTCTCATAACATTAGTGTTGGCTTATTCCATGACAAAAAGTGTTGTAATTGCACTAATTTATTTCATTGTATTTTTGTAGGATTTATTTGTAATGGGTTTAGTATTAAGTGATGAAGAAGATTTGGCCAAGAGACAACTAAAGGTCACATAGGCTTTATGCAAAGAAAGTGAAGAGTCAAGCTAGGCATCCCGAGGAGGAGTATAGTGTCAATTGGCTAACTCACGACTCAGTGCCACTTGCACCCGATCGCCCAGTGAGCCGCGAGATGCCCTATTTCTTTGAAACACATGACCTTCGTATTCTCCTCCACATACTATATATACCTCATTACCCTGAGAAATTGTAAAGGCCTATTGAGGAAAAACCCTAAAGAAAGGTTTCTACAACACTACTCTTGTATTAGAAGGCTACTCATTCTTAGAGAGAAATATTTATAGTCTCTTCTCCTTCCTTTTCCCATTGTTATACCCATTGAGAGGAGATTTGTACCCAAATACAACCCGCCATTTAGAGTGTTGAGAGTGTTTTGGAGGCTTAGGAAGCGTGGAAGATGCCAAGAATGGCAGATGCAATATGAAGCTTATTGCGGATCCCAGGAAAGCTAGAAGTGCAGTTAGACTTAACCTTGTTGGAGCAAGAAGCTTGGAGGGCTTAGGTGCACATCGGGTGGGTTAGGCTTGGAGGGTCAACTGCTATTCATGTATCCCCAACTGAATTTTCTAATGGATCATTTTACACGGCGGAGGGTAATGGAGAGGTTTTTCGCGAGTTCTTGGTTTCCTCTTCGATAACAACGTCACGCGGTGTTATCTTTGTATTGATTCTCTCTTCCCTACTCTTTTCCTTTTAATTTTTCTTTGAGTTTGTGATTAATTATGGTTTAGAGTGTTTTGCCAATTTAAGGTATAAGCTTATATTTATTATTCCGCACATATATTGTTTGATGAGTATAAGCTTGTGTTGGTTATTTTGAAATTGGGGTCTAAACATGCACTAGTGTTTTACACCAAGTGAACTTTCAATTTAGTTATACCATTGTTTAGTCATAGCTTTATTTTTCAAGCTTAGCTTTATTTTTTCAAGCTTAGCTTTATTTTTCAAGTTTCCATGTCATAGAATATGGTGCTTTATTTTTAGGGCTAATACTTGGTTTGGATTGGAATTATCTCTGAGAGCCTTGTAGGCTTAGAATGAAATAGTCAATGCTAAGGAGTGCCCAATTGCCGAGAATTTAGTATGGTCCTGTTTAAAAACATGGAAAAAAAACCCTATAGCCGCATTTTTAAAGCGCGGCTATAGACAAAAAGCCCTATAGGAGGCTTTAGCCATATTTTTGAATGCGGCTGAGCATGGTTTATAGCCGTGTTTTTAAACGACTATAGGTCTCGGCCTATAGCTGCGTTTAAACGTGGCTATAGACCCGCTAGAGCTATAGTCACGGAGTTTAGGCCGCCGTCCAACCATCCACGTGTGTAAGCACGGCTATAGACCACAGGCCTATAAGCTACGTTTTCAGATCTATAGCCACGTTTTAGAAAGCGGCTATAGGCCTGCATTTAATGTAGATCCTGCAGACAACTATGAAAATATAAGGGCAGTTTGTCCCCACCTTTTTGTCTAATGGAAGATGAGAAAGATAATGGACAAAATTAAAATTTTGTGAGGTGGATATCTTTATTTGGCGATGTAGACAAAGCCATAGCCTTTCATATTAGTTCATTCTAAGCCCCAAAAATAGAAGTTACCCTTGTTTTGTTCAATACTTCATTCAGTATTACTGTTAAGACATTTTATGTTTTCGAATGAGTGTGATATTGACTCGAATTTAGGGGACTTTATTATTTCTGTGCGGAATTTAAGGAGCCAGTAATAATTAATACCATTGCAAGAATGATTTAAGAGGAATGGTTAAGATACATTTCATACTTTATTGAATAACATTTTTATACATTTAAAAAAATAAAATTAACTATACACATTAAAAAAGCTGAATTACAAAAAAAAAAAAAGCACATACTCCACTATGAATTTGGCACAAGCTAATGGATTATTAACAAATAGATTTTCTTATTTTTGAAAGATGTGTATTACAATTCATAAGTGACCACACTTATATATTAATCCTTAATATGTGTCCTTAGAACACTCATTAATAAGACTAGTATAAGCGAAAGACAATTTTTTTGCATTAATTGGTTAGTATGTGACTATGTGTTCCAAGTGAAATTCTAGAGTTTCTTGATTGAATCCCAATATAATCACTATATGTGAATGTGATCTTGTGCATAATCTCAATCAATTTTGCACAAACAAAGCTAATCTATTCGAATATTAGTATAACACTATCAAGAAAAGAAAAATAGGTGTTTGTAACTTGGAAATGGTCAATGGCCTTGTTTTGATAATCTTGTTAATTATTTTTACTTAATGCTTCAAGAAGGATGATAGGTGATTTGTCTGTATTCCTCCTCAGTCAATTAATCTATTCAGATTCCTGCTATGAAATAGATTAAATGGTAAAACCAATCAATCAAGTGCTTGCCAAAAAATAGAAGAACTTCCCGGTGGCACCAGCTTAATGATTCAAATGCTTAAGTCGGTAGGATTTTGGTAGGTGAATTTAGTGACATCAAGGAAATTTTCCATACCTACTCTTGATTTGGATTTCTCAATATATAGGCTTGTCATCGAGGGAATTATTAGTCCTCTGGGAGGGCTTGGTGATGTGGTCACTTATCCTTGTAATAAATATATTATTTGTAAAATATGGACATCGCCGGTAATTTTATTTTTATTTGTTGTTCGAGTTAGGGAAGCTCGCTCATATATTTGCATAGATGACATAAATCTCATTGGTTGGGAGGACCATATCAGCAGTCCTCTGATGTACTAATAATTTCTCTCCTTGTCCTCGGAGCAATTCCTTGATTTAAGTCATTTCCTTTAATTTGGTTATAATAGGCTATAATGAGGGATATCGGCTTGACTTTTTTCCTTGGTTATAGTTTGAGATCTTTTAGCCTGAGTGTAATTAAGTTCTCATGTGTAATTCTAAAAAAAAAAAAAAAAAAGTTCTCATAATGGAGTAACATCACAATGATTTCCCAAGATATCATGCTCAATCTATGTAAATTAGGCCCTTGTGCTTGAGGATTAATATTTGGTGCAATAATTTAAATCTTTCAAGGGCTAAAGATTGAAAGTTAAAATTCATTTCTAATATTCGTCGTGGATAAAAAAAATTGTCAACCTTTAACATTATTATTATTTTTCTCTCACCGGTGTAATTGCATGATACAATGGCTAGGATGGAAATCTGTGTTCGGAGTTCTTCATGTCGGCCTAAATGAGTTATAGCTTTTGTCCTCAATCCTTGGTATTCTGCTTGGTTTCAGACCTTATGAGGTGGAGAGATTTCTTAGTCTACGCTTTTATCTAGTTGGTCAATTTATTTGAAGAAGAGGCATAGCATGGAGATAATCTTTGAATCACCACTAACCTTCAAATTGTCTTACACCAAGGGTTTGTTCTATTTAGTACTGATCCTTGCCATGTAAATCTATTTCCAAGTTGAATTGCATTGATGCCCATACTCTGCGTGGTGAATAAATGTTTAGGGTTAAAGTTAAAATGTCAATAGCCAAAGATTTTAATTCACTGATATTAACTAACTTTCTTAACGATGAGAATCTAAATTCAAATCCCACTTATTCTAAGCAAAATAAAAGGAAAATAAATACAATATAATATCAATAAAAATACCTGCCACAATAAGGAATGTGGAAATAGAAGGAATATACTAGCAAATGTGACACTTAGGAAAAAAGAAAAAAGTATAAGATTTTCTGGTTATAGGTATCTTTATCAAGGAAATTTTAGTCAAAGTCACTTAAACAGTATTAACTTTTTGGGAATTTGCAAAATTGTTCATAAGAATATGAAGGATTTTAGGAATGAGTTTCTGATGTGACAAAGTTTTTCTAGAATTCCTTCTCAAAAAAAAAAAAAAAGTTGTTCTAGAATTAGGCCTATGTGAAGCGCATAATAAATGTTAAATCACAATCATTATCTTTTGTAGTTCTTATTTAGATCCCCAAGAAAATTCTATACACTTAATTTCTAAAAATAATGGAGCACATACATCACATATAAATTATTTTTCACGGTTCATTTGTCATTATTAACGCCACAAAAAAAAAAAAGGAAATTAAAAGTTCTAAGTCAATTAATTTCATACACAAAATAAGGAATGGGATTAAGATTTGATTTTCACATAAAACGTTTTCTTGAATAAAAACAAAATGATGCATGTGAGGTTTGACGAGTTGTAAATCCAGCTTTCATATAATTTCCATATTTATAATCAGCAACTGATAGATAGTTGTGAAGATGAATATAAGATGATTGTGATGATTCTGGCGATTGACCCGATGGAGCCACGTAAAAAAAAAAAAAAAAAAACAAAAACAAAAACCCAATATACGCGATTACAACCTAACCTTAAGAAACCAGAGCAACAGATTCATCAAGTAAAGCAAAACCAAAATAGAGCACATCAACAACAACAACCAACGGACGGCGCCAGTGGCGGAGCCACGTTGGGGTTGAGGGGGGAGCCACATCAACGACAACAGATTCATCTAGCTTTTCATCCATCGCTGCAAGTCCACTAGAATCTCATTCCAACGTACCTAAAGCAATAGAGCAACATACGCATGATGCAACGGTGGCAACCATAACAAGTGAGTCTACACACTTTTCTTAGTCTCTGCCATCCTAATATGATTTGCTCTTTTTTTTTCTTTTCATTACTTCTTTGGTTCTTCCGTTGTTTACGAAGTAGAGTACTAGAGTGTTACATTTTGCCCAACCAAGAAACACTTATCAGTTGCCTGTTGCCTCTACCGCTTGTATGGTTGAACTTGAAGTCTTCAAAAGCAATTGATAATACCCACCCAGGTGGTTAGGTATGGGCCATATGATTTTTCCTTTTCATGCTTATTTGTTGTTAAAGTATTTATATTATATAACATTATGAATGAATATAATATACTACAGTATATCATATCTAAAATAATACTAGAAAATTTAATTAGTTGTATTTAATAAGATTTTTTATACATTTAATTTTTTTTATGAGCATTTTAGACATTGAAATTTGAAAAACAATTTGTCTACTATTGGTATTTGTTCAATCTCAGTCATTATACTTAGTGTGCGTTTGGATTGAAATGAAAAATTAAAAATTTTTCACTATTCAGCTTATTTTTGCTACTATTCATGGGTCTCATTGCACTTTTTGGCACTATTCATGGCCCCACTATACTATTTCAACTAATTTTTACTTTTATCTACAGTACTTTCAGCAATAGTTTTTCAGTTTCAGCAAAATAAGCGGTATCCAAACACACCCTTAGTGGGTTATAATTTAATTGATAATATGGGCAAAGATAATAATCATTAATTCATTCTTCAAAAGAAAGAAAGATAATAATTCAGAAAATAATACACTTCTAGGTTTTAATGTATAAACTTTGACATCTAATAAGTGTTCTTCTAAAGTTTTAGTGATTGAACCAGAAGAGCATCCTTTTGGGTCATCAACGGTGGAACTTGAAGAGATTAATTTTAAAGCTTAAATGATTTAATTATTATCTTATATTTTATTCGCCCCCCTCGCCCCTCCCACCCAAAAGATAAATTCCTAGCTCCGCCACTATTATGACCCCTATAATTTTTCCAACAATAATGATGGATGTGAGGTTTGAAGAATTCGCCTAAGGACAATTATTCTCACACTCAATTTCACAACTTGCTTATTTGTATGATTATGAGTGACTAATGTAAAGTGGTAGGTCACAAAAAGCAACAAATTCTGATTACTCGTAATCGTACAAGTCAGAAGGTTGTGAAATGAATAATGCTGGTGTCACGTAAAACTTGTGCCACAACTAAATGGTAGAGGTGTGTCCCCACATGGATCCACCATCACACCACTATCACTCTCAACTCACCACACGAGTGAGTTGCAGCACAAATCGTACCATTTTACGTGACACCAGCATTAATCTTATGAAATTAGCCAATTAAGTTTGATTTTTTAGAATAATTCAGGTATGAAAAGAACAAGAAAAATGAAAAAGCTAAAAATGGTGTGTTAATTAAACTTGTTTATCCCGTGGGCATAGTATGGCAAAATGGCAAGAGAACATTGGATCTGGAAGTGGCCAGCTGTGATGATCATAGGGGTATCAGGAAAAGGGTCCCACCATCATGTAACCAACGTATTTCCAGAATCTTGATAAGTGATAATTTAAACAAAATAAATATATAAAAGAGCAAGTGAAAAACCAACAAATGACCCATGGGCTCAATGGAAAACTATGCCCACCAAACGGATCAACCGATCAGCATAGAAAACAAAGTCATGCTTCGTTGTTTGAGCATCGTGAGGGTATGCATTCCCCGTATCTGCATGAGGACAGGAACAGTTATAAGACTCAAAGAACCATGCTACATTAACCTTTATAATAACATCGACTTTGAAGCTCCAGTAAATCCATTACACATACTAATGATGCCAAAATCGTCAGTTGGGTCACTCGTTCAATTCAGAGTATTAGACGATCTTGTAGGACCTGCAAGATAAAGGAGAGATAGATCAAAGAGACCACCGGGTTATGCCCAGTGGGGGAGCCTTCGATACTTAAGTTAGTATCAGCCCATATCTTTCGTATGTAGATAGTGTTTTGTAGTAATTTATTACGTACCTTCGCTAGTGAGACAGATTTTCCCTTTTATAGATGATTTAGGTAGTTGTTGTACATAAATTAGGATGATTATTACCTTGATTGTAATGTTCTTTGTCTTGATGAGAGTTTAAGACCTTTGGTGGTCGTTATTGAATGTGTTGAGCGGTTATCTTTGATGGCCTACTAATGATGCAAGGTCGTCCATATTAATGGACGATCTTAATGATTTTTTTGGACTCATCACATACCATTTAATATACTACGTATAATTCAACACTAAAATCTCTTTTTATTCATGGCCTCCAATTGAATAAAAGCTGCTCCCTTTGCTAAAAGGTAAGGGAAAATTTTGTTATACATACACTAATACACACACTCTTGCACATACATTAAAAATAAAAAAGAACTCAAGTCACCATTTCAAGTGTAATAGATGGTTCTTTTTTAATAAGGATATATAAAAGACAATCCTCCAAGCTACAGTTTTCTACAGTCCAACTAAAGTCTCTGGTTGAATAAGAAATTTGGGATTCAATTCCTGTTTACACAAAAATTTATTGATATTTTGATCTAATGATAAAGAACTACTATCATCAGGAGCGGACTGAAAGTGGAACCACAGACTCTGACTTTGAGAAGAAGAAGCAAGAAGGCTCACTATTCCAACGGTCACAAAAGCAACGGTAACTTTGGTTTTGAAAAGAGCTTAAAACGCTGGCGTTTAACTAAATGAGGAATGGCATCATTTTACTTACGCGTGTTTATTCAAGATACGAGACTACGTCGTTTTAGCGCAGCTTCTCTCCCTCAACAAGTTTGGAATTGCTCTATTCTTCTCATGTCTTAAAGATCCAGATATTTCTTCTCCATTAATTGTAGACATTTTGTTTATGATATACGGCTGTACTTTCTGTTAGAGTTTGTTAGATTGGAATCTTCTAGAGTAGTTACGATCTATGTAATGTATAAATAGAGAGTGAGGATTATGTATTCATTTGAGAAAGCTTGAATAAAATTTCAGTTTTTGTTTTCCTCATCTCTGGTTCTCTCACTGTTCACCATTGATAAACCTTCAGGCTTTCTTTTCTTTCATGGTATCAGAGCCTGAATCCATGGCTTCCTCTACACCTACAAGCACTACTCCATCACCACCACAAACCACTGCAACAGTCACTGCTACTCAATCACCTTCACCATTGTTACTGCTTTCTAACATGTCAAATTTGATGTTAATCAAGCTTGATTATACAAACTATATTCCATGGAGGCACCCGTTGATTACAATACTGGAAGCTTATTCTTTGATTGAGCACATTGATGGCTCAACTTCTCAACCTAGTCAGTATCTTCTTGATGCTTAAGGACACTTGACCTCAAATGTGTATCCAGAGTTTCTAACCTGGAGAATCAAAGACAAAGCCCTACTTTCTTTGATTAATTCCACTCTCACTCCACAAGTTTTCTCTCTTGTGGTTGGTATCACTACTTCTAGAGAGGTGTGGAATACACTAGAACAAAGGTTTACATCAACCTCAAGAGCAAACATTCTCAATCTAAAATTGGAGCTTCAAAGTCTCAAGAAAGGTTCAGATTCTGTGAACACTTTTCTGCAAAAGATTAAGATAGCTCGTGATAAACTCCTTGCAGTTGTAGTCATTATAGACAATGAAGAACTTATTTATATTGTTCTTTGAGGTTTGCCAAAGGAATTTGCTCATTTTTGCTCAGCAATTCGTACCAGGAGTGAGCCAATCACTTATGAACAACTCTCTATCATGCTGCAAAGTAAAGAACAAGCCATGGCAGAGAATCTTAATAGTCTCCCACACTCTCTAGCTATGTTTGCATCTAGCAATAAGCATTCTAACAATCCTCAGCCTTAGTCATATAATGATGGTGGCTCTAATAGAGGAAGAGGAAAGAACAATGGAAATAGAGGAAAAGGTGGAGGAAGGTACAACAACAATGGTGGTGGGAGTCAGCAACAGTTTTTCACACCTCAACCTTAATAGAATTATTCTTCAGTTCAAACTGCTCAATTTGGGGGTCAGAATTTCAATAATGACAGACCTATTTGCCAGATTTGTGGAAAGGCAGGTCATCAAACTCTTGATTGCTACCACAGGATGGATTTTGCCTATCAATGCAAGAATCCACCAACCAAGCTAGCTGCAATGGCTTCAGCCTCTAATGCAGCCTTAACAAACAACCAAGATCCCTGTCTGGCAGACTCAAGTACTTCAGATCACCTCACTACTAATCTTAGCAATCTTTCTATTCAGTCACAATACAAAGGTCGAATTCAAATCACAGTAGGCAATGGTCAATCACTCCCTATTAATCACATTGGTAATGCTTCCCTCTCAACCAAATATCATAAATTTGTTCTTAAAAATGTGCTTCATGTTCCTAGAATAGCCATGAACCTTCCTTTAGTTCATAAATTTTGTTTACATAATAACTACTCTTGCCATTTTGATGCTAATGAACTCATAATCCAGGATGTTCCTACGGGGAGAATCCTTTATAAGGGCTTGAGTGAGAATGGGGTTTACCCAATTTATCCAAAGCTTTTCACTAGGCATCAACCACATTTAGTTGCACCAACTTTAACACAGTATAACTCATCTTCTTTACAGCTGCATAATCCATCCTCTACTTCTTTTCATGTACAGAAATCAAATAAGTGGTTGCTATGGCACCACAGGCTAGGACACCCTAGTGATAATGTTCTTAGAACAGCTCAATCTTCTTTTCATATTGTTGATGTTTGTAATAATACAATTTCAAGTTCTGTAAGTCACTATAAGCATTGCCTTAGTGGTAAAATGCATCAATTACCATTCAATAAATTTGACTTTGTTGCTTCTAAACCTCTTGAACTTGTTCACAGTGATGTTTGGGGACCAGCTCCTGTCATTTCAATCAATGATTTTAGATATTACCTTGTTTTCATTGATGAATACTCAAAATTCACTTGGGTCTATCTGCTAAAGAATAAATCTAATGTGTTTGATATTTTTAAGTATTTCAAAGCTTATGTTGAAAATCAACTAAACACATCTCTCAAGGTTTTAAGAACTGATGGTGGGGGTGAGTTTACCTCTAATGCTTTTAATCTTTTCTGCTCTAGTCATGGAATCATACACCAAACTACATGTCCTCATATCCCACAGCAAAATGGTACAGTTGAGAGAAAACATAGACATCTTGTTGAATGTTCTCTCACCATGCTTTCACACTCTAATCTACCTTTATCTTACTGGTCTTATGCAGTGTTCACTGCAACACATATAATTAACAGTCTTCCCACACCTTTACTTTCATAATAAATCTCCATGAGAATTTTTGTTTCAGTCCAAACCAGATTTACTTCATCTTAGGACTTTTGGTTGCACATGTTTTCCCCTTCTCAGGCCTTACAATAAGCACAAACTTTAACCACATACCAAACCATGCATTTTTCTTGGATATTCTACCTGCTCCAGAGGTTACATTTGTCTAGACCCTAGCACTCTTCGAATTTACATTTCTAGCATGTGGTGTTTAATGAGTTTGAGTTTCTCTCTCTACAGTCCACTTCTTCACCCACTGGTTCTTCTCCTAATTCATCCTCATCCACTGATTCCTCTTTTGTTGCTCATTAGTTATCCTTCCTTTCTCATTTCCCTGCACACACTTCTTCCATTCAACCTTCTCCCTCATCTAGTGTTATTCCTACTCTTCACACATCTACTCCTACTTTAGCTCCTGTCCCATCCTCCATACCAGAGACATCACCTACATCTGACACTCAGCTCCCAGTTTCTAACTCTATATCACCATCTATCTCCCCAAATACTATTCCTATTCCTCCTTCTATTGAGACATTGCCCTTTGTTGATGTGACTACTGTGCCTAACTCAGTGTCTGCTCAGAATACTCATCCTATGACTGCCAGATCTAAAGCATATTTTTTCAAGCCTAAGGCTCTTGCAGTCACTAAGTCCAAAGCTGCTACTAAGCCTCAAATTGATTACACAGTCACTGAACCTCCTTCTTATAAAATTGCTGCCCAATATTAGCAATGGTGTTTAGCTATGGATGAGGAGTTTGCTGCTCTTACTAGACAAGGTACTTGGAATTTTGTGCCACCTTCACCATCTCAGAATGTTGTAGGTTGCAAATAGGTCTTCAAATTGAAGCACAATAGTGATGGGAGTATAAACACGTACAAGGCCAGGTTGGTGGCAAAGGGATTTCATCAACAATATGGAGTTGATTTTCAAGAAACCTTTAGTCCAGTAATTAAGCCTCCCACTGTCAGAATCATCCTGTCCCTTGCAGTTCAATTCAATTGGCCTCTTAGGCAATTGGATGTTAGAAATGCCTTTCTCCATGGTTTCTTGAAAGAAGAGGTCTATATGGTTCAACCTCTAGGCTATGTGGATCCAATTTTTCCTAATCATGTTTGTCATTTGAGGAAGTCTCTCTATGGTATCAAACAAGCACCTAGGGCTTGGATTGAGAGGTTTTCTACTCATCTTCCTCATTTGGGGTTTTAGGCTTCCTTGGCAGACTCATCTCTCTTCATCCTCAGACGTGGGAAGTTCTTGGTTTTCCTTTTGGTTTATTTAGATGACATTGTACTTACTGGTAACAATCCTTCCTTCTTGCAGTCCCTAATTCATCAACTTAGCTCTGAATTTGAGCTTAAGGATCTTGGTAATTTGCACTATTTTCTTGGTTTGCACATCACGAGGACCTCCACAGGTTTATTTCTGAATCAATCCAAGTATGCTTATGACTTACTTCAGAAGCACAACATGGTCTCTGCTAAGCCTGCCAAGACTCCTTGTGCCCCAAATCTGAGATTAGTTCTTGCTACAGACTCATTGCTTGCTAACCCTCATGAATATCGTAGTATGGTGGGTTCTCTTTATTATTTGACTTTCACTAGGCCTGATCTCAGCTTTGCTGTTCATCAGGTCTGTCAGTTTATGTCTGCTCCGAGTGCAGCTCATTTGATTGCAGCCAAACGCATTTTAAGGTATGTTAATGGTACTCCCAATTTGGGGATTTTCTTTCAACATGGTCCTTTGTCTCTCTCAGCCTTCTCGGACTCAGATTGGGCTGGTGATCCTTTTGATCGACGCTCCACTACTGGGTATTTGATTTATCTTGGCTATAATCCCATTACATGGAGTGCAAAGAAACAAGAGACTGTGTCTAAATCTTCCACTGAGTCTGAATATCGAGCTTTTGCAACCATTGCTGCTGAGCTTTGTTGGATTCGCCAAGTTTTAAAGGACCTTGGGATTTTTCTTTCTTTTGCGCCTAAGCTTTGATGTGACAACGTGTTTGCCCTTGCCATTGCTTCAAATCTTGTTTTCCATGCCAGAACCAAACATGTTGAAGTGGATTACCACTTTGTGTGTGAGAGGGTTCTTCGCAGGGATCTCCAAATTCACTACATTACTACTAGTGACCAGCTTGCTGACATTTTCACCAAGAGCCTTTCTTCCTCTCGTTTTCAATTTTTGCGTTCCAAAACCATGGTGTCCATTGACCCCTTGGTTTTGAGGGGGGATGAAAGTGCATCCACAAACTCTGACTCTAAGAAGAAGAAGCAAGAATGTTCACTGTTCCAACGGTCACAAGAGCAACGGTAACTTTGGTTTTGAAAAGAGCTTAAAATGTTGGCGTTTAACTAAATGAGGAACAACATCGTTTTACTTATATGTGTTTATTCAAGATACGAGACAACGTTGTTTTAGTGCAACTTCTCTCCCTCAACAAGTTTGGAATTACTCTGTTCTTCTCATGTCTTAAAGATCCATATATTTCTTCTCCATTAATTGTAGATATTTTGTTTATGATATACAACTGTACTTTCTGTTAGAGTTTGTTAGATTGGAATCTTCTAGAGTAGTTTTTATTTTTTTGGTCAAGAAAGGATAATCATTAAAACTAAAACAAAATATCAGTCTCAGGGCAAAGCATGTTTAAATACACCCCATTGAGGTCATCCTCATAAATAGAAAGCACATCCACAGGTGGATTGTCAAAAATAGTAAATTCTAAATTGTGACTCGATCCCATTCTGGCCAGCTTATCCGCACAACGATTCACTTCATGGTAGCAGTGCCTAATCCGGACCTAAGTGAGGTTTGATATTAATTGCCTGCAATCATCCAAGATGGGAGACATTATGTTATTTACATAATTAGAATTGACCAAAGCATCAATTATAGCCTTAGCATCTAGCTCAATCTTAACATAATTAAAATTGCAGCTGTAGCATATGAGGAGTCTGTCCCTCAATCCCTACAGCTCAGCAACAAAGCTGCTTGTAATCCCTATTTTCCTGGCGAATCCCTTAATCCATCAACCATGCTCATCTCTCAAAACTCCTCCACAACCAGCTATCCCCGGATTTTCAATGGCAGACCCATCAGTGTTCATTTTAATCCACCCACCTTGTGGTTTTTCCCATTTAACTTGCCTTAGAGCTAATCAGATTGCATTTTTAGGCAAGTAAGCATAATAGAAATATTCCACTGCTTATTTCGTTATTTTCGCTGCCAGAGTTGGGATTTGATTTCTCTCCTTGGAAACAAAGTTGTTTCAGCTTTTCCATATGATCCATATAGCAAAAAGAAATACAACGCTCCAAGAAGGCTTGCAAGAGCTGAGTGAATTGGTTGCTTTCCCATTGTACTCCAGCCACTCATAAAGGTCCCTGGTCCAAAAACATGGGTCTGTCCATAAAACCCCCAGTTGATTCCAGACTAGTTTGATCTTTTCACAATCTCAGAGAGCATGTAGGATCGATTCAGTCTCCCTATTGTATAATGGGCAGTTTGTATCCTCCATCAGCCCCCTTCTTTGTAGACAGTCCCGAACACCAATGCTGTTATGGGCACACATCCAGACAAAAGTTTAAATTCTTGGCAAAATATCCTGTTTCCAAATCCAGTTGACCGAAACACTAATTGTTGATTCATCCCCCATAGCCATCTTATATGCACTCTTTAGGTCGAAATTTCCTTGGGGAGAAGCTGACCACGCAATTATGTCCTCTCCTATTGATGCCAAAGCCATCAGGGTAGCTTGAATCATAAGCCTAACATTTTGGGGTAGCTCAAACTCTAGACAACTCCAGTCCCACCCATTTTCCTTGATGACATCTTGAATCTTCAAGTTTGAAGCTTCTCGTGAGAGAGGACCAATCACCAAATTCCGCATCACTCCATGATTCGCCTAATGATCATACCAGAAACTAAGATTGCTACTTCTCCTAACTATCCATTTAATACCTCTATTGAAGATTCCTTACCCTTCTTCATAGCAGACCACATTTGGGAGCATGGGAGCTTGTTTTGGTTTCTCGAACCTAGCCTATGGCTTGAGCAATACTTAGATTTTAACACACGTGCCCAAAGGGACTCTTTTTCTATATGAAATCACCAGTTTAGCTTCGCTAGAAGGGCTGTGTTTCTGCCCTTTTGTTACTTGTAAGCCCAATCCTCCTTCCTTTTTGGGCTTTGCTACCTTCTACCAACCCACCCAATGAACCTTCCTTGCCAACTCCGAAGTGCCCTAGAGAAAGTTTCTATTGACCCAATCCATTCCCTCAAGTATTCTCATGGGGAGGTAGGAACATTGCATAACATATGATGGGATGGTTGATGAAGATGCCTGAATGAGGATAGCCCTACCTGCTAGAGGCAGGAAGTTTGCCTTCCAGCTTGCAAGCTTTTGCTTTACTCTATCCAAGATAAAGTTAAAGTCTTGTGTGGAAGAGCCAGGTTGCTTAATGTGTATACCAAGGTATCTCCTTAAACCTGGAGTAGAAGCAAACTCGAGCACACCACTAAGCTCCTCCCTTGTGCCTTCATCCATATTCGGGGAAAAATACACTTTTGATTTAGCTTCACTAATCGTTTGGCCTGAAACTTCACAAAATTCATCAAGAACCTCTCTAATGGTGGAGCATTTCAAGTGATCAGCCCTTGCAAAGAGGACTAGATCATCGGCAAACATTAAATGAGAGAACGCCGGGCCACTTTGAGACGCTTTAACTGGATTCCACAGTTTATTGCTGCACTTCTCTTCTATGAGCTGACCAAGGTATTCAATGCAGAGTATAAAAAGGTAAGGGGATAGAGGATCCCCTTGTCTAATTCCCCTATACGGAAGAATTGGCTCTAATGGCACACCATTTAAGAGGATAGAGGTGGATACTGAGGAAACACAACTCATGATAAGGTCTATAAGATTCCCAGGAAGATTTATTCTCAAAAGAATATTTCTAATGAAAGCCCACTCAAGCTTATCGTACGCTTTCTCCAAATCTATCTTGATAGCCATGTAGCCCACCTTACCCTTCTTTTTACTGATGGAGTGAATAAGCTCCTGTACTATGATAGCGTTATCAATGCCTTTCCGCCCCGGCACAAAGGCAGTCTGAAGAGGTGATATAAGCTTTCCCAAATACAGTCTGAGTCTTGCTACTATAATTTTTGTGACCACCTTGTAGATTGTGTTGCATAAGCTGATTGGCCGGTAATTCCTAACAGTCTCAGGACTTTGAATTTTAGGAATGAGGGCGATGTGGGTCTAATTAAGGACTCTGAATTTTAGGAATGACTTCCCTAACTACTGATTCGCCCATTGTTGGCCAAAATCTTTGGAAGAACGCTGCATGCAGCCCATTCGGCCCCGGTGCCTTAAAAGCTTTTAGAGACCAGAGAGCTGATCTGATCTCCTCCACTGTTATCTGCCCTCCAATGCTCTCTTTTTCCTCTTCATTAAGCCGGCCTTGCCATTGAGAAACCGCTGGCATTGCTATTGACGAAGCTGTTAGCGAAGAAGTATAAATGTCCCTAAAACCATTCTTGATAAACTCCGCTATATCCTTCTCCTCTTGGATCCATTCCCCAACAGAATTTTTGATTGCTAGAATCTGGTTTCTTTTCCTCCTGACCAAAGTTGACACATGATAAAAAGTTGTGTTCCGATCTCCCTGTATCAACCAATTAGCCCGAGACTTTAGCATCCAAAGATCCTCTTCTTGTCCCATGATCACAAATCTTCTAGAGTAGTTACAATCTATGTAATGTATAGATAGAGAGTGAGGGTTATGTATTCATTTGAGAAAGCTTCAATAAAATTTCAGTTTTTGTTTTCCTCATCTTTGGTTCTCTCACTGTTCACCATTGATAAACCTTCAAGCTTTCTTTTCTTTCAGGTAATGAAACTCTATTAAAAAAAAAAAAATCTAAAACCCGCAGCCTCAAATCACGTTTTCAGTTCACTAGAGCTAGATCAAATACAATAACAATCCCATCCCTCTCTCATTCTCTCTGGAATTTTCTGTGCTCCAAAAACAGCAATGTCTTCTTCAATCTCATACTCTCTTCGATTATTCACGACCAAACTTCCAAAACCTCTTCTTTGTCCCAAAACCTTAATCCCCTCTAAACCCCATAACCTCTCTTTCTTTAAAACCATCTCTTTTCAAAGACTCCCCACTACCCCATCATCATCACCATCACCATCAGTATCAGCATCGAGCTCTGTGCCTCTGCAACCCATAGAAGAATTGCCACCTAAGCTCCAAGAGATTGTCAAGCTGTTCCAGTCCGTGCAAGAGCCAAAGGCCAAGTACGAGCAGCTCTTGTTTTATGGTAGAAACCTTAAACCCCTCGAAACCCAGTTCAAAACAAAGGATAACAAGGTCGAAGGTTGTGTCTCTCAGGTCTGGGTCAGGGCCTATTTGGACTCGGATAATAATGTTGTTTTCGAGGCTGATTCTGACTCGGTTCTCACAAAGGGACTCGCTGCTCTACTCGTTAATGGGCTATCGGGTCGACCCGTTAATGAGGTTATTCGGGTCTCACCGGATTTCGTGGTGCTTCTTGGGCTTCAGCAGAGTCTCACTCCTTCGAGGAGTAATGCGTTCTTGAATATGTTGAGGTTGATGCAGAAGAAGGCGCTTCAGTTGGCCGTGGAAGCCGAAAAGGGCGAGAATTCGGGGTTGAAAATGGATGGCAGTGTTGAAAATGTGAACTTTGGATAGAATTCTGATCTGGGCGTTGAAGAAACTCCAGTTGGGGTATCGAATTCGGGGTTGAAAGTAGATAGCAGAGATGGAAATGTGAATGTTGAATTGGATTCTGAGGTGGGTGGAGAAAGAAGCCCGGTTCAGAGTTCGAATTCAGGTGGTTTGGGGAGTAGAGGGATGAGAATAAAGGAGAAATTGGAGAGAGCTTAATCCTGTGGCCATAGAAGTGGAAGATATCTCTTATCAGCATGCTGGTGTTAGAGGAAGTGATGGGGAGACACAGTTTAATGTAAAATTTTTTATACCCACGACACTCAGCCCTCCATCTTTGTTGCCTCAATAGAACTGCTTTCTTCGGTTCTTCTTCTTCATCATCTCCTATCTTTTTAAGGGGTCCCGCCAAACATTTAATAAAGTAAAAGGAATAGTATTAATATATGAATGCTGCTCTTTACAATGTGGGCATCTTTGCCTTTCCAGAATTTCTTATATTGCCTATATCAAGGGGTAAAAAAATCAGTGCTAGACATTACGTGCAAAAGTTGTGATGAATGAGCAATACAGAAGTAATTACTTTCCATTGTTGACGGAAAGATTTAAGCTGTGCATGAGAGGAGAAATGATTATTTGGGTCCCCTACATATCATTCACGCATGCAAATACTCGTTTAGTATGTGAGGATTTGGTTCTTATTAATTAAAGCAGAACTGTATAATACACAGAAGAAAAGATTTGCATGAGCTTAACTAGTGCCGGTCCTTCCTGTTGGCGTGTATGCCGTGTAATCAACTACTACTGCTGGTTTCAAAGTCTTCTGGGACCTTTTATTTCTTTTTCTTCTACATAATTTCAAAGACACAGCATTCTCAGACACCAAGTCTTGGTGAACTCTTTGTTGCTTTTGTGTTTTGTTAATAACTACATGTCTAACTTTGTGTGAATTGTGATACGTGGTCGTGTTTAAGAGATCAATGCATTCAAAAAGGAAAGTCTTGGTATAAGAAAAAAAAAAGAAAAAAGAAAGGAAAACTAACAATACCTGAAAAACAGTAGAACTATTACTATCAGTCTTCATTGATTGATTTGAATGAAATTCCTCTTTCTCTGGTCAAATAAAAAAAATAAAGGTCTTCAACCTTTCCTGAGCTAGTAGGCTCACAGCTCGATTATCCTATTTTAAAGTCATACTTTCCATTTATATTTATCGGATTTTATTACCGACGGGCAATTAAGAAGTGCTATATCTACAATATTTTCACAATATTTTCACAATAAATCTTAAGTGACGTGTTGTTATTAGTGGGTAACTAATGGGTTAAAAAATCATTTTAGTGATGAATTTAAATTAGAACCAATAACAACTTACCACTTATGATTTGTTATGAAAATATTATGAACGTAGCACTAGCTTCCACTACAAGAAAAAAGACATATTACAACAAGTAATATTACAACAACAAACATAATTGGAGTAATATATATACTATTGCATCTGTGAGTTGTTTTTTGTTGTAATAGTAACTTAAATTTATTACATCAATTAAGATTGTTGCAAAAATTACCTTGTTACATCTAAATGTGTTGTTGTAATAACTAAACCTTATTTTATTTTGAAATATATTGATGCAATAAGTAACCACTTATTTCACATCAAAATATATTGTTGTAATAGATGAAAAATATACTTTTTGTTGTAATAGTAACTTAAATGTATTACATCAATTTATGATTGTTGCAAGAATTACCTTGTCACATCTAAATGTGTTGTTGTAATAGTTAAACCTTATTTCACATCAAATAATGTTGTTGCAATAAGTAACCACTTATTTCACATCAAAAGAATGTTGTTGCAATAAGTAACCAATTATTTCACTTCAAAATATTTTGTTGTAATAGGTAAAACCTTGTTTCACGTCAAATGAAGTTGTTGTAATAGAGGTTAAGGACGGCTTGATGCATTTGGGGGTTTAAGGCAAAAGCTGAAATTGAGGCTTTTTATATATTTAAGGCAAAAATACACTTTTGGTCCCTATATTTTGAGCAAATTTTCATTTTGGTCTCTACTTTTTTGGAGCGCCTATGTTGGTCCCTCAAAATTGAAAATCGTTACCATTTTGGTCACTACTGTCATCTCAATAATGGAAATTGTCTACGTAGCAAACCTTCAATCTAATTAAATTAAATAATAAAATATTTTTTTGTTGCTTTTCATTATTTTTTTTTGGGAAGAACATAAGAACATGTTCTTCCCCAAATCAAGCCATATCCAACTGATTCGAGAGCTCCAGCATCGGCAGTGGGTTATAGATCCCAAAAACCGGCTCCAACGATCAGTAGCGGGTTACAGATCCAATAAACCAACTTCGGTGGGTTGGTTGGCGTGTTCTCTCCTCTAAAACTCGCCTTAACCAACCTGACCGGAACCTTACCAAAATCTGGCGATTCAAGCTTTTTTTGGCAAGTTTTTGGTCAAAATACTTTAGATCCAACGAGATTTATGCCAGATTCGGGGATATCTCACCGAATCTAGTGAGATCTCAGCCAGATTTGGTGGAAATCTCATCGGATTTAGCGAGATCTCACTAGATCCGATGAGATCTCCGCCAGATCTAGCAAAATTTTGTCTAAAATAAACTATTTAGGCCGGATTTTTCCACCATGGACGGTTTATACTGAATTGACCACTTTCTGGCACGAATCCGACCGCTCTAATCTGACTCCCTCTTCGATCGGTGATAGGTTTGAACTTCCTTCACTCGATTCTGTCAGGTCGGTTATAGGTTGGGCACAAATCAGACCCAGACCGACCTGTGTACACCCCTTCAAACCCATAAACCCAGTAAACAAACCAATCTTCAACGAACCCATAAACCTATAAATTTTCTTCGAAAACAAACCCAAAAAAATTAGCTTAAATACAAAATAATAAATCCCAAAGCCCATATTTTTTCAAACACAAGCAAAATCATCAAATTCCAAAGTCTAGCTAGCCACACCCTGAAATCTCCAAAGACCGACAACATGCCACACCCAAAATCTCCATACTTTTTTCATGTTCTTCTTCCCTAAAACCCATGGCCAAAAACCCATTTTCCCCATAAACCTAAGCCAAAAACCTATATTCCCTGTAGATCCATGCCGAAAATCATTCTTCCCCATAAACCCATGTCCGAAAATCGATGATGTGAACTTTCTCTATCTCATGGTCTAATCCAATGGCCGAAACTCATGTTTGACGACTCATGGCCACATCCCATCAATTGAACTCTATCTTATCATATTTCTCTCTATCTCTCACTCTTTAAATATGAGGTAAAAAAAAAAATTAAATATTACATAAACTGTTGGGCTTTGCGGAGTCTAGTTGTGTTTGATCCAGATGACGACCCGACCCAACCCGAAATGATGTTGCGTGGTTTTTAATGGAAGATTTTTTGAGGCTTAGTCCATGGAGTGGAGGCTTGGGCCGATAAGCCCAAGCCGTAGCGCTCATTGTGAATCCTGTGCGCAGGATATAGAAACCGTTTTTTTGGTGATTAGGGTAGACACAAAATTTGACAAAACATTTCACACTTGTTGATGTGGTAAATATGGTTTTCAGACCCAGATCGTTCAAACAACTTGAAAAGAGAAAGGTTCAAAGTTTTTAAGGTTGGATCAAGGTTGAATTGAGGTCAAACTGTGATAACGTTATAATTAATATAATAATTATTTAAAAGATAAATAAATATATTAAATTAGTAAAAATTGCAAAATTAACTAAAATAATCCAAATAAATATAAAGAATTATATTTCAAATACATTTCTTATGTCATAACTTTCATAATGCAAATAAAAAATATTAAATTCTAAGCATAATTGACAATCCAATATTTTATTTTTTATGCCCATTCAACCATTTGTGAATTTAAAAGAAAAAAAAAAAATACAAGAGTGGAGTGGGCAGACATTGGTTTGTGCCAATTAAAAAATGGGTTAAATAGAGAAAAGGTTTCCATAATATTTAAGAATTTTTTTACACAAAGCATAAGTGAGTAACAATAAAGCAAGCCTTTAATTAGTAGTTGAGAGTAAAACAAGGCAGTGCAATAGTGTTGAGCCGGATATTGTTGCATTATTTCGCGGGACAAGATATTATGTAGCGGGAACGTTTTATTTGAGAGAAAAAATTGGGGACCGGGAAAGGTGAATTATTTTCCCAGTTTTTTCTCATCTATTCTGTTTTCCCCCATATCCTCTCAGTTCCGTGTTTCTCTCCATCCATGATACCGTATCTCAATGTTGAAGTTTATCTCTACTGGCTTGAATTTGGTTTCTCTCACGCAAACAACCAGAAACTGTCCAAAAAAGAAAAAAGTTTTTTGAGAGAGGCAAAAAAAAAAAAGAAAAAAAAAGTGAGATTTGAAGGAGGCAAAGATGAGAGATTATTGAAGATTGTGATTTGAGGAGCAGCAGAGGAGTTCATTCTTTTTTACTGGGTTTTCTTTGAGGAATTTCAATCTCTCATTCCGGTTGGTTTGAGAAATTTCTCTGACTTGAAGGTATAATCTTTTGCTTCTCTTTAAATTTAATTTTTATTAATTTGTTTCTAGAGAAGACTTAGCAAAAAAAACGAAATTTTACTTTGGATTTTGAGCAGTGAAGTATAATCAAGTAGCCTGATACAAGAATATAGGTGTTGTTATTTTGGAATCTAATTTTTGAAGGTTTATTGGTGAATGTAATGTTAAACTTGTGATTTTTTTAAATTCAAATTATGTGTAGTTTGAATTTATAGAATGCTCTGTGCAAAGATTCATTCTTTACACTGTTAGTGAGTGGGAAAAGATTTTGTTCATGTTTTTGGAGTTATATAGTTGTTCTGATGAATCCAAGTCCAACTGCATTGTAGGGATATAGTGAACTTTTTTTTTTTTTTTTTTAACTATATAATTGGGGCTGTATTTGTGTGTGGTTTTTGTGTATCGATAGGTTATATTCAAATTAATATACATGCAGAGATATATGTTTTGTTGCTTTAGAATCCAGTCTTCGAAGATTTTATTGATGAATGTATGGATTAGTAGAGTGCTCAGTCCAAAGATCTATGCTTTATAATGTGTTAGTGAGTGAGAAATGATTTCTTTTTTCATGTTTTTGGAGTTATGTAGTTGTTTTGTTGAATCCAAGTGCACTATAGGGGGTCAGTGAACTTTGTTTTTATTTTAAATTTGAATTTTGGTTGTTTAAGTGGGTTTTTAAGCATGTAGCTGTATGATTCTTTGCCTTTACTCACATATATTTAAGATGATTTTTGGGGCATTTGATAAATTAATAAACTTTATTGAAAAAGAAAATCACTAACCAGTTCATAGGATGTTAACTTAAATGGCATCAATGTCAAGAAAAGGTGCAACAACCGATAAACTTGTCACAATTTAGAGCTAGAAAGGTCTGTTAAACAGACATCCATTTAAAAAAGGGCCGTAAAAGCATTTTCCTAAGTTCTGTTTTACCCTCTCCAAAGAGTCCACATAATGCACATTGGTATTGCATACCAAATATCATTGTTAAGAGGTGTAGCAAACCTCTCCTTCCAACATTCCAGCAAATCAAATGATAATGTATTATTGTGGGAATGGTCCTCTTAATCTGGGTTATCATGAGATTTGCATGTCCTATTAGTTTGAGCATTCTGGCTTCAATATTATGAAGTTATTATGTTTCTAATGTTTCATGGAATTTATTATTGTAGGCTATCACTTCATCAGGAACAAAGAAAGGTGAGCTGTTTCTGGCTGATGAACCCCTTTAAAATTTATGTTTCCCACTAATGCATGCTGAGCTTTATTAGACCAAATCTTGTTAGTGTAATGTACATGGTCCTTAGGTAGTCAATTAGGATATCAATGGTCACTGCTTTTTTTGTTTACTTTAATGGCATCCTAGCATTTTAGATATTAATAATTCCAAGGCTTTTGCATCCTCACCAGATCACAACAAGGTAGGCAAGGGAAGATTAGAAGCTTGTCCTCAAAAGCAAGTAGTTAAGCAAGTGGACTAACACAATCAAGGTTAGTTTTTTCCTGAATGCTAGACTCTTGGATGTTGATGTTTTTGGTTGTTCTATTGCTATATATATTCTTTCTTTTTGTTTAGTTTATTGAAAGTGTCGTATATGGTGGAGACTTGCACTAGTTCATTTTAGTTTATTGCTAGTATTAGACTTGATATACTATTAAAAATAAAACTAGTATTTATTTAATGTTAACAAAATGTAAGTAAAAAAAAGATATAAAATAATTATAAAAATAAAATAAAATAAAACAAATTTTACAATTGAGAAGAAAAAAAGGGCATTGCGGCCAGGGGGCCCTTGGCTTCATGCTTCTAGACTAGTCCACAAATAACACCGCCACTCTATTGATACCTTGTGAAGATAACCATTTTTTTAAAACCGTAATCCAATGGGCATTGTATTGATTAGATTCTTGGCTGCTAATTTTATTGGCTTCTTGAGTTCTTGTTCATTTGAAATACCTAAATCTTCTAACATGTTAGTTTGCTTTTGGGTCACACACCCTGATTGGTTAGCTGCTATTTCTACCATTTTTTTTAAAACCCTAAAAAAAATGTCAAAGACCTAACATTCTTTCCAACAGATTTTATGGCAGTTTGCACCCCTAAATTGCATGCAAAGGGGTGCTTAGAGATAGTTCAGAGGTACAGAGAGAAAGTGAAAGTGATTGTCACACTCTCATTTGACCTGCTTTTTGTCAAACAGATATAGCTTTTACTTAAAAGAAGATATATCAGTGTATATATATATGTGTGTTAAGTTAAACTTTGTCACATGCTTACTACCTAGCATGGAGGAATTTGAAAGTGTATATTCTGCTTGCTTATGAACTAAATTAACATATTTTTTGGTTCATGCATGTGGAAAATGATGAAAGAAATGGATTAGATGGGGATTCTTATGTTCAAATGGTATATTTGAATTTGAATTTGCCCTTCTGGTTGTATTTAATTAACCATCCCCTTCTTTTCCTTCCCTTTTCTAACTTGAACATGCCATTTTTTGTTGTATGTGGCTTCCATCTTAGCAGCTAAAAATTGTGATTTTTTTTGTTTGATGTGAAACAAAATAGAACCATATAATTCATTTTATAATTATCCAAGTACTAGACAATTTAGGAACCTAAAGTCTAGAATTTATGTGTTTTGTGTTTATTTACAGTGAAGATGTCAATAGATAAGGCTTGGATGTTTATTAAAGATAGGGGGTCACAAGAATGGCAAAATGGTATGAAAGCATTTCTAGATATGGCTTTTGCCGAAGTAGCAGAGGCAAATACAATTCGATGTCCATGCCGTAAATGTGTTAATGTGGTTCCTAAGACACGTAATGAGGTAGCACTAGATTTGTGTAAATTTGGAATGGATCAAAACTACAAGATATGGATCCATCACGGTGAAGAGTGGTATGATGAACCATCTAATGAAAATAGTGAGGGCATAAATAATGAAAGCAATCAGGAAAGAAGTGATGATGCTAGGGCATATGAGATGATCAATAATATGATGAGAGCTGAGAACTTGGCTAGTACTACAATTGGTGGAGATGATGATTTGCACATGCGGGATTGTGAGGAACCAAATGATAATGCTAAGAAATTCTTACTATTGTTACAGGATGCGGGACAAAAGTTATACCCTGGTTGTAAAAATTTAACAAAGTTATCATTTGTTATGAGGTTGTTTCAAATGAAGTGTCTATATGGGTGGAGTAACAAATCAGTTGAGGGATTACTTGAATTTTTAAGGTTTTCATATCCTGATGGCAATTTGGTTCCTGAGTCATTTTACAATGCTAAAAAAATTATTCGGGATTTAGGACTTGACTATGAAAAGATTGATGCTTGCATTGATGATTGTGTGTTGTATCGAAATGAGTATGCTGATTTGGAAAAATGTCCAAGATGCAAGAAGTCTAGATGGAAACCGAATGAGAGTAATGGTAACGTCATTGGGAAGAAAAAGAACCACAAAAAGGTTCCTCAGAAGATTCTACGTTATTTTCCATTAACCCCTAGGCTACAAAGATTGTTTTTGACAAAAAATATAGCTTCCGAAATGAGATGGCATAAAGAGGGTAGAGTAGATGACGGTGTGTTAAGGCATCCAGCTGACTCCATGGCATGGAAACAACTAGATGAGGTTCACTCCTGGTTCGCATTAGACTCTCGTAATGTTCGACTTGGCCTTGCAAGTGACGGGTTCAACCCCATGGGGTTATGAGTTCAAGCCATAGTACATGGCCTGTTATGTTAATTCCATATAACTTGCCACCATGGATGTGCTTGAAGCAACCCTTTTGGATAATGTCCATGATTATACCTGGTCCTACATCACCTGGAAATAACATTGACGTTTATCTACAACCATTAATTGATGAATTAAATCAATTGTGGGAAAATGGTGTTGAGACATATGATGTCTCATTGGAGCAGAATTTTCATTTGCATGCAGCAATTTTATGGACAATCAATGACTTCCCTGCATATGCAATGATGTCTGGATGGAGCACCAAAGGAGAGTTAGCATGTCCATGTTGCCATAAGGATACGGTGTCATTAAGACTTAAGCATGGACGAAAGCATTGTTATATGGGTCATCGTAGATTTTTAGAAGCTAATCATAAGTGGCGTAGGAATAAAGAAGCATTTGATAACACAAGGGAAACAAGAGAAGCACCAAAGCCATTATCAGGGGATGATGTGATTGAACAGTATAAAACTTTTGAGCAAGTGATCTTTGGCAAAAGCACAGGTAAGAGGAAACGAGATCAAGAGATAAAGTGCTATAATTGGCGAAAGAAGAGTATATTTTTTGATTTACCATACTGGAAGACATTGTTACTTCGTCATAATTTGGATGTGATGCATATAGAAAAGAATATTTGTGATAGTATATTGGGAACGTTGCTTGAAATAAAAGGGAAGACAAAGGATGGCCCAAATGCACGTCATGATCTTAAAGTAATGGGAATTAGAAAAGATCTACATCCAAAACGTAAAGGTGATAAGTACATTCTTCCTTTTGCATGTTACACACTAACAAAAGATGAAAAACAAATGTTGTGCTAGTTTTTAAAAGATGTGAAGTTGCCTGATGCTTATGCGTCAAATATAGGGCGATGTGTAAAGATGAAAGACAATAACGTGGTTGGGTTGAAAACACATGATTGTCATGTTATATTTCAACATTTACTTCCACTTGTGATACGTGGTTTATTACCGAAGAAAGTTTGTGAACCTTTAATTGCTTTAAGTCATTTCTTTGTGGAAATATGTTCAAAAGAATTAACTGTTGAAGCATTGGACCAAATAAATCATCAAATTGCAGAAACCCTCTGTAGATTGGAACAAGTATTTCCACCTTCATTCTTTGATGTTATGATGCACTTACCGATTCACGTTGCATATGAAGCTAAGGTGGCAGGACCTGTGCAATATAGGTGGATGTATCCAATTGAAAGATATTTACGCACGTTAAAAGGGTATGTGCGTAATAAAGCTCATCTAGAAGGATCAATTGCTGAAGGGTATATTTCAGAGGAATGTATGACATTTTGCTCTTGGTATTTTGATGATATGGATACAAAACTTAATCAACTAGAAAGGAATGTTGACACTTGTCCAAGTGAAGCAGCATCTAGTTTGAGTGTATTTACATCGGTTAACCATGATAGGCAAAACTGCATGTTTGAAGCTCTTTGTAATTCAGAGCTCCAAATGGCACATCATTACATTTTAACCAATTGTGAAGAAGTTTCTCCATGGGTTGAGTAAGTAATTTTATATTCATATGAAGAATTTTTTTTTTTTAAATTTGTATTTGTTGATAATTTTTTTATTAATATTGCCTTTATATGTATGTAGCGAACATATTAGGGAGCTTACATCAATAAACCCTCGAAATGTAGAACAAAGACACAAAGAACAATTTCCAAAGTGGTTTAAGTCTCAAGTAAGTGGATAAATTTATACTAACATTCATGTGTCCATTTCAAAAATTTGCAATCAACTGATTGTGATTGTAATTGTGTAAACGTAGATTGAACAACTTTACGACAATCAAGATGAACGTATAAATGAACAAATTTTATCATTAGCTCGAGGGCCAGATTCTTGTGCACGAGTTTATTCTCGATACACTATTAATGGTTTCTTATTTCGTACAAAGGAATGTGAGCAGATGTTAAAAACTCAAAATAGTGGTGTGGTTGTGAAAGGTGATGAAAGTACGGGGTATATAGATTGGTTTGGTGTCATTAAAAAGATTATTGCTTTAGATTATTTGGGAAGTAATGAAGTTATTCTGTTTAAATGTGATTGGTTTGAGGTGCCACCTCAAGGTAGACACCAAAGTAGAGGGTATAAGAAGGATGCGTATGGATTTATCAATGTTGACACAACATGTCTTCACTACAAAGATGACCCTTTTATCTTAGGAATTCAAGCAGAACAAGTTTGTTATGCAAAGGATGTTGAAAATCCAAATTGGTGTTCTGTGATAAAGTTGAGACCAAGAAACCTCTTTGCTATGCCAAATAGGGAGCAAGAAGTAGATGATGAGAATGATAATTCTAATTATGAGCCTTACGAACTAAACGAAGTTCTAAGAAGTCAACATGATATGGGTGGTAGTGAAGAAGGTTCTGAAGACATGACTAGCTGGTGTAGAAGTGATATGGAGGGATTGGGTATTGAAGTAAATGCTGACGAAAATATTCACTTGGAAGATGACCTTTTGTCTGACAATAATGAGACCGATATTGAAGAAGACGATGATGGTAATAGCAAATCAGTTGTCTTAACTTGTTTGTTCTTATTATTTTATATTTTTTTCCAACGTATGCAATATGATGCTTTTATGTTATGTTTTATTATTATTATTATTATTTAATAGTCTGTATATAATTTGGATATTTGATTCCATTTGAAATATATATTATGTAATTAGTTGTCAAATAATGAATGTAATTTCTTTATGTTACATTTTCCTACTGTCATCTTAAGGTCAATGTATATACCTTGGATGTGCTCTCATTCCCATTATTGTGTTATTCAGTTTAGGTATCTATATTTTGGATGGCTCCACCATCAACATCACAGCGACGTCATCCACAGATGGTATCTTTACAGCCATCTACACCATTACCACAGCTGCTGCAACCATCTAGTGAAGTTTCAATGCAAATACCGAATGAGGCATCCTTATCTCAACTATTAGAGGACCCATCCACATTACCACCTTCACAAAAATTTTACTCACATGCTCGTTGTCCACGTCCCGTGACATCAGGTTATATCATTATTTATAGGATGAACTATCTCTCACATTTTTATTTCATATCATACATGTGTGTGCTTTTTTCTCTACATTGTTCATAGAAAAAAAAAAGTATTGTAATTTTCTTTTTATGTTCTATATCAATGTAGTATCAAAGATGTTTAATGACATTATCACTCCTTGTTTAGTCATTGCCACTGTTTTTAGTTTTTTCTACACTTTTTGGTATAATTACAGTTCAATTTATTAGGAACCTGACAATGAAGAATAAAGACTTGAAATTTTGAATGTTATTGTTCTTCTGCTAACTTCATTAGGCAGAAACTTTCATGAAAGATTCATTATACAGAACTGGATTAGTTTAGCAAATTAATTATGAAATTACCAATAGATACTTCATTATACAGAAATTAATTACATTCACATCCAAGTAATAACTCGTATCTTGTTGGCCTCCTTGAATATTGTCTTGCTAAATATATCAATCAATTAATAACAGAGGTGTGATGTTTTTTTCATCTAAATGTAGATTTTGTTTTGATGGATAAGTGCTAATCTGGGTGGTGTGGAATTTTTTTTCTCTTGATTGGAAATTATAAATAGGAATTTCAAGGCAATATATAGAGTAATTCCCACTGTATGGTGATACTCCATTTTGAAATTTTGATCGCTTTACAAATCTATTCTAATAGTTAATAACTAAATTATAGTCGAAATTATATTATTTTAGTTAATTAGATTGAATGGTTTTTACCTATGAATTTATAAATATTAGATTTATCATCCTTGTGTTGTTAAAAATTAAATAAATTTAGCTATGACTGGACTATTTATATTATCAATAAACTACCAATAAAAATTGATATCGTATGAACTTAATCACAAACTTGCACAATATAATCTCAGGTTTATATAAATATATTTTTAGATAGTATAAATATAAACACATAATATTATATAAACTTCAAATGAGTCTCATGTTTACGATCTTTCACACTTTTATTTCATAGCATACATTACTGAGCATTTGATATCTTGTTATTATATTGTTTTATATTTTATAACATTCATGTCTATAATGATTTTCTAGTTTTAATTTAGATTTTTTTTTTTTTGTTGAAAAATCTATTTTTATTTAGAAATTATTGATGATATATAGATTCTGCACCTATGCCCAAAAAGGGTCGTGGAACTCTTAAAGGATTAAAGGTGGCTAAGAAAGCTAGTGAGACTAGTGATGGGAAATTGTCTATTACTTTTTCAAGGAAGTTTGGTGGACCTATCGACATCAATTATCGCACTTTTGTTGATTCAGTGGTTGTTCAAGTAAGACAACATTTGCCTCTTAATGTGAAGAACTGGAAGGAAATACCAGATGAGAATAAAAACATCTTGAAGGCTAAAGTTTTGGTATTTATAAAAATTATGCATTAGCTAGACTTAATATTTTTTAATAGTATATTTTTTTCTCTCTGAATAATTATATATTTATTGATTTTCAAATGTAAATGTATGTCATATTGTAATGATATTAGAATAAGTGGAGACTAGAAGATGATGACGATACTCAAGCTAAAATTTTCAAGATTGCCAAAGAGAGGTATAGGGGATGGAGAGCTGATTTATCAGCAACATATAAAACATACAAACATGACAGGGAGGCTGTCATCCGAAATAAGCCTCAGGAGCTCAACATGGACGCTTGGTATGATGTGATCTCATATTTTGAGTCAGATGACTTTAAGGTAGATGATCCAAACTTTCATCTAATTATATGGTTTGTTTTTATTAGCATATGATATCATATATTGTATTATTATACAATAACTTAATAAGGTGTGTGACAAAGATGTTTATTTTAGACAATAAGTGATAGAAATACTGGAAATCGAAGCAAGCGAGAGAGCATGCACTGTACTGGTAGCAAATCATTTGCACAAATCAGCTTTGAAAATGTAAGATCAAATAACAATAATACTCAAAACATATAATGCTAATGCTTGTAAATGTGGGCTAATGCTTGTATTTTTTTTTTCTTAGCGTGATCCAGAAACACAAAAGGAGCCTGACGATCTTCAAATGTGGGCATTGGCCTACTGTCCAAAGGGCCAATGGGCTAATGATACTCCAAAACATGTATATGTAAGTATATTATTTTTGTGTGTATTTAGTTCAAAGATTAACTATATTTCTGTTCACTTGACTAAAAACATAAATTTGTGTTTGTAAATAGGAGGAAGCAAAAGAAAAAATTGCTGAAATGGAAGTGAATGAAGATCGAACATTATCCAATAGTGAGCGGGACACAATATTCCAATCAGTTGTCTCCATGTCGGGCTCCAAGTCAAGCTCCAAGTCAAGATATGTCCTTGGTCGAGGATACATGGCAAAGCTTCCAACTTCTACAGAGCATGTACGCAATGAACTTAATAGTGAAGTTCAATCTATGAAGAGTCAATTAGATGCAGAACGCGCTGAGAGGGTAGCTGAACGTGCAGAAATGGAAGCAAAATTTGAAGCAAAACGCGCTAAGAGGGTGGCTGAACATGCAGAAATGGAAGTACAATTTCAAAGACTCCGACAGACTATGCGTGAGGAATTTCTAGCAATACTAGCTAACCAATCTCAGGTACAACTATCTTATATAAATTTTTGGTGGGTTGTTTTGTTGGTGGTGGGATGTGGAAGTAGGTTGTTTTGTTGATGGTGGTTGTTGACAAAATATATATATATATATATATATATATATATATGGTTATGTAGTTTCATATAGTTTCTTTTCATTGAGTAAAAATTATGTTTGGGTGAGTTGATTGTCTAACTTTTTGGCAACTTATTTATGTGCAAGCATGTGGGATCAATTTGTTGAGGTTGGAATGTTTTGATTGAGTTAAAAATACTGTTTTGGTGAATTGATTGTGTGACTGTTTGGCAACTTATTTCTGTGCAAGCATGTGGGATTAATCAATTCAGCTTGGAAGGACTGAATTGTTTTACTTGTTCAAATTGAATTTAAGGCTTGTTGTTGTTGTTGTTGTTGTTGTATATGATCACTCTTGTGTTTACATTTGTCTCATTGTTGGTATTGTTAGGTATTTTCTGGAGCTCATGTCATGGTTTTAAATGGAATTTTTGTGATAATTTCTTTGCTTAGAAATTACCAGTAATAGAGTGTTATAAATTTGGTCCTCAAGTTCTTCTTCTTATGGTTTTAAAGTTTATTAATGGTTATGGGCTCTCTTTCTACGTTTTTTTTTTTCCCCCTATAAAGAGTGGATTAGTGGGTTTTAATGATTAGGAGTGTAGATATTGAAAAATTCAGATGCCAAGGAAAAGCTTGTCGGGACTGGAAACAGAAAGTTTGACTGCAAACAGAAAGTTTTCCTCTTTATTATTCAATTCTAATATAGGCGTTGCATTATATTAATCTTGTAAGAGTCTAACATTGATAATCTTGAATGCCATTTGATTTTTTGGTACATGTTAGTCTATTGGTTAAATATTTTCTTGTTTTTAGCTTCTATTGAAACATATACAGATTGCAAACATTTTTTTTTTCAATTTATACTTATTTCTTTTTTCTTTCTTTTTTTCCAATTGTATAGGGTGGAGGTCAATGAAGTGGTTGTGAAGCATGCATGGATATCACTTTCTGAAGGGAACTTTTCTTACAAGTTGTGTATATATTTGTGTATATTTACTTTTGAAACTATGTGTTTGATCGTAAACTAAACAAGTTATGTATATATTTGTGTTCTTGGACATATCAATTTGATGGAGTACTTTGACTTTTGCATTTATTTAATTTGTATCTTTAAATTGTAGTTCCTAAATATAATGTTTTATATTATCTTATAATGTGTATATTGCAAGATAGGGTAATAGACAAATTAAAAAAAAAAAAAAAAAAACACAACTTATTGCAACAAGGTTGTTTGTTGTAATAAGTTATGACATTTTTTCACAAAACCTTTGAAGCAATATGCTACTGCCACAAAGTTATTTGTTGTAATAAAGAAGTTATTGCATCAACTTGTTCGTTGCAATATTTAGGATTTATTGCAACGAGATTTTTTTGTTGTATAAACCTATTGCCTCGGAGTTTATTACAACGGCTTGCAACAACTTTTTTGCCGTTGCAATAACATCTTATTGCAACGACTTTGTAGTTATTGCAACGATTTTTTCCGTTGTAATAGACCTTTTTTCTTGTAGTGTTCTCTGGATAATTTGTTAATTATCAATAAATGTGAAGAAATATTGATCCATTTACAAGTTTGGCAGGGTATTGAAATGGACCTCATAGTTAAGGGGAAAATACAATTAAACCTAAAAGGAATGGTGACTACTTTATTACACATTCCTTTTTATTTTATTGTACATGTTATTTATTTATTTTTTATTTTTTTTTCTGGATCATTGGGCTACACAATAAGAGAACTAGAGAAGTGCTCTCCTTCAATCCCTCTCAAACCTCTCCATGCCCATTATTATCTGAACTCAAACCTAAAACTTGAGATTTGAGACTTACTATCAAAAAAAAAAAAAAGATTTGAGACTTGATGTGTGCCATTAGACCTAGGCCCGTCCTTTTTCTTTCTTTTTTTCTCTAGTAATAGTAGGGGCGTAATTTTTTTTTTTTTTCCTACAAATCATTAAAATAATATGTTATGATAACTTTTAATAACTTTTTTCTTCAAAAGAAACATTGTGATTAAATTTGAGTAACATGACTTTCACATGTACCTATCATTAACAATAATTTTATTATTCTCCAATTATAATAGGGAATGTCAGTAATATTGTGATTTGAGTGATATTTCTTTTCGCATGTTAATTTTATTTTATTATTTTTTTTTTTTTATGGAATCGCACGTTCATCTTTGATAATACTTTTACCATATGCTTTATCCCAATAGATATGATAATAAATGAAAAAAAGAAATTATGAAAAATGTAGTGATGTCTGAGTATTGTTCAACAACATAGTTGGTGGAACCCGTGATGTCGACCCAGATTATAGTTGCATTGCATGGTTGCCAATTTTCAAAGCCCACCATTAACAAGAATCTTGCTTCACCTTGTCCTGTCCTCTTTGGTTGGTGGAATAGAGCGGGATCACAAGTTCAAATTCATTAAAGGAGAATTGTACCCCCATAATCTACTGGATTTACCAAATTGACACTGGAACGTACGTACGTCTCTCATATAGATAGATGACAAGAAAGATATTTTCCTTCTGTCTTTGTCAAAGCCGAAGTAATAGATATTTAGCCAACACATACATGATACATCCATCTAGCTAAAAAGAAAAAAAAAAAAATATATATATATATATATATATATATATTATGTGGGTTTACTCAATGGTTTGTTTTAAACAATGGGATAAACTTCCATCTCCCATTAATCCTTTCTTTTAAATAATTTTGGGTAAAAAAAAAATTAAAATTATGCGAATTAAAATATTATTATGTTATTTTATGAGTTTTTTTTTTTTTTTTTTAAATCTTATTGATTTATTATAAAACCTTTTAATGTACTGAAATAGTGAAATCAAAATAATCTTAAAAAAAAATAAAGTGAAATTGGCATACTTTATTAAACTGTAGAAGAAATAAGCAGTATGGTTGAATAATCCTTGGTGTCTCAAGATGTACTACCTAATTAAATGAAATAACCATAAGATTAGTCTATAATTAATCTAAAATTCAGTTTACTATATATTCCTCAATTGAAAAAAAAGTAAAAAATAAAAATGTGGCAGCTGAGTCCTAGGACTATTCCTAAAAAATGTTACATATTTGGTTTCTTTCCAAAATATGTATACAAACTTTGATGCTCAACTATGTTTTTCTTTGAATTATAATATGCATGATGTAAATGAGATTCGATTTTCAAATCTTTGATATAGACCATAAAACAAGCTTAAAACAAAACAAAAAAAAATCAACTTGTATGCTAATGTGAACTGGACCGTGCAGCAACTCCAAATTTTATTTGGGCCTTGACTGGGCAACACCTCAAGGTTCTAGAGATGTGGGCTTTTTCTAGATTAATGTTTCAATGATGGTTTGGTCACCATTCAATCGTTTTCTACTTCTCCATATTTTCCTCCACTCTTTGGTGCAAGTCTAAAAGGATACATATGGAGCTCATTTCTATTTTAGGCCTGGGTCAAAATTGGCTTGTCTTTTTAAGAACATGTTCAGGCTAGGCCAACCAAATTTATTGCCTTGTGTATAGTGTAGCTGCTTGTCTTTCATTTAAAAAAAGAAAGAAAAGAAAAGTAATACATGTGTTTCATAGATTGCTTTATATATATATAAATATATATATATTTATATATATGATAACTAACATTGATCGATCATTTTACTATTAAAGATTGATTATTATTTTCTAATGTTCTTAAATTTTGGTGTCTTTATTGTTGTACTTTAGATTAATCTTTTTGGGCATGGTGCAATTGTTCTATCACCTCAATCTACATGCTACAGGGAGCAAGAGCCGTAATTTTCTTGATTTTTATGCTTAGTGATTAACCCACAACTAAGCATAATGGCCAAAAGTTCACATGAGAGAAATAAGAAAAGATTTTGACATTGAAAATTTTTTTTTCTTTCTCTTTAAATTTATTTGTTTTTAATTAGCTAAATGGGAGATGGTGGATATATAATTATAAAATATTACCTCTTTTTTTAGAAAAATACAGAATAGTACGTTTATTTTGATTAATAGTTGAAATCTTCTTTTTAGTTTTTATTTAACTTGATTCATACATAAAAATTTAATATAAACTTCTATTAAGCAATACATTTCTTGAAATAGACACCATAAGATTTTATAATTATTATCAATAAAAAAATGATAACTCTCATTATATTTTTTTAAGAAATTCACATTAAAAAAATGCAGTAGTTATTTAAAGATTAATAATTACAAATTTACAAATAAAATAAAAATTATGCAAATCACTTGTTAACAACTAGTATTAAAAAATAAATAAATAAAATTAAACAATCTAATGTTTTGGCAGTAATAATTCCTATGTTTTCATATTATCACTTTTCTAAATCGGTCCATTAACAAATGCTTTATGGGCATCCTGTTAACAGAACCCTTATATAAAAAAGAATATCTATGGAAGGAAAACAAGAGTTTGTATAAGAAGGAAAACAAAAAATCGCAACCTAACCAAGAATTTTATATTTACACTCTAGAGGCAGTGCTTTAATTTTTATTTATTTTAAACTGATAATGTGAGCCACATGATCCTTTTAAATCACTACTCAAGTCCATACTACAAAAATATAAGGAGTAGCTATGGAGCCACTTTGGGGCCAGGGGCCTTAAAAAATTTCTAAATAGATATTGATTAAATAAATGGGTAGTCCAATTTTTTTTTTTTAAATAATATATATATTTATATAAATATATATATATAATATTTATGGCCTAAAAAATTACAAATGCCAACTAATTTTATAATATATTTATAAATAAAATTATTTTGTTAAATTTAATTTTTAGAAGGTCTTAGCTAGGTTTCTTATATTCATTTGTATAGAGTCACAATTCTACTAATTATAAGTAATAAATATACTAATTACTTAAAATAATTGAGTATTCATAAAATTTGTAATGAATGTAAAGTTATCCTAACAATTATGTTGATGTTAAAAGTTGAAGGAAAAAAAAGGCTTCTTTTTTTTTTCTTTTTTTCTTCCTCCTAAAAAAAAGATAGTTGATTAAATATGAGTTGAATTGAATAATTTTGTCCATCTTGACTCAAGTTTATTGAACTTAAAGAGAAATATTTTTATGTAATACATATTAGATGATAACATACTTATCTGTAATATATATATATATAGAAGGTCTAATTAACTCTACACCCTGGACTTTGTGTTCCAGTCACAACAAGCAGGACTCCAAATTTTTTATATATAATGAAGTGTTGCTATTAAAATAAGAATAAGGTGGCATGGATGGAATCATGCCAGCAGCTGACCTACCCAATACTTCAAAAGATTCCATCATATTGCATACAAATTAATGCAATTCAACCGCCATTGTTTTAGAGCAAAATTTTTGTTACATAATAAAATCCCAATTCCTAAATTTATTATTAATTTAATTGTTACAATTTCATTCCTAAAAAAATTATTTTAATAAATTAGTAAACTTTATTCACAAAGAAAAAGGAATTTACAATCAATTCAACGAGAACCAAAAATATGAAGCAGCATGCAAGCTACAAACACCAAAACAAAGGCAAAACATCTGGTGTGTAACAAACAACACTACAAACAGCAAGGATAGGCACAGGGAAAGTCCTAGCCTTAAAAGAATCTACAAACTGTAAACCAAACTAAGACATCCGGCAACTAACAACGAAAATTATATTACTACATATTGATATACCTAATCTTCTTATTTATGACATAATGTTTAAAGCCCCAATTACTGCACAAAGCTTTATTCAAGAACAAATTTATGAAGCTGCCCCAATTCCCCACTTGAGCCTTGACGAACCATTTAATGATCTTGATAATGCTCTTATCAGCCTTGATCACCAAAAAAATCCTAACATTTCTGTTCCCATATGCGATACATAGTAATCCCCTGAAAAACTTACAAAGCAAGGATTTTAAGATCGAGAAAATTTATTTTACGGTTAAGATTTTATTTCCTAAATCTAACTATGTGCAAACTGATATATCATATAAAATTTTAAATGACATGAAAATATGCACATCTTTAATTTTGTAATATTTTAATCTGAATCATGGAATCCTTTCAATTAAAGAGGATCATTTTCTCAATAGTACATAGCATACCTTCAATAGAACAGTACTGTTGTTTCCCTATGCCAGGGTATAATCAATATTAAAAAAAGAAGCACTCTGTGAGGGTTTGGTGTTAATAAATAGTTTATGAGATTTGAAATAAACAAACAGTTTATGAATTGATGGGAGCTTTAGGAAGGACCAAGAGGGAGAAAAATACCTCAAAATTTTTAAAAGTTAATCTGTTTAATACTTTATAACTAATATATATTTTATGTCATAGGAGACAAATATTTTTTGGTGAACGATGGAAAAAAAAAGTTAGGAAAAATGAATACTAATATGACAGTATTAACTATTAAGGTCTTTCATTTAAAAAAAGAAAGAAAAGAAAAGTGTAGCTGCTTGTCACTTAAAGAGTGATTGCTCTTGGGCTATTACCATTCCTCTAATGGAACTTCAATTGATTAAAAAAAGTTCATCTTCTCCGATGGAAAACCGAAGTACTGCTTAATACATGGGTCTGTTTAACCATTTATTTTTGGAAACTGTTTATAAGGATTTGAAAAAACTATAAAAAAAAAAAGTTAATCACATTTTCATTTTCTCATAAAAAAATTTCCTAAATGGTTTCCTAACATGTACCTTAAGGTTATACGTTAGTAAATCTCTCTCTCTCTCTCTCTCTATATATATATATATATATATATATACACACAAAAACATATATATATATATATTCTTTTTTACTTATCCAAAAAAAAGGATTGGACCTATGGACTAGAACATCTAGGAGAAAATAACATTTAGTCTAAACAAAGTAAACTATTATCGAATTATATCTAAACAACCAGGGTCGGCCCTAGGCCTAGGGCCCCCTACTAGAGAAAGGCCCCCAAATTTTGGGGTAAAAATTGAAATATATTTCTTTAAAAAAATTTTGAAATATAGAAAAAAAAAATTAGTTTTTCATTTTTCCTCTACTTATAAGAAGTTCCAAAAAATTGAGTAATGCTAGAGATAATACAACTTTAAATACATAGGGCTTACAAATATGTGTCATTAATCACAAAAACTAATTTCAGATAGGAAAATACTAGAAAAACTATAAATTAATTTTACTTCAAAATCTTTAAAAATTGATGTGACAATTAATATGATATGTGGACGTTAACATCCTATTAAATACATTTTTAAATTACTTTTTGTGATTGCTGATACATTTTTATAAGCTTCATGTTGTAAAATTTATAATATCCCTAACATCATTCATTCAAATACTTGTTTATTATTCTTCTTAAAAAAAACTTGTTTATTACCTTCTTGAAGTGTCACTAATCACATTTATTGCTACATCATTTGTAAGTTTTTTGTAGTAAAATTTGTTATAACTTTAGCATTTCTTCAAAAAAAAAAAAAAAAACATATTACAAGATTAAAAAAAAATGGATTTTTGTTATAAAAAAAATTATGATATTAAAAACTAGTTAAATATTATTTACGTAATAACAAAAAGGCCACATTTAAATATATCGCCTTAAGCCCCATTTAAATACATCGCCTTAAGCCTCAAAGTTTTTTGGCCGCTCCTGCAGACAACTATGAAAATATGAGGGCAGTTTGTCCCCACCTTTTGTCCTAATGGAAGAGGAGAAAGATAATAGAACAAAATTAAAAATCTGTGGAGGTGGATATCTTTATTTGGCGATGTTGACAAAGCCGTGGCCTTTCATATTAGTTCATTCTAAGCCCCAAAAATAAAAGTTATCCTTGTTTTGTTCAATACTTCATTCAATGTATTACTGTTAAAGACATTTTATGTTTTCGAATGAGTGTGATATTGACTCAATTTAGAGGACTTTATTATTTCCGTGCGGAATTTAAGGGACAAGTAATAATTAATAAGTTGCAAGAATGATTTAAGGGGAATGGTTAAGATACATTTAATACTTTATTTAATAACATTTTTATACATTTTAAAAAAATAAAGTCTAACTATACACACATTAAAAAAAAGCACATACAACCACTATGAATTTGTGCAAGCTAATGGATTATTAACAAATGAATTTTCTTATTTTTGAAAGATGTGTATTACAATTCATAAGTGACCACACTTATATATTAATCCTTAATATGTGTCCTTAGAACACTCATTAATAAGACCATAGTATAAAACACAATATGAAAGACAACTTTTTTGCTTTAATTGGACTAATATGTGACTATGTGTTCCAAGTGAAAATTCTAGAGATTCTCGATCAAATCCCAATATAATCACTATATGTGAATGTGATCTTGTGCATAGTCTCAATCAAGATCTTTTGCACAAACAAAAATAATCTATTCGAATATTAATATAACTTAGTGTCCGTTTGGATATCGCTTATTTTGCTAAAAACTGAAAACAATAAAAAAATAATTAAAAAGTTACTGTTCACGCGCGTTGCACTGTTCACATGCCTAAATGCACTGTTCATGTCCCATGAACCGTGCAAGAGGCGCTGAAAAAAAAAAAAAAAAAATATGCAAACGCAAACGCAGGACGTTGGAAGCGCAAAACGCGCTTCCCAAACGCACACTTACTATCAAGAACAGAAAAATAGGTGTTGTAACTTGGAAATGGTCAATGACCCTGTTTTGATAATGTTGTTAATTATTTTTACTTCATGCTTCAAGAAGGATGATATAGGTGATTTGTCATTATTATTCCTCCTCAAGTCTTAGAGCAATCTATTCGAATTCCTGCTTTATGAAATAGATTAAATGGTAAAACCAATCAATCAAGTGCTTGCAAAAAAAAAGGAGAACTCAGAGGTGACACCGACTTAATGATTTCAATGCTTAAGTCGGTAGGATTTTGGTAGGTGAATTTAGTGAAAGCAAGAAAATTTTTTCATAACTATTCTTGATTTGGATTTCTCAATATATAGGCTTGTCCTCGGAGCAATTCCCCTTGATTTAAGTCATTTCCTTTAATGTGGCTATAATAGGCCTATAATGAGGGATATCGGCTTGACTTTTTTCCCTTGGTTATGGTTGAGATCTTTTAGCATACAAGTGTATATAGGTTCTCATAATGGAGGTAACATGGCAATGGTTTCCAAGATATCATGCTCAAATCTATATGACTAGGCCCTTGTGCTTGAGGGCATTGATATTTGGTGCGACAATTTAATTGTCTTTCAAGGGTTAAGATTGAAAATTAAAAAATTCACTTTTAATATTCGTTATTGGATGAAAAAATGTGTTAGCCTTTTAACTTTGTACCTTTTTTTTTTCTCACTTTGAAGGTGCAATTACACGATGCAATAGCTAGGATACAAATCTGTGTTCGAGTTCTTCAAGTCGGCCTATTGGGTTATAGCTTTTGTCCTCAATCATGGTATTGAGGAATTCCTTAGGTTCAGACCATATGAGGTCGAGAGATTTCTTGGTCGATCTTTTTATCTAGTTGGTCCAATTTATTTGTAGAAGTGGCATAGCATGGTTATAGTCTTTGAATCACCACTAACCAAATTGTCTTACATAATGGTTTGTTCCTGTTTAGTACTGATCCTTGCCATGTAAAATCTATTTCCAAGTTGAATTGCATTGATGCCCATACTCTGCGTGGTGAATAAATTTTTAGGGTTAACAGTTAAAATATCAATAGCCAAATATATTTTTAATTCACTGATATTATCTTTCTTAACAATGAGAATCTAAATTCAAATCCCACTTATTCTAAGCAAAATAAAAGGAAAATAAATACAATATAATATCAATAAAAATGTTTGCCACAATAAGGAGAATCCAAATAGAAGGAATATATATAGCAAATGTGGACATAGGAAAAGGAAAAAAGTATAAGAATTTCTGGTTATAGGTATCTTTATCAAGGAAATTTTAGTTAAAGTCACTTAAATAGTAATTAGCTTTTTAGGAATTTGTAAAAATGGTCGAAAGAATATGAAGGATTTTAGGAATGAGTTTCTCATGTGACAAAGTTGTTCTAGAATTAGGCCTATGTGAAGCGCATAATTAATGTTAAATCACAATCATTATCTTTTGTAGTTCTTATTTAGATCACCAAGAAAATTCTATACTCTTAAATTTCTAAAAATAATGGAGCACATACATCATATATAGATTATTTTTCACGGTTCACATTTATCATTATTAACATCACAAAAAAAAAAAAAAAAAAGAAGTAAAAGTTCACAAGTCCAATTAATTTCAGCATACAAACAAAAAAAGGAATAGGATCAAAGATTTGATTTTCACATAAAAGCAGTAAAATGAATAAAAAACAAAAATGATGCATGTGAGGTTTGACGAATTGCATGTCACTTTTCAGATGGACTCACTATTTATAGTCAACCACATCAAATAGTTGTGAAGACGGGTATAGAATTGATTGTGACAATTATGGCGATTATGACCCTATAATTTTTCCAACAATAACAATGGAAGTGAGGTTTGAAGAATTCACTTGAGGACAATTATTCTAACACTCAATTTCACAATTGGTTTATTTATGCAATTGTGAGTAACTAATGTAAAGTGGTGGGTCACAAAAGACAACAAATTCTGATTACTCGCAATCGTATAAGTCAGAAAGTTATGAAATGAGTAATGCTGGTGTCATGTAAAACTTGTGCCACAACTGAATGGTAGAGGTGTGTCCCTACATGGCCTCACCATTATACTACTACCACTCTCAACTCGCCACATGAACAAGTTGCGGCACAAATTATATCATTTTACGTTACACCAGCATTAATCTTATGAAATTAGCTAATTAAGTTTGATTTTTTAGAATAATTCAGGTATGAAAAGAACAAGAAAAATGAAAAAGCTTTAAATGGTGTGTTAATTAAACTTGTTTATCCCGTGGGCATAGCGTGGCAAAATGACAAGAGAACATTGGATCTGGAAGTGGCCAGCTGTGATGATCATAGCGGTATCAGGAAAAGGGGGTCCCACCATCATGTAACCAACGTTTATCATAATTGCATCGAGCCCAGCTCAGCTCAGTTGGTGGATCTACATGACTACATCTCTACCTCCCAGTCCCAGATAATGGCATGGCCCACCACCTCCTCTCCTCTCCACTCCAAAACCCAATCATGGAATTGATGCTATAACTCATTTTCTTCACGTGCCAACCATTAACATTAATTAAGCCCAACTTTTCCCTTATTTACTTTTTGTGTTTGTAAAAGATTTTCTCTCCTCTTTTCCTTTTTTATTTCTAGATACTCTTCATTTATTACTTTCTATTAGTAACATTGAAGTTTATTTACATTAATAAAAATTCACGATATTCCTAAGTTAGCATATTACTTGGCCGCGTGAATCAGTAACGAAAATTGAAATTATATATAGATTGTGACAGATCTATTTTTGAAGTGGTATACTAATTTAAGAATGTTAACGAAATTATTGTGAATTTTTATTGTATTCTTAAATTGGTTAATATTCATTTTTTAAAACTGTTCATCTATTACTTTTTATTAATATTTTCTCTCATCTTTGTTCATTAAATTTTTGGGGCAGTGGTCATTTAGTCATTTTTGTTAAAATTTTATCTCTTCTTTTCCTACCTTGTATTTTGGGCACTTTCAATAACTCATTATTTATGGTGGATTTCCCCCAATAATTATGAGTTTGTTTTCCATTCTTTTTTTGTCATGTAAAAAGGTGTTTTCCATTCTTTTTTTGCCATGTAAAAAGGAAAATAGAAAGTCTATATCTATTTGGCAATATTTTTTTTCTTTTAGTTTTTTAGTTTAATTAGTATTTATAGACAACTTTTTTAAAAATTTCATTTTTATGTATAATTATACTTTAACTAATTTTCAACAAATAAAAAAAAAACTTGAAAAAAAAATCCAAACATATTATCTCAAATCGACATTAAAAAAATTATATTCTTCATTTTCTATTATAGGAGCGAAGCTTTGTAGACTCAATACAAGACTTGTTAATTCAATAGATTATGCTTTGTTTTTCGGTCAATAATAGTAAAGCTTAGCTACATGAGACAAAAGTCCCTAATAATAATTTTTAATGTGAAATGCCCTAAGAAAAAATAATTTGATCATTGAATCCCTCATAAGTAAAGATAAGTTAAAATAAAAAAGAGAAGGGATTGAACCGTACTTGTGGTTGTGGGTGTCTTTTCAATTTTCATTGGTATGATCTCTAAATATTATAAAAATATTTTGAAACTCATCAAGTCTCTTTTTTTTTGCTAAACACTCATCAAGTCTCTTTCTTTATCATATTAATATCAATCTAATCCTCATTTCAATCGTTGGTCACTAAAATCGAGTTTAAGAAAGTAAATAAAAGTGTCCACTCATTATGTTGTTGAATTAATGTAAAAGGCAACAAATGAGCACCATAATCTCAATTTCATGAAAATATTAATATTAAAAGAAGGAATGAGAGTTAAAAAAAAAAAGGTTTGTCATTGATAGGTCACCAAAATATTGGTAATCTTGTTTAAGGGGCAATGGGAATTCTTAAGATTAGGATTTGCCACTAAGAGTGGTAGATTAGATATAAAATATTTTTGGCTATAAAATGTGGAATATTTCTAAAGGAAAAGGTAAAAAAAGACACCAATTTGATAGCTTCTCCTGTCCTTTTCTTTCATGTTGGATAATTAATTTGCAACTAGTCTCATGCACGCGCATTTGAACTTTTCTTTCCTTTTATTTCTTTTCATAAAAAAATATTCATTGGGTAATTTTTCTTCAAAATAATTAACTATTTGAATGGGAAAGAGTTTTAAAAGTATTGGGAGATACATTTATTTAAGATGTTTTATCAATTTAACTATATTATTTCAAATTTTCTTTAATCCATTTCTCAAAAACACGTTGTTGGCCTTAATTTACATTTTTTAATAAAAAAATAATTTGAACTAAATAATAAGACAATTTTCCCCAAAATAATTAGCTATTTGAATGGGAAAGAGTTTTAAAAGTGTTGGGAGATACATTTATTTAAGAGGTTTTTTAAATTGAACTATTTTATTTCAAATTTTCCTTCACCCCATTTGTCAAAACACGTTCTTGGCCTTGATTTGCATCTTAGAATGAAAAGAATACAATTTGAACTAAATAATAAGACTATTTTTGAAAATAGTGAAAAAAAAAAGGATATACTGTCCTAAGTCCTAACATACAAGACGACAGGAAATAACAAAAAAAAAAAAAAAAAAAAAATATATATATATATATATATATATCCCCCCTCTAACACCTCCCCCTCTAAGACAATGGCACTTTGCCATTCAGGATCAAAAATTTCTTTTTATTAATTAATTTTTTTAAGGGTAACTTCCACTGACATATCTTGAAGATTAGGTTAATGCCAAAGCAGGTCCAAATATTTTCAAAATTGACAACTTTGGTCCCTAAAACCAACTTAATCCTTAAACACTATTAGGCTAGTTTTTTTTTTTTTTTCTTAACTGTTTTAGGGACTAATAGGCTTTAGGGATTAAATTGGTTAGTTTTAAAAAAATTTTGAACCTGATTGACATTAATCCAAACCTCAGAGTATGTTAATGAAATTTACCTTTTTTATAGAAATAATAAACAAAGTCTAAATTTTTATTAATTCAGATATCTCTTCTTTTTAAAGAGGTTTTCAACCTATGACGTCTGCTCATAATGATAACTCTTTATTATCAAGTCAAAACACCAATTAGTTTTTGATGTAGGCGGAGATTGAACTCCAGATATTTTATTTAACCATCAAAGACTTTACCAGTTGAAATAATCTTGAACCAAAAGACTCTTTACAAAATTAAAATTAATAGATAGTTTGTGTACATTTTTAAACTTTATACTATTTGCAAGTTGTTTTCCTGTATATTTTATCTTCTAGAATAGGTTTATATAAATCTCCGTTCTTATATGCATATTAAACTCATATAAGAGATTGATTCTCAAAAAAAAAAAAAAACTCATATAAGAGACAAACACTGTTGACGCGATTAGATCCGTCAATCCCATAAAAAACAATTCCCCCAAATAATAAACACATGTACATAAAAGACAAATGCTAATGTAGAAGATTTGTCATGGTAGATACAAAATTAATGTAAGTTGAGAACTAATAAATATCTACCGACTTAACTGTTATATATATAAAAAATGTTACATTTACAATATTTTCACAACAAATTTTAGGTAGAAAGTTGTTATTGATTCTAAATTAGGCTCAAGACTAAAATTATTTTTTTGTTTACCAGTAACTATTGGTAACAACTTTTTATTTAAAATTTGTTGTAAGAATGTTGTGAATGTAATGTTTATCTACGAAAAATATTATGAAAATTTTAGTGTATGTAACATTATCCTATTCGAGAAATACTACGTTCAGTAATAACTTATCGCTTAAAATTTGTTGTAAAAGTAATGCAAAAATGAAACTTAATTGTTTTCCGCTTTTTCTCGCCAGTAAAAACTTAAGAAAATTTTATTCTATGCAATATTATCTTATTTTACAACAAGTTCTAGATAACAAATTGTTAGTTATTATTAATTCTAATTTAAATTTAATATTTAAATTACTTTTGTTTTTGCCGACGTACAATAACCAATAATAACTTATGATTTGTTGTAAAATTCACGTAAAAATACCGTAATATATTAAGCTTAAATGTTTTCCACTTTTTCTGACCAATAAAACTTAGGAAATTTTTGGTGAATTTCATGAGACGGTGATCAAAATCAAAAGTGAGTGGACCCTACAATCCGAATCAGTGACGATGTGGCACCTTAATCTTCAAAAATGTAATCACTATCAAGTCAACAACTACAGGGACCCACTGACATAGTTTTTCCCATTTAATTATTGCTTGCCTTTTACTCTCTCTCTCTCTCTCTCTGTCACCACTGTGTGTCTGTGGCTGTGACTCTCTCACTCACACCTCACCGAGGAGTAGAGGCAGTGGCTCCCTCTGTAATTTCACCCAAACTCTATGCCCATTTTCGCATCCCAACCTCCTCAGGGATCTACTATAAATACCCCTACCCCAATTTTTGTGTCCGATACGGACATTCATTACCGAACCTCCGTAAATATATAAATATTCTCTCTTTTTTTACAAAATTACTAAAAATAAAAATAAAAAAAGTGAAAATTTTGGTTCCAAATCTCTCTCTCTTTCTCTCTCTAGAATTTTCTGTTCGAGTTTTCATCTTCAGGTATGTTTTGTTTTGTATTCTGCATTTGATTGTTTTTGTTTTTGGTTGTTAATTTAATGGCGATGTTGATTTTTTTGTTGTGTTGTGAGTATTGGATCTAGAAATTGATTCTGTTAAGAATGTGGTTTGATTTCATTTCTCCCACGTTATTGATGTTTTTTTTTTTGCGGAGATCATTGGGATTTGATATTGCAATTTGTGTATTTATGCGTGTGTGTGTGTGTATGGGTATGTGGCATTGAGGATGTGAGTGGGCAATGATTGGAACACGACATGGTTTTGAGGTTGAGTTGCTTTAAGGTGCCGTGATGCTGCCCTGAGGTGGCGGTGATCGGTTTCGTGTTTAATGTTATTAGTTTTGGAGATGCTGAGGTTTGATTGTGATTGTTTTGTGTTGTTATTGGGGGTTGTTGGTCCTTGCGGTACAAGGAACTACGAAACGGTATTTGATTGGGTAGGAGTGTTGGGGCAATGTAATTTGAAGAATGCGTGATTGTTGCTTGCTTCAATTAGTGGGAGATGGTTGAGATTTTGAAAAAAAAAAAAAAAGGAGTGGTTCCTTTTTGTTATAGGAATAAAGATAGGAAAGAAGGAAAAAGGTGTAAACTTTAGCATCTTGTTTGTTAGTAGGGGTTGTGGAGAAAGTTAGATAAGGTGTGACAACAAAGTTTACCCACAGAAGGTATTGCGAAATGGGCTTTAGTTTCTTAGTAGAAAGCTATCATAAATATGTTGTGAAGATAGCCGGTGATAGGTGTCCGAAGACAGTTTTTGTATATGCTGGCAGGAACTTGGAATACAGTCCTGGTCCTTCGCATAAGCTAGGCGGGTGGGCCGGTGTTTTGGTGAATGGAGGGTTCTGAGTGTAAGTGGCTTGGAATTTTCTTTTTTTGTTAAGTTTGTAAGTGGCTTGGAATAAAGAGAATGGACTGGGCCTTAGGTTGTTTAGGCACGTGTTGAGGCATTGGGTGGCCTATTAAGTGTTTAGAGTATGCAAACATTGTGGTAAATTCAAAATTTTCACATATGTAAGAGAAAGTCATGCTCTATTTAGAATTATAGTTATGTCGGAGTGTAGCTGTCGGTCATTTGTTCAGAAGTTTCTTGTTTTATGTGCTGAAAAAAAAGTTTAGAAAACAAGACTTTTCTTGTTTCATGTGATATTTTTTCCTGCTATTGACGTTCTGTTTAGTTGGCTGATTATACCAAATTACTCTGGCTCCTAAGCATGCTATTTGTTTTCCCATTGTCCTAGGACTTTTATATGTTGATCACACTCTCGCCTAATCCTCTTTTCATCTTCGGATAGCATTTGCTGAGTTGTACTCTTGGCATTTTACCTTGTGATTGGTTTTGATCCCTTTGTATCTACAAATTTAAAAGGGTGAAAGATTGGCCTTTTTTTTTAATAAGTTAACTGCGTACAGCACACATTTGTGTGTGATTTTTGCAGAAGTTATACATTTGACAACCTTTACTTTTAGAGGATAGCACAAACTCTTAAATGTGTGTATAGTCTAAACTTCCGTTCATGTTTTTTCAGACTTATGACCTCCTTTGCACTTTGTTCTTAAAATTTCATATGCAGGTCCCTGCCCATGGGTTCTACTTCTAAATCAGTTGTGGATTTAATAGAGGCCTCCTCAGGGGTTCATTTTTCTGGATTTCACATGGACTCTTTGGAGCAAGGAGTTAAAGAGATGGAACTTACAACAGCGTCAGCAACCGAAGAATTGCATAAACAGCCTTTTGTCATTGGTAAGTGTTTATGTGGAAATATATGCAAATTTCTTATAATTTTTTGAGAGGCGGCAAAGGGTGGTGTATGTGCAACCCTTCATTGGAAGTACAGAAAAGGGTTCCCCTAAAATGAAGAAGATAGAGGGGACACCGGTTGGTATATTTTCTTTGAAATGTGGAAGAATCTGACTCACAAAGGTGAAGTTTGATGGTTTTAGCATTGGTAGTCCTCTTACCTGTCTCACGCAGAAACATGCAACAAAGATTGTATCTATTAGTTTAAGCTAGAATTGAGTGATAGCTCTGTGGTACTGGGCATCCTCTATGGTGCCCAATGTCTTAATTTTGAACCCTACCTTTCCCCTCTGCCACTACTTACCTAGCCAAAAAAAAAAAAAAAAAAAAAAAATCTGTTTTGGAATCCAGAATGTTATGCTTGTGATTCTTGGATTTTGTGACTTTAACTTTCCAGTATAACTCAATTATAGCAAAGCCCTCAAAATTTGTTATTTTTTGAGTTCTAGGTGTGTACAAGTTTGAAACTTTTACCTGGTTCTGGAGCATTAATTTTACTTAAAAAAATTGTTCTACGGTGTTGGCGTGTGCACTTATTTTTTTAATAACTGGTGCATCAGAAAAAGAGAACATCTATTCACTTATTCTTCATCTTTATCCTAAGCATCGGCTTTCTAATAAATTTTGTGGCAGGGGTTGCTGGGGGAGCGGCATCTGGTAAGACAACAGTTTGTGATCTTATTATTCAGCAGCTTCATGATCAACGTGTTGTTCTTGTTAACCAGGTAATGTTTTTCTGATTCAAATATGTTTAGGTGGCTGAGTAGGGAAGTTTTTTCTATGATCAAATATATTTCTGGCTTACAAATTGAATCATTTAGAAAACAAGGAAATTGATGAAAATTCTTGCTTACAATATTTGAAAATTCACATTGTGTTACTGTTTCTACTCAATGTTTGCTTGGGATTTTCTTATAAATTTTTAATAATATTTTCTGCAGTTTCAAGATGGTTCGATTCTTTTTCTTTCTATTGTATTTGATAGTGAAAATATATTCCTACTCTTTTTCCTTATTGCAGGATTCCTTTTATCATAATTTGACTGAGGAGGAACTTACACAAGTACATGACTACAATTTTGACCATCCTGGTGAGTGCAATTTCGGTGACTGAAGTCTGAAGAATATCGTTAAAACAATGACCTGTGTAGAATTTCAGCCGTGTTATTTACTGAAATAAACTTTTTTTTAATCCTTTGCTTCTACTTAGTTATCAACCAAGTTTATCTTATATCTTCTTTCAGTAAAGAAATGCATTTTTATAAATGGCTCAAGCTAATTGCAAGTATCTTCTTGTTATAGTACTATAGACTTAGACTTATATCATTCAAAAGGCTCCCACTTAGTGGTAATGTCAATGACCATCCATTAGGATTTTTCACTGTGGCCAAATCGTATAAATAGTTCATTAGTAAGGTAATGAGTTACTTTCAGTCTGATCAGTTTGTATCCTTAATGAACATAAGTATGGTGTTCATTATTTGCTGTTAGTTCAATTTTTTTGCTAGCTCAATTGATTCTTCTAACTGCAACATTGGATTTCCATCAGATGCTTTTGACACTGAGCAACTGTTGTGTGTTATGGAGAAGTTGAGGCATGGACAAGCAGTTGATATTCCGAACTATGATTTAAAGAGTTACAAAAACAATGTATTTCCAGCAAGAAGGGTACAGCTTTCATATCTTTGGGCTCCAGTAGGCATCATTCTACATTTAACTGCTATCTTTTTATGTAAAGACCCATTGCAGATATCTTCGGAGTGGCAACTTCTTGCATTGATAGTTTTTGTTGTTTTTGTTGTCGTTTTCCTTCCAATAGTTCCATAAAATTAACATATTTGATGTAGTATATGAAGATATTTATTATGATTACATCTGCAGGTAAACCCTTCAGATGTTATACTTTTGGAAGGCATACTCATTTTCCATGATCAGCGTGTTAGAGATTTGATGAATATGAAGATATTTGTTGATACAGGTCCTCTATATTCATTTTCCCTGTTATTAAAATTGGATCTTATTATAATGTATATCTCAAGCTCATCAGGTTTACTAGAACATTCATTTTTTTAGAAAATATATTGTGGTATTCATGTTATAATTTACATTTCAAATTCTATATTATTTTCTTTTTTTTGGCCACTAGAAATTATTTATGAAGATTGCTTGGGATCTGTAGTTCTCATGAATTTTGGTATTATGAGGCCAGTTGCACTTTTAGCATGGTGCCTGGTTCCTAACCGTTCTTACATTTTTTGCTCATTCCATATAGCTTTCTTGATATGAGGAAATGTGGCTTAGTTAGACTTACAGTATTTGTTGTCAGGAAGACCTGTCAGTTAAAATGCAAAAATGCACTAGTTCAGGCAACAATACTGTAAGTCTTACTACTTAAAAAGCATGGTGAACTTACAATATTGTTTTTTTTTTCCTTTCTATTTTTGCTTACTTCAGATGTTCTTGCAAACAATTGCTGATATTTCCATCAAAAGATGGACTTTAAAAAAAAGTTCTTGTTGTATGTAGTGATGAATACATTTTATATCACTTCATTGTGTTACAAAGTTGGACTGTTACTTCACATTGTAAAATTTTCAGTGCAGATGCTGATGTTCGTCTAGCAAGGAGGATAAGGCGGGATACTGTTGAGAAGAATAGGGATATTGGTACAGTACTTGATCAGGTTAGTAACATTTCAAATTAGCAATTGCACAGGCATAAAGACCATAACCATAGTTTGTTAAGCTGTAATTGGCTTTAAGCTTCCTGTACTAGTGGAACCATAACCCTCAAGTTCCATGCTGCCACCCTGCACTGCAGTGAAATAGTTTGTTTTTGGTAGAAAGAATTACTATAATTCATTCTTTAGAAGTGGATTATTAAAGATAAGTGATGGAGGTTTTTTTTTTTTTTTGGGGGGGGGGGGGGGGGGGGTGAGGTAATTCATTCACAACTCTCCTGCATCCATCTTTTCTACTTGGTTGACTTTCTCTTTGAGTAAATAAATTATTTACTTGTAAATAAAAAAAACATGATAGTTGGGTTTTTGCTTTTGAATTTAGTAGATTATACTATGGTGTAAATCTTTTTGTACTTCATGCCATAGTATAATTTGGAAGGAGGAGAGGGGGGGGGGGGGGGGGATAATTCATTCAGGACTCTCCTGTGTGAATCTTTTTTGTACTTCATGTTTTCTTCCTTTTGTCAACAATTTTTAAAGTTGGACTTTGAATTTTATGTATTCAAGTTAATTTTCAGTGTGTGTGTCTGCGTTTTTACCTTTTTATCTTGACACATGTTGATAGACGTTTTTTTGATGCAGTACTCCAAATTTGTGAAGCCTGCTTTTGATGACTTTATCCTACCAACAAAGAAGTATGCTGATATCATTATTCCTCGAGGGGGAGATAATCATGTAGCCATTGATTTGATTGTACAGCATATTCGTACAAAGCTTGGTCAGCATGATCTCTGTAAAATATACCCTAATTTATATGTCATTCACTCAACTTTTCAGGTATCCATTCCCTTGCTTCCCACTTATAACCTTGTTAACTATGTTACAGTGATATAGATATATATATATATATATATATATATTTCCTGGAGCTTCAAAGTCGATGTTATTAGAAAGGTTAATGTAGCATGGTTCTTTGAGTCTTATAACTGTTCCTGTCCTCATGCAGATACGGGGAATGCATACCCTCATACGTGATGCTCAAACAACGAAGCATGACTTTGTTTTCTATGCTGATCGGTTGATCCGTTTGGTGGGTATAGTTTTCCATTGAGCCCATGGGTCATTTGTTGGTTTTTCACTTGCTCTTTTATATATATATATTTTGTTTAAATTATCACTTATCAAGATTCTGGAATCTTGACCAGGTTGTCGAACATGGCCTTGGACATCTTCCATTTACCGAAAAGCAAGTGATCACTCCAACTGGTAAGCTGGTGTTAATTTAACTTTGTAGGTTTTCCAAATATTGAATTTGGTTTCTTTTGAAGCCAAATTGATCCAACTTCCCTGAAATATATTAGTTAAAGAAATTTGTTGTATATTAGTTCAAATAGATAATCATGACATGGATGATATGCTTGTTGGCCCTCTGGTTAAATAATTGTTTGTGCTCGTATATTTAGGGTTACTGCCCAAGTTAGATGATCAACATTAGTTCTATGCTCTGAAGCATCATATAGGAAAGCCTCAGCTACCATATTTGTCCATGATATCTTCATTAATCTTTTTTTTTAGGTATAGCTTGTTGAATTATTGAAATATTTCAATTAAGTAATGTTTACAGTTCTTTATATTGTTATCAAAAGAAACTTTAGGCCTCACATGCCCAGATATCATCTGTGTCCTATGCTTTACATGTGTGTAAATATATTACAGAAATGGTAATGCAGCTAATTCATTAATGAAAAGTCAGCTTTATGTTTTTTCTTCATGATGTGTTGCTTTAACAGCATTTCCCTTCTGTATATGCAGGGTCCGTGTATACTGGTGTGGATTTCTGTAAGAGGTTGTGTGGTGTCTCAGTTATCAGGAGGTATTCAACCTAGTTTTGATATGACATTTTTAATTTAGAAGTATGACTTATGCTCTATTAGATGCCCTGGATTAGAAATTTAGAAGTATCAAATTGTCAAATTTACAAAATTACTAATTGGATAGTGTCCTTGGAATCAACTTTCTTCTTGAACCATATTGTTGTACTTGTCGTATGTGTAAATATTGTTGGACCTCCTTTCCATAGTCATTGTATGATGCTAAACATTTCCATTACCAGTGGTGAGAGTATGGAGAATGCTTTGCGAGCATGTTGTAAAGGTATCAAGATTGGGAAAATACTTATTCATAGAGAAGGTGACAACGGTCAGCAGGTTTGTGCCTATCTTTGGATCTGTGTGTGCATGTGTTTCATTTCCTTGGTTCTGACCTTTTTTCTATTAATAAAAAATGCTTCATTTACTGGGCAGCTAATCTATGAAAAGTTGCCTTCGGACATCTCAGAAAGGCATGTATTACTATTGGATCCTATCCTAGGGACAGGTTTGTAGTTCTCATGTGGAAATCATTATCCTTTTTTGAATTGTTGTTGGTTCTTATGTAAGGGACTCTGTATAGTTTCCTTGCTCATATGGGGCTCCATTTGTTTCCATTCCTGTCTAGTCGTATACACCCTATATAATTTGAGCATGCTTTAGACAGCTGCAAATTTTTATTGTTACCTAAGGCAAGAACAACTAAGAATTTTACCTTTTCCTCCAGGAAATTCGGCTGTTCAAGCTATCTCTTTACTTCTAAGGAAGGGTGTACCAGAGTCCAACATTATTTTTCTTAATCTCATATCAGTAAGTTAATTTTGTCCATTAGTGCTTACCTTAAAAAAAAGTTCTTTTTGGTTCCTGCTTTCCCATGATTATGCATAGATTCATTCCTAGTAATGCCGCTACATTATTTATCTCACCAGGCACCTCAGGGTGTACATGTGGTCTGCAAAAGCTTCCCAAGAATAAAAATTGTCACTTCTGAGATTGAGATGGGTCTAAATAATGATTTCCGTGTCATTCCTGGCATGGGTGAGTTTGGCGACCGATATTTTGGAACGGATGATGACGACCAGCAAGTGGTGGCCCCTTCACGGTAGTTCCATTGAGGCTGCTGATTAGTCCAAACCCCTCATTTTGAGTTTATCATCAGCACTAAAGTGTGGATAAACAGCTGAATTTGCTTAAATCATATTGTGCTGGCCCAGGTCATTCAGAATTTTGAAACAATTTTGACTCAATTGAAACTTAGAAAGTATCTTCTTTTTATTCCACACTTTTTTTCCTTCGTTTTTAGAAATCCGGGGTCCCTTGGGGTGTTTGGCTGCAAGCCCTTTTGTGTTTATAATATGACATTACAACATAAATGTATTGGATAGCAATTTATTACAGTAGGCAGTTGGAATTTTTTTTGCTCTCAGACTGTTCTAGATAGTCAACCCCCAATAAAAACTTTCCTTTATAGGGGAGAAAGTATAAAAAAGTAATCTTTACTGTCACAAGTTGAAACTGATTAATGGCCTTCCCATGATATATGTATTTGTGAACCCATATATTTACTTAATAAAATTCTTTGTTGCTTCATCTTTGTTACACTAGTCTGAATGTGCCCTTAATTGTTTTTATATTCTGGTTTTATTCCTTTCAGATATTTGTTGCCGCTTTATGATTTAAGACAAGTTACTATGATATTTGAAGGGGATTGAGATAGGTCTAAAAATTATATACAAATGGGTGCATGAGACAGATTAATAGAAACCACAAAAATTTGTTTGTGTTTTATAAGCACCTCTTAAAGTTGTTAAAAAAGAGCAAAGTGGATGATGGAAGAGAGGTTTTCCACACAATATCCAAGTCCACTTGGCTAAGAGAGTGATCACTCATTGCTTTATCCGAGGATGATAAAACTCCTTGGGCTAATCTTTGGACACGTGTTGGTGCATGGCATGGATTGATTCTGAGGGTATATTCCATGAAAGCTGATCTATATAGGTTGGTGCCAGTGGAAACTTGGTTTTTGCACTTTCGTCCTGTTATCCATGTATCCCTTTTTATTCAAAGCCAATACCAACTGATAGCTTGTAACCATGTCGGCCTTTGTAGGAAAGTATGCAGGTGTGTCTCTTCTCTCTCACTCTCTCTATCAAGCTTTATGATTGCGTAGAATGTAGATAAGAATGAGATGTGACAAGCTCTCTGTATGGCTTGTATACTTTTTGCATACATTATTTTCATTTGCATGCGAGTTTTAACAGCTTCATTCCACATAGCAAAGACCATCCTGCCTGTTTATTTGGAAAATTGAACTAAGGCTATTGTTCAGCAGGAACGTTGTACAGTCACAATAATTGTTTCATGCATCTGACAATAATTATCTCATTAATCCGACATTTATGTCTTATCTTAGTGTGGGATTCATATGTTTGTGAGAGAGATGATATACTTGTCAAAATGTAAAAGATATCTTCTCTTGCAATCTTTTTTTTTTTTTTTTTGGGTGAGAATCTCTTCTCTTGCAATCATGTGCGTACTGAAAACCTCAAAAGATTTATGCTCCAAATATTTTCTTCATTAAAATCTAATAGCAACGAATACAATTTTAGATTTATGATATTAATTTGAACTATAAAATAGAAGCATTTTAAATGGAGATGGTTTTTTTTTTTTTTTTTGGTTTAATGAATCATATATGCCCTACCAATAATGGACCCCTCAACCCTCAAGAGTGTGAATAAAGATATAAAATGGTAGTCTTCAGAAGAGTGTTATTGTCCCACACGTAAAACCATAAAGCATTTCTATATCATGCTTTTGATTATTTTTTCTTCTATTAAAATAATTTTTGCCAATAAACTAATAATTAGAGTGATATTGCAACTAAATTCTTACAACTTTTCTGCCTAGTCTTTCTTTATCAAACAACCCTTTTCTCCTTCTCCAGAGGAGCTTATCAAGAATGCGAGGTACATTGCCACACCTGGCAAGGGAATTTTGGCAGCTGATGAGAGCACTGGCACCATTGGCAAGCGTCTAGCTAGCATTAACGTGGAGAACATTGAGTCGAACCGCCAAGCTCTTCGCGAGCTCCTCTTCACTTCTCCCAATGCCCTCCCCTACCTCTCTGGTGTCATCCTCTTTGAGGAGACCCTTTACCAAAAGACTTCAGATGGTAAGCCTTTTGTTGAAGTCCTTCAAGAAAACAATGTCATTCCTGGCATCAAAGTTGACAAGGGCACGGTTGAGTTAGCTGGTACAAATGGTGAAACCACCACTCAAGGCTTTGACTCACTTGGTGCAAGGTGCCAGCAGTACTATAAGGCCGGTGCACGCTTTGCCAAGTGGCGTGCTGTGCTCAAGATTGGTCCTAATGAGCCGTCCGAATTGTCAATCCAACAAAATGCTCAAGGCTTGGCTCGCTATGCAATCATTTGTCAGGAGAATGGACTGGTGCCAATTGTTGAGCCTGAGATTTTAACTGATGGTGCTCATGACATTAAGAAATGTGCTGCTGCTACTGAGATTGTGCTTGCAGCAGTGTACAAGGCACTGAATGATCAGCATGTTCTTCTTGAAGGCACACTGCTAAAGCCCAACATGGTTGCACCAGGCTCTGATAGCCCAAAGGTAAACTACTATTACTACACAAAGGTTTACACACCAACATGACAAATATGATGGGTGTCACATGAAACGACATAATACATAAAATTTTTAATTATTTTCAATTAGTCTAGCATCACAATTTTTCTCAATTTTTTTTTTCTTACAATTGTTGAGGTATGACAAGTCGTTAATGATAGGTAATAAAATGGTGTTAGTGATAGATTAATATGAGGATCAATTAAAACTTACCAACTCAATAATCGCAAAAGTTAAATATTAATTTGTAAAAATCATGTAATTAAATTTATAATAGCGGTAGTATCACTCTTGTATAAATGCTAATAATGTGGCAAAATGCAATCTATTTACTAGACACATTGCTATATCAGCAATATTTTGTCTTCATAGCCTTCTAAAATAGTGCATGCATTGTTTTGTTGCACAGGTAACACCTGAGGTGATAGCTGAGTACACAGTCACAGCACTCCGCCGAACTGTCCCGGCTGCAGTGCCAGGGATTGTGTTCTTGTCTGGTGGGCAAAGTGAGGAAGAGGCAACACTCAATCTTAATGCAATGAACAGGTTGGAGGTGCCGAAGCCATGGACTCTTTCTTTCTCATTTGGGCGAGCTTTGCAACAAAGCACACTCAAGACATGGGCTGGAAAGAAGGAGAATGTTGGGAAAGCTCAACAGGTGTTCTTGGTGAGGTGCAAGGCTAATTCTGAGGCCACTCTTGGAAAGTATTCTGGTGGAGGTGCTGGTGGTTTGGCTTCTGAGAGTTTGTTTGTCAAGGGTTACAAGTACTAGGCCTTTAATTTCTAGTGTGGCAACTATCATATATCTAATGCAATTGTACCTTCCTTCTTTACCTGCTTAGTTTTGGTACATATTCTACAATGGCTGTTCATATTATCAATGATTAAATATTGTACTGTTAACTTCCCAAGTCCTGAGTTTGCCTCTCTTGTCTCACTAAGAACCTAGCTTTTTGCCATTAGAAATTCCAAAATTGTGACTAAGAGGCTCTAAGATGAACAATTAAGAAACCCAAGAGCGGCCAAGCCTTTATCTTAGCCCATCAAAAAATGTGTATTGCTAATTCAAAGATCCTTTCAAGAAGTTCAATTTCACTACACAATGTTTTTCTTATAGTATTGGGAGCAACAAAATTACTCATGTAATTAATGATGGTATACCAATAATTAGAAAAAAAAAAAACTATTACTATAAATTTTATTATAAATATGTGACAATGAATACGGTTAATGTTACTTATAAGATAATAAATAAATTTCTGATTTGGTTGACAAAACACATAGGCTAACTTTCTCTAAATAACACGAGCTCAAAACTATTACACTATGGTTAGCAATTATGTGCATGGTGCATCCATGTCAATACGTAATAAAAACTAATCATACAATCTATATAAATAACCAAGAAAAAACTCAAAGCACAAAATTTATGTTCTTTTATTCACTGTTTGAAGTCAGATAAGTTATCCTTGAATACATTGAAAATTAAGTATAAAAAAAAGAAAAGAAAACAAACTTGAGTGGCTTTTCTTTTTATGATTACAAAAGCTAGAAGTAAAATCCAAAAAAAGAAAATTAGGATCCATTAACCATAGTACACATTATAACACACATAGTATCATATTGAAAACTGGAAAACACTCAAAAGGCTTCAATGTTGGGGGTTTTCATTCTTGGAAAACTCCACATTCGTGAAGATGTAATATAATGCCCTAAACTTCCGTTTTAACTCTTGGAAGCATCTCAATGCACCAATATAAAAGTGTATATCTATTTGCATGCCAAACTCAAACTCCATATATACAACAATAGTTGATTCAAAATGAAGAAAGAAAATTTGAGAATTTCTCAACTTTCTCTAGTAGTGTGTTCTATCAGAGATTGAGTAGGGTAACATATATATACATGGGTATATATATATTACTGATGGGTTAGAGTAAAAAAAAAAAAAAAAAAATTACTCATGCATATTGTTTATAGCTAGGAAGCTTCTAGGAATGTCCCTTTGAGTTCATTTGAAGTAAAGAATTGATTTTCTATCAACATCTTTTTGCATAATGAGAGACCCAAAACAAATAAATGGATATATGAACCTGCAGGAATTGGTGTTTACTCAAGCACGGTTGTTGAAATTTATAAAAGAACAAGGATTTGACATCGCACCAAAAGACTTTTCAAATACCATGCATGTTCATGTTCTGACCTTTCACATAGAACTTACCTTCATTTGTGTCTTAAGCACCTACCTACTAATTGTAAAACGTAAAGAGAAAGTCAGAAAACTACTCGAATGAAGTGATTAGTGGGAATTCAAATAACTATTACAACTTCTAATGTAGGGCAAAACTTATTATTATTATTATTATTATTATTATTATTATTAATTTTTATTTAGTGGGTAATGCTACGGATGATATCTACAAATTTTATTGTATAAGTTTAATAAACTGAAATATTACGTACTAATCATAAAAAGTAATTCAAACATTTATTTAATATATTATTAAAGTGTTATCAATCACATTATTTTTAGACACATTAGTTGATAAGTCTTTTGTTGGTATCAATCCTGCATATTCATAATCACGCCAGTTAATAATTCTTTTGTAGTAAAATTAATAATTGTTTCATCTTTTTTATTTTTATTTTTTATATACAGTAATTACAAGGGATGATATTAAATAATGAAGATTGATAACAGTAAATATAAATAATATATATATATATATATATATATATATATATATGATATGAAGGATTTCTTTGAGTACATTTCTTTGAAATGACATTCACCCCCACCTAGCTATATATGGACAATAATGTTATGTTACTTTCATGAAACTTTAAAATGAGATAAAGTAACTGCCACAAAAGTTTGGGCTGGTTTAAAACTTGTCTTGCTTTGGGGTACGTAACCTTTCTATTATTCCACCAATTAGTAATATATTTTTTTTGCTAAACAATTCCATGAAGTACTGGACTAGGAGATAGTAGCCTCCTATTTTTTTTTTTTTTTTTTTTTTTTGATACTGATAGTAGCCTCCTATTGGGATAGTATAATAGCAATACAATCACTCCATTCTCGGCCTCTCTTACCTACTTGCAATAAATGAGCAATATATTAACTATTGTGTACAACTACCTCAAAAATCTATCGTAATTTCAAGTAACCTAGGTGCATATTTCATTATTCCATTACATACTTCCTAATTTGTCTTATGTGAGCAAAATATCGGAGGAACAGAAACTATGTTGTTTTGGTGAAGACACAGTTTCAATGAAAATAAATTTAGCCATTCTAAACCCTTTCATTTATTTTTTCACAGGGTACTTGGTAAATGATTTCTTATCCCATCTTCTATTCAATTCAAGTTTAATTCTAGCATAAGATTTGCATTGAGCATCACCCTTCCATTGAAAAGTATAAGGATTTTAAATCCTCAAGAAAGGAAAAAGACTCGAGGATCCCCTAATCCCCACCCTAAAGAATAAAAACTATAGGGTGAATTCAATTGAAAAAACTGTAAAAACACAGCTTATTTGGGCTAGCAATACATGTCCTAGTTTAAAAGAATTGTCGAAAGACCGTCAAAATAAACTTCAAATTTAATTTATAAGTTGTTTGAGGTGTCTCTATGAATTGAAAAGTAGCCGTGAAAGGCTTAAGATTGACACTCCCAAATGCCATTTCAAACTCAATATACACATAGACTAGATAGGTGGTCCATGCCATGGCTAGTGATGGCTCAATCCATTGGGTTCAATACACATTAATCAAAGTAGAATAATCTTCACAATAAAAACAAGCTTGTGAGTGTGACAACCCAAGGAAAAGCGCTAGCCACATCTGCATTATACCTTAAAAGGACTAGTCACAATTGAGACTTATTGTAGTTGTTAATAAAGCCCAGTTCAACCTAGTAAATATCCGACGTGGGACTCATCACACACCACGACCCAAGGAAAAACACTAGCCACATCTGCGCTATATTTTAAAAGGACTAGTTATAATTGAGGCTCCTTGTAGTTGTTAATAAAACCTAGATCTACCTAGTAAATACTCGATGTGGGACTTATCACACACCCACACACATCACACAATCAATCAAATTGGAGTATCACAATCTCTCCTACTTAAATCCCTAACGTCCTCGTTAGGGCCCACTTTGTGGGGTAGTTTCTCTGAGCCCACACGGGATTATCGAGCCAGCTCTAATACCATATGTAACAACCCTACCCCAACTGTGTAGATATTATCCACTTTGGGGCCCATGCCCCTTATAGTTTTGTTCTTCCTCAAAGCACACAGTAGTGGGGGAAAAGACCTCTACACATTAAAGGAAGGTCACTTCTTATAAGCACATCCCCATGTGCTTCCCTAGGCGATGTGAGATTCCATGGATTGCAAGACCCCCTTTCTGAGCATGTTAAACTATCGATTGTCCCAAAAGTTTAAGCTATTAAGATACGGTAAATTTAATCATTTAACCAATACTTCTAACACTCCCCCTCACATGTGGGCCGAAACTACCTTTTAATAGGCGAGGCCTAACACGTGAGAATTTAAATGAGAGGTAGAGTGGAAGAGACAATGATCGAACTCAGGATCTCATACTTTAATACCAATTGTGATACCCCAATTTGATTGATTGTGTTATGTGTGTGGGTGTGTGATGAATCCCACATCGAATATTTACTGGGTTGAATTGGGCTTTATTAACAACTACAATGAGCCTTAATTGTGACTAGTCATTTTAAGGTATAGCGCAGATGTAGCTAGCACTTTTCCTTGGGTTGTTACATATGGTATCAGAGCCGGCCCGGTAATCCCGTGTGGGCTCGGAGACATTACTTCACAAAGTGGGCCCTAACAAGGACGTTAAGGATTTAAGTGGGAGAGATTGTGATATTCCAATTTGATTGATTGTGTGATGTGTGTGGGTGTGTGATGAGTCCCATATCAGATATTTACTGGGTTGAACTGGACTTTATAAACAACTATAAGGAGCCTCAATTGTGACTAGTCCCTTTTTGGTATAGCGCAGATGTGGCTAGCGCTTTTCCTTGGGTCGTTACATATGGTATTAGAGTCGGCTTAGTAATCCCGTGTGGGCCCTAACGAGGACGTTAGGGATTTAAGTGGGGGAGATTATGATACCTTAATTTGATTGATTGTGTGATGTGTGTAGGTGTGTGATAAGTCCCACAACGGGTATTTACTGGGTAGATCTGGGCTTTATTAACAACTACAAGGAGTCTCAATTGTGACTAGTCCTTTTGAGGTATACCGCAGATGTGGCTAGCGCTTTTCCTTGTGTTGTTACATATGGTATCAGAGTCAGCCTGGTAATCCCGTGTGGGCTCGGAGACACTACTCCACAAAGTGGGCCTTAACGAGGAAGTTAGAGATTTAAGTGGGGGAGATTGTGATACCCTAATTTGATTGATTGTGTGATGTGTATGGGTGTGTGATGAGTCCCACATCGGATATTTACTGGGTTGAACTAGGCTTTATTAACAATTACATTGAGCCTCAATTGTGACTAGTCCTTTTGAGTGTTTAGCAGCTTATGTCTTTATTTAACTAATGTTTAATGTTTTCCATATCAAACTATTGTTTTATTGGTATTGACCTTTATAAGAGGAAAAAATGTTTATTTCTATAATATATTGTTTCTACCTATTTAGTGTATTTTGGCTAATTAAAGTGGTTATTATTTTATTTACTGATTAAAGTGTTATAGTAAAATGTTTTACTCCGGACAGTTTTACAGAATTCATTATATTACTGTTAAATCTATATGCAAGTGTTTTGTAAAGGTTATATTTTGTCATAGATACTATTATTTTGTTTTGAGAGACATTCTCATGTTATATATAACGACCTAGCCACATCTGTGCTATACCTCAAAAGAACTAGTCACAATTGAGGCTTCTTGTAGTTGTTAATAAAGCCCAGATCTACCAGTAAATACCCGATGTGGGACTTATCACACACCCACACACATCACACAATCAATCAAATTGGGGTATCACAATCTCCCCCACTTAAATCCCTAACATCCTCGTTAGGGCCCACTTTGTGGGGTAATGTCTCTGAGCCCACACGGGGTTACCGGGTTGGCTCTGATACCATATATAACGATCCAAGGAAAAGCGTTAGCCACATCTGCGCTATACCTCAAAAGGACTAGTCACAATTGAGGCTCATTGTAATTGTTAATAAAGCCCAGTTCAACCTAGTAAATATCCGATGTGGGACTCATCACACACCCACATACATCACACAATCAATCAAATTGGGGTATCACAATGTATGAAACAATCCAAGGAAAAGCGCTAGCCACATCTTACCATTAAGCCACAAACTCTAACCTAAGCCTAACTTTAACCCTTAACCCATTCATTATGATACCCCAATTTGATTGATTGTATGATGTGTGCGGGTGTGTGATGAGTCCCACATCGGATATTTATTGGGTTGAACTGGGCTTTATTAACAACTACAAGGAGTTTCAATTGTGATTAGTTCTTTTGAGGTATAGCGCAGATGTGGCTAGCGCTTTTCCTTGGGTCATTATAGATGGTATCAGAGCCATGCCTTAGCCAGAAGTGTGGATCTCACACGTGAGGACGCGTGTGCTCGTAAGGGGGTGGATTGTAGTGATTCGAAAGGGGGTCTTGCAATCCATGGAATCCCACATTGCCTAGGGAAGCACATGGGGATGTGCTTATAAGGTGTGACCTTCCTTTAATGTGTAGAGGCTTTTTCCCCCACTGCTGTGTGCTTTGAGGGAGAACAAAACCGTGAGGGGCATGGGCCCCAAAACGGACAATATCTACACAGTTAGGGTGGGGTCGTTACAGTGGGTATCTTTTTTTATCTAAATGCCAATATATTGTGAAGTTTCTGAGGATGATCATCCTCGGAGTCCAACGACACACATCAAAAACCAATAGGGAAGCTATCTAACTGCAACCAATCGAACCAAATATTGCATAGTGGACTGAATGGACCAATTGAACCGAGATGGACCAAAGTGGACAAATATAGACCAAAGTGGGCTAAAAGGACCGAAGTATAGCTGAGATGGACTTAAGTGGATCGAAGTGGACTAATATAGAGCAATATAGACTGAATAGACCTAAATGAACCCAAATGGACCTAAATAGACCGAAATAAACAGAAATGGACAGAAATGGACCAAATAGACTGAGTTGCATTGAAATTGAGCCAACTGGACCGAAGTGGACGAAATGGTTCAAAGTGGGCCAAAATGGACCGAATGGATTGAAGTGGACCTAAATGGACTAAATTGACCGAAGTAGACTGAAATGGACTAAAATGCTACGATTATATGGCTCAATAAAAGTATAGTAATAATAGATGCAAAGCTTATGCTTTTTTAATTATACAGATTTTATTATTAAATATATATTATATTATTGAAATAAGTCTATATGTAAAATTATTGATTAAGTTGAAATAAATAAGTTGAAATAAGTATAGTAATAATAAATGCTAAGTTGTAATAAATAATTGTTTTATATTTGTCATTGCAATAGATTGTAAAATAATTGATATCAAGTTATTGCAATGATATATTTGTTTCATGTTTGTCATTGTAATAGATTGTAAAATAATTGGTATCAAATTATTACAATAATATATTTATAACAATAAAATATCACTTTGAAAATTTTGTTGTAATAGATTACAAAAATAATTGGTATCAAGTTATTGCAATAATATCTTTATTTTAAGTTATTGCAATAAATTTTCATAATGTAGTATCGATAATTATAAGTTATTGCAACTAATTATTGTAAATGCGATAATTTTTCACTTTTAAGATACTATTGCAACGATTTTTAACTTGTAGATGCAATATTGTGTCTAATACCACTATACTAATGTTGTTGTATTAAAATTTGGTGTAATATACTTATTTTGGTGTAGTGTAAGAACTTCAATTGAAGTTTCTTCACATGATCAATAATCTGAAACTCCTTGTTTATGTCATATAAATTCTCCCTAAAAAGAAGATATCCCCGGGCGATCAGCGAAGGGCGGACTTCTAATATCATATAATATCTAGATACTATTTACCTCATTACGACATTCCAAAGAGTAATTCTTTTCTTTCTTTTGCTAGAAGCATATATTTTTGACCACAAACCCCATATTTGTTGTCAGCATTGATTCTTTATGAATGTATTATCAACATATGATCCTCATCTTTGAAGCGACAGAAAAATTCAATCAAGTAGTTAGCCCACAATGCATGAGGAAGCCTTCAAGAATAATATAGTCGGTCGTCTTTTGCTTTATTCATTTTAGAACCTGTTCAAATAGCAAAAAATACAAATTTATAAAATTAAAAAAAAGGACTAAAATATACAAAACTATTAATCAAGGTTAATCAATATTAATCCAACTACAAATCAACAAAATTTAAGTCATTAAATCAAGCGATAATGGTTTTATAGCTATTGAGCTATTAAACTAAAATCAAATTTCATATCAAACTTTAGCCTCATGTCAACAAAGCGATAAATCAAGCATAAATTTGATGTAATGATATATATGTTGTTGCAATAACAATTTACTGCAAGGATATATTCGTTGTAATAAATAATTGTTTCATATTTGTCATTGCAATAGATTGTAAAATAATTGATATCAAGTTATTGCAATGATATATTCATTTCATGTTTGTCATTGCAATAGATTGTAAAATAATTGGTATCAAATTATTACAATGATGTATTTATAACAATAAAATATCACTTTGAAAATTTTGTTGTAATAGTTTGCAAAAATAATTGGTATCAAGTTATTGCAATAATATCTTTATTTTAAGTTATTGCAACAAATTTTCCTAATGTAGTACCGATAATTATAAGTTATTGCAACTAATTATTGTAAATGCAATAATTTTTCATACTAAGATACTATTACTAGCGATTTTTAACTTGTAGATGCAATATTGTGTCTAATACCACTGTACTAATATTGTTGTATTAACATTTGGTGTAATATACTTATTTTAGTGTAGTGTAAGTCTTTCAATTGAAGTTTCTTCACAGGATCAATAATCTGAAACTCCTTGTTTATGTGCATATAAATTCTCCTAAAAAAGATATCTCGAAGCGATCCCGATGAATGAAAAACTTCTAATATCATATTATATCTAGATGCACTATGTACCCTCATTTACGACATTCCAAAGAGTAATTCTTTCTTTGTTGCTAGCAGCATATATTTTGACAACAAACCCCATATTTATTGTCAGCGTGATTCTTCTTGAATATTATCAACATATGATCACCTCATCCCTCTTTGAAGCTTGGAAAAAATTCAATCAAGTAGTTAGCCCACAATCGCATGAAAGGATGCCTTCAAGAATGATCGGTATGTCTTTTGCTTTATTCATTTTAGAACCTTGTTCAAACAGACAAAAAGACAAATTAATAAAATTAAAAAAATGACTAAAATATACAAAACTATTAATCAAGGTTAATCAATATTAATCCAACTACAAATCAACAAAATTTAAGTCATTAAATCAAACGATAATGGTTTTATAGCTACTGAGCTATTAAACTAAAATCAAATTTCATATCAAACTTTAGCCTCATGTCAACAAAGCGATAAATCAAGCATAAATTTGATGTAATGATATATATGTTGTTACCCAGTAACAATTCTTTGCAAGATATGATACGTTGTAATAAATAATTGTTTCATATTTGTTGTGCAATGAATTAAATAATTGATATCAAGTTATTGCAATGATATATTCGTTTCATGTTTGTCATTACAATAGATTGAAAAATAATTGGTATCAAATTATTATAATGATGTATTTATAACAATAAAATATCACTTTGAAAATTTTGTTGTAATAGATTGCAAAAATAATTGGTATCAAGTTATTGCAATAATATCTTTATTTTAAGTTATTGCAACAAATTTTCCTAATATAAATATAGATAGTTGAACAAACTAATTATTGTAAATGTGATAATTTTTCACTTTTAAGATACTATTGCAACGATTTTTAACTTGTAGATGCAATATTGTGTCTAATACCACTATACTAATGTTGTTGTATTAACATTTGGTGTAATATACTTATTTTAGTGTAGTGTAAGTCCTTCAAATGAAGTTTCTTCACAGGATCAATGATCTGAAACTCCTTGTGTTTATATTATCATATAAATTTTCCCTAAAAGAAGATATCCTAGAGCGGTCAACGAATGACAAACTTCTAATATCATAGTATATCTAGATGCCTGCACCTCATTTACGACATTCCAAAGTAATTCTTTCTTTCTTCAATAGATGTTTTGACCCTGAGCCCGTATTTATTGTCTTGATGATTCTTCTGAATATTATAAACATATGATCCTCATCTCTTTGAAATAGTAGAAAAATTCAATCAAGTAGTTAGCCCACAATCGCAAAGGATGCCTTCAAGAATATGGTCAGGTACGTCTTTTGCTTTATTCATTTCGAACACATTCAAGCAATGAAAAAGACAAATTAATAAAAATTAAAAATGATTAAATATACAAACCAATAATCAAGCTTAATCAATATTAATCCAACTACACAAATCTAGCAAATTTAAGTCACATTAAATCAAGCGATAATGGTTTTATAGCTATTGAGCTATTAAACTAAAAATCCAAAATTTACATATCAAACTTTAGCCTCCCATGTCAACAAGAGTAAATTATGCATAAATTTGATGTAATGATATATATGTTGTTGCAATAACAATTTTCTGCAAGGATATATTCGTTGTAATAAATAATTGTTTCATATTTGTCATTGCAATAGATTGTAAAATAATTGATATCAAGTTATTGCAATGATATATTCGTTTCATGTTTGTCATTGCAATAGATTGTAAAATGGTGAGTCAAATTATTACAATGATGTATTTATAACAATAAAATATCACTTTGAAATTTTTGTTTGTAATAGATTACAAAAATAATTGGTATCAAGTTATTGTAATAATATCTTTATTTTAAGTTATTACCTTAAATTTTCCTAATGTAGTACTAATAATTATAAGTTAGTACAACTAATTATTGTAAATGCGATAATTTTTCACTTTTTAAGATACTATTACCTGATTTTTAACTTGTAGATGCAATATTGTGTCTAATACCACTATACTAATGTTGTTGTATTAACATTTGGTGTAATATACTTATTTTAGTGTAGTGTAAGTCCTTCAATTGAAGTTTCTTCACAGGTTCAATAATTTGAAACTCCTTGTTTATGTCATATAAATTCTCCCTAAAAAAGAAGATATCCCCCAAACGGTCAACGAATGTGAGACTTCTAATATCATATAATATCTAGATGCACTATGTACCCTCGCCTCACGACCTTCAAGTAATTCTTTCTTCTTTTGCTAGCGACATATTTTGACCTCAAACCCCATATTTGTTGTCACTGATAATTCTTTATGAATATTATCAACATATGATCCTCATCTCTTTGAAACAGTAGAAAAATTCAATCAAGTAGTTAGCCCACAATCGCAAAGGATGCCTTGAGGAATATGTGGTCGGTCGTCTTTTGCTTTATTCATTTTAGAACATGTTCAAATAGCGAAAAAGACAAATTTATAAAATTAAAAAAAAGACTAAAATATACAAAACTATTAATCAAGGTTAATCAATAATAATCCAACTACAAATCAACGAAATTTAAGTCATTAAATCAAGCGATAATGGTTTTATAGCTGCGAGCTATTAAGCTAAATCAAATTTCATATCAAACTTCCTTATGTCAACAGAGTGATAAATCAAGCATAAATTATGATAAAAATAAAATGGAATGTTTGAAATTCGGTTAATATTTGTGGTTTCAAGACCCAGGTGAAGGGCTAGATTTGTGGTGCAATCACGAGCAGGAGGGAGGACTGACTTAGGTTGGATGAGGTGTTTGCTACAATGGATTGGGTGGATCACTAAAAATTCAAAAGTGATCCATCTTTGTGGAATCAACAACAGATCTTTGCACCATGCTACGAAACGAGAACAATAACACCACCTAGGCAAGGGAAGAGGGTCCAGTGACACCATTTTGAAGGCACATTTTGGTAAAAAAGAAATGTATGGAAGTCCTCAGTGATGTGGACAAACCACTCGGGTATGCAATCAACTATAGAATTTGATTGAAGTGTGCGATGGATTTAACTAGATAGTTATAACATGATATGGCAATTAGGACAGATTATAATAGTAGTGCGACACACACATTAAGGTGATAGGATCATATAAGAATCATGAAAATTAGAGCGTTGACTGCTTACAGGAGACTAATGAGATTGGAGAAAGATGGCTTATTTAAATAACTAAAAAATAGCTTTTTTAGTTATTTAAGTGAGATATGGATACGTCTCGATAAAAGAAAAGCGTATGCCATAACAAATTGTACAAGAATATATGAAGTTCTGTTCTTTTTTTATTTATTTATTTATTTTATTTATAATTTAACAAAGTAAAATCGAATAAAAATAACCTTAATCAGTGTTTGTGCATCCTAATATCTTTTACCAAGAAAATACTTGGGATATTCTTGGAGATGATGTTATTAATATTATTTTAAATGCGCTAAATTCAAATGTATTAGTAGAAGCTCTTAACCAAACAAATATAGCCCACTTATCCCAAAAACAAAATGTGATCAAGATGATGAATTCGGAGGGCCTCTGAGCCTTTTAATCATCAAATCATATCAAGTTCTTAAATAGGCTAAATAAATCCTCCCGTAGTATATCGAGAAAACCAAAGTGCATTTGTTCTAGAATCATAAGAGCATTCTCTCATCAAAAGGTACTAAAAATGCTAAATGCTATTTTAGCATTTCAAAAAACCTCCGTCATAAAAAACACACCCCCATCAAAGATGCCAAATGTTAAAAATTTTAGCATCGAGCTACGGTGTTTATTGTGATATGACTCGTTCTAAACTAGTTGTAAGTGTATTTTATTTAGCCAACGTCTCTTTTTCTCTCTCTATCTTCTCTTTCCTCTCTCACTTCTCACTTCTCTCTTCTCTTTTCTCTTTCCTGTGGTTTGGCGATTGTTGTCGAGTCGTGGTTGTGGTCAGACGATTGTGGGCCGCCGATGGTTATGGGTCGCGGTTCCTGGGTTGTGCGGGTGGATTTGGCTGGTGGTTGGTGGCGACAATGGTGGGTGGATGTGAATACGGGTGGATGTGATTTTTTTTTCTTTTTTTCTTACGCTATTGTTTGTGGTTGCGGTGGTTGGCTAGTGGCGCGATGGGTGGATGGATGTGGTGGTTGTGGTATGGGTGGGTGGATGTGGTGGCCGGCGGTCTTGGGTTAAGAGAAAGAGAGAGACATTGGAGAGAGAGACGGAGAGAGGAAGAATAAAAATGATAAAGAAAGAATATTCAAAAGCTTTATATTTTTGTCTCAATATCTCATATTTTGTATTGGTATTTTAAATTTTTATATTACTTTCTTTTTACATTATCCTCTATTTTAAGTTGTACAAGAATAACTAGTAGCAAAGCCATTTTAAATTTGGGATTATAAATCCATATTATCTATATCTATATCTATTTATATATAAGAAAGTTAAAAAAATTTTCAACTAGGCTTTATGTGGTTCAAAAAAATACCCCCATTAATGATAGGTAAGCTTAATTTAGAAATAAGATTATAAATGTCAAATAATAAATTCATTTTGAATTCAAAAAGAAAACACCTAAAATTTAGGATTTTTTTACCTTCACACGTTTAAAAAAGAAATTACAGTTATTGTATATAAGTTTGCTCTTTTTATTTGTTTTAAAAATAAAAATATATATATTTAAATTATAATAGATGTAAATTATTAAGCTTTTATAAAAAAAAAAAAAAGAGTCTCTTAGCACGCGCGTGAGTACGTGTTTAGAAATTTCAGTTATATATAATAGGATTCTCTCTTGACTAGATTTTTATGTGGTTTCAAAAATCTACCGTTAATGAAGGGTAAAAACTTCATTTAGAAATAGAATCATAAATGTCAAATAAAAAATTTCATTTTGAATTAAAAAAAATCCTAAAATTTAGAATTTTTTTCCTTCACGTTAAAGAAATTCTACGAGTTGTTCTTTGTCTTTAAAGTTTATCATTTTACTTGTTTGAAAAATAAAAATATATATTTCTAAATTATAATAGATGCAAATTATTAAATTTACCCAAAAAATAGAAGAGTCTTTTAGCATATACAACATCGTGTGCTTAGAGCTAGTGTTATTATATGTGTAACATATGACTTATCAATTTACAAAAATAAATTAGGTTTCAGTTAGCTTAAATGGTAAAAAATTTTATGGTTAAATAAGAATCCCAGGTTGATTTACTGCTTTGTAAAAAACTAATTGATGTCTTGGTTTGATGATAATAATAAGAAGTTATGTCATCGGAATAATAGCGTTGGAAATTAATAAAAAAAAAAAAAAAAAATTACAAACATAAAATCATTTAATTATAATGCTATAGTTACAAACATTATGTTAAGGTACGTTACATCTAGTAAAACCATTGATTTCTGGAAATAACTAAAGACAATAATGAATTAGTATATTATTTATATATTGTCTTCTAAATTTAGTATTTTTGTCATTCCAATTTGTACTTGTTTTAAAGATTTTAATTAAAAATAGGTGAAGTAATTGCCTTTTCTTTTTTTTATTCCTCAGAGCATTCACAGCAAAAGAATTAAAAAATTTAGCTTTTAGTATCTTACTTTACAATATACCCAATATCTAAGGTTCTATTTTGGAATATAATAAATTAAAATAATATAAACAATACAATAAAATAATATCTTCACTGCACTAACAATAAAAAATTAGGAACCATAACATGTCCATGAACTCACGAATTTGGACTCCATATGTGCCAGTCCTTGTATTTAGTACATGTAAGTTTTATTTAATTCAATAAAATAATGTTCAAGAGTTATTATTATTATTTTTAATTCAAAAGATAATGTATGCTCCTTGTTAACTTGTTTGTGATTGTGGAGCTAGAAATTGGTACTAAATTATAATTGATCCCATTAAAAAGTGAATTTGCTTTTGTAATAAGTATTGACTCTATTGAGACGTATGCTATAACGAAATATATGGTTAATCTTGTAAAAAAAAAAAAAAAATTACAAAGTAAATATGTATAATGATAAGAACAATCATCATGAAGTATATTGATATTATTACATATATGATTGTTGTTGTAGTTTGGGTCTGGTTGTGTATTATTTTATGCAAATTAGGCTTTGTTCCTATCATAAAAAAGAAAAAGAAAAAGAAAAGTCTTTGTTATTTGAGGTGCAACTGTTAAAAGTAATATGAGTTCTTGATTACTTGATTACTTGTATTCAATTCTTTTGTGAAGATTCAAGTTTTGGTTTTTTTTTTTTTTTTTTTTTTTTTTTTTCTGCACTTGATTATTGTATTTGGATCTCTTCTCCCTCCCATAAATAGTTTGAATTGACAACGTGTGTCATTTCAAATGGGAAATTTAATTGAATTGTTGTGTAATAATATCTTAGATCTAAATCTGAGTAATATGCCACTGCCAATTCATGTACTAAAGAAATAATTTGGGACGGACACATTCATAGATAGGAATGGCATGGACTATAAGTTCTGGTAATAGTTAATGGATTTCTGTAATGTAAAAGGTTGATTTTTATGCTAAAGCATGCATTAAAAACAAGGACCTTGCACTTCAAGACTATAGGCAAATGGGAGGTTCGGTATGTGTAGATCGGTTTAGTTCCATGGCTGGAAGATCTCATTTAAATTCACTAGTCATCTAGTTTAATCGTTTAAGTGATAATTCAAAGATAATGACATCCTTTGTAGTGTTTAAAATCTATGGTTCAAACTTGACATTTTCTTTGTTCACTATCTGAGTATGGCTCGAGAAACAAAAAATCACTAGTCATGATAGGATTGAGCTCAAACTAATTAATTAGTGTTTTTTGATAAGCTTCACTTTTTTTTTGATAAGCACTAATTAATTATTGTTTGTAACTCTCTTTCTCTTACTAAATATATTCAACAGAATATCTCCCACGTAGAAATCATCTTTAATTGTTAAAGACATCTGGATTTGCTTAGTTAAATTTCATTAATATAAAAGGAGTTTTTATTTTTTTATTTTTTGGTGAGATAAATATAAAAGAGGATTTTTATCTATAAACTCGTTATATTAATATATCAAGGATTTTTCTTATTAAAAAATTTAAAAAAAATTCAGGATCTTCTAAATTTTGGATAAGCTTCACTATTTTCACAAAGAAGACTTCAAGAGTTAAACCAAAAAATTTACTTCAATCAGGCCAAAGTGTTCCAAAAGGTAATCTCCAATGATTTCACCTCTTCATTCCTTTATTCAGCAGTGGCAAATCTAAGGAAGGGATATGATAATTGCTTTTCAGATTGGGGAGAAAAGTTGGAGGAGATACTGTACCATGCAATTTGGTAGTTCATGGAAACAAATAAAGTATCACTCACCCAAGCTCCGAAAGCTTCAAATGAGCCTGAACATGATTGGAAAAATAGGCATTCTAATCCTGAAGCAAAATTCACAGGGCAAGAAGTTGAATTAGATTATTGTCAAAACTACTTAATATGTTTGAAATAAATAAAACTGTAGGATAGTAGTAGATACTCACTGCAGCATATTTCTCAAATAGAGGACTGAAGACTTGATACTCTAGAAGAGCCTTATGGCCCTTATCTTATGGCAACTGGATTAGACCTTCTTTCTCTCCACTCATGAGTTCCCTATTGTAAATCATATTCATTCCAATAAGTCAGTTTAAGCTAAGGAGGTTTTGGTTAGAGCAAAACCATAGGTGTGAGGTTGGGGTCATAATGTCTCAGGTATAAATAACTCATTGCCATATTCTGCAAATTAGTCCAAAACTAATCTTACAATCAACATGTTGTTTTATGTGATTATAAAGAAAAAATCTATCATAGTGAATCGGTAGTCATATAAATATGTTTAAAGGGTTTTTTGCCAAGTAATCTAAAGATTACTGCATCAAAGAAAAAAAAACAAGGGGGTCAAAAGAAAATTTTCTCTAATTCTTAAGTTTATATCCAATAATAACAACGAACTCCTAGTCTTAAATTTTTTTAGAGTTTGTTATGGATTCTCAACAAATTAGTCAACCACATAAAGTTACTAAATTTGAAGTTTAGATCCAAAAATAAATAAAACTTATATGACAGGAATCACCTTTAGCACTAGGATTAAATATGCCAACTTGTAACTTGTCAAGTTCTTTTATTCTTAAATGCAAAAGTGGTTTGTATTTACATCAGGTTTAAGCAACATTTGATGTTGTGCTAGCTCTCATTTGCATTATCTCAAAAAGTAGGATGGAAGTGAACAAATATCAAACTCTCGCCATCAATTATTTTCAACCTAGAATAGACATATTTTTCTTTTGGCTAAATTGCAAGCTATATTTCTAAAGTTTTGAGGTGTTTGAATTTTATATACTGAAGTTTCAGAATTTAAATTTTACCCCTTGAAGTTTAGGAATATTTGGATTTTACACCTTGAAGTTTTAAAATTTGGATTTACCATCTAAAGTTTTGGAGTATTTTGATTTTACACCATAAAATTTAGAAACATCAAGGTGTAAAATTCAAACCCCTCCAAACTTTAAGAGGTAAATTTCAAAGACTCTCAAACTTTAAGGAGATAAAATTCAAATTCTAAAACGTCGGGGTGTAAAATTCAAATATTCCTAAACTTTAAGAAGTAAAATTCAAATTCTAAAATATTTGGAATGTAGTTTGCAATTCACCATTTTCATTTAGTGAAAACTAAAAGTATAATTGGAAACTAAGGGTTAGAGAAATTCTCTTAACAAGAGTTAGATAATCCATTATACATACCATTTAATATACTACATATAATTCAACACTAAAATCTCTTTTTATTCATGGCCTCCAATCGACTAAAAGCTGCACCCTTTGCTAAAAGGTAAGGGAAAATTTTGTTATACATACACTAATACACACTCTTGCACATACATTAAAAATAAAAAAGAACTCAAGTCACCGTTTCAATTATAATAGACAGTTCTTCTTTAATAAGGATATAGAAAAGGCAATCCTCCAAGCTACGTTTTTCGCAATCCAACTAAAGTCTCTTGATAAATAAGAGATTTACGATTTAATTTTTTATTTATACTAAAAATTTATTGGTGTTTTGATACGATAATAAAGGGCTATTACGGTCAGGGTGACGTGTAGTTTCCAAAACTCCATTAAAAAAAAAAATAAAAAAAACCTAAAACCCGCAGCCTCAAATCACGTTCTCACTAGAGCTAGATAATCAAATACTATAACAATCCCATCCCTCTCTTTTTCTCTCTGGAATCCTCTGTGCTTCAAAAACAGCAATGTCTTCTTCAATCTCATCCTCTCTTCGATTATTCACCACCAAACTCCCAAAACCTCTTCTTTGTCCCAAAACCTTAATCCCCTCTAAACCCCATAACCTCTCTTTCTTTAAACCCATCTCTTTTCAAAGACTCCCCACTACCCCGTCATCATCACCATCACCATCAGTATCAGCATCGAGCTCTGTGCCTCTGCAACCCATAGAAGAACTGCCACCTAAGCTCCAAGAGATTGTCAAGCTATTCCAGTCCGTGCAAGAGCCAAAGGCCAAGTACGAGCAGCTCTTGTTTTATGGTAAAAACCTTAAACCCCTCGAAACCCAGTTCAAAACTAAGGATAACAAGGTCGAAGGTTGTGTCTCTCAGGTCTGGGTCAGGGCCTATTTGGACTCTGATAATAATGTTGTTTTCGAGGCTGATTCTGACTCGGTTCTCACAAAGGGACTCGCTGCTCTACTCGTTAATGGGCTATCGGGTCGACCCGTTAATGAGGTTATTCGGGTCTCACCGGATTTCGCGGTGCTTCTTGGGCTTCAGCAGAGTCTCACTCCTTCGAGGAATAATGGGTTCTTGAATATGTTGAGGTTGATGCAGAAGAAGGCGCTTCAGTTGGCAGTGGAAGCCGAAAAGAGCGAGAATTCGGGGTTGAAAGTGGATGGCAGTGTTGAAAATGTGAACTTTGGATCGAATTCTGATCTGGGTGTTGAAGAAACTCCGGTTGGGGTATCGAATTCGGGGTTGAAAGTAGATAGTAGAGATGGAAATGTGAATGTTGAATTGGATTCTGAGGTGGGTGGAGAAAGAAACCCGGTTCAGAGTTCGAATTCAGGTGGTTTGGGGAGTAGAGGGACGAGAATAAAGGAGAAATTGGAGAGGGAGCTTAGTCCCGTGGCCATAGAAGTGGAAGATATCTCTTATCAGCATGCCGGGCATGCTGGTGTTAGAGGAAGTGATGGGGAGACACATTTTAATGTAAAAGTTGTGTCTAAGGAGTTTGAAGGGAAAAGTTTGGTTAAGAGGCATAGGCTTGTTTATGGTTTGTTGCAAGATGAGTTGCAGAGTGGACTACACGCATTGTCCATTGTGGCAAAGACACCTTCTGAAGTTAATGGAAGTTGAAGTGTATTGATGACTTATAAGATGAGGTTCAATATTTCTTTCTTTGTTTATTTTATTTCATTTCATAGAGAGTTACTAGTGATGATTATTGGTCCAAATTGTCAGAAACATTGTATTATGAATGATTAGTTAGAAATAATGTTGAATTTTGAGAATTTTGTATCTCGAATCTTTATAATGCACAATCGAGTTATACTTATACTTGTGGAACCTTGGGATGAACTAACTACATATATGTGAATTATTAAGGCTCTATGTTCAGACTTTAATCTTCTTGTTATGTAGTCTATAAGATAATGGCTGAAAAGTTTCTACTTCAATGTGACTGCTAGGAATCTGTAATGTTCAAACTGATTAACCCCCCTTAACCTGACAATAGATGTAAACCTATGACCTTAATTAAATCTAACATATCATGATTGAACCTTTATGTGAATTCCTAGAACATCTGCTATAACAAGATGGAGTTCAGGTTATTTTGGTTTGACCTTTCCTATAAGACAGTTAGGCATAAATCTAATCTAGGTATTGAGTATGTTCTTTACAAAGGTGGGGGCTGAGCCAAGGGCATTGTAGCTTAATTGGCACCTCCCCATGCACAAAGTTCTTGGTGGTCTAGAAAAAAAAAAGGTGGGGGCTGGCTAACTGTTTCTTGATTTTGCCATGGAATTCAAGATTATATTCTGTGACAATAGGAGGGAAATAACTGATTGTAGTAGGATTTATATAAATTTCCGAGTAAGGAGTTTGTGGTTAACAAGAATGGTCATGGTAGCAGGACATTGGGAGTGGTTTAATTTTGTTTGAGATCGTAGTGAGGAAAGAAGGGGAGCATGGTAGGCTTCAGAACAAACTAGAAGAGACCAGTATTCAACATGGTTGTTTAGCCATAAAATAAAATAAAAGGTATTCAACATTGATGGAAGATGGTAACATAGTGATAATCTATGATAGTCTTGGAACATTTGCAGAAGAAAGATTTGAGGAAGTTTTGAAAATAGTCTGGCAATAGTTTCTAGAATTTGAATTTCCAAGTATGAAATGATAAAATGTTGAGTCTACACATAAATAAATTTGAAAGGAAAGACCTTTGACGTTTGAAGTAGCTTTGTTGTTTTAAAACTAGATAGTGTTATGGAGTATCAAATATTATGAAAATTTCAAATTACCATTTAAACATAAATCTTTTCAAATTCGGAGATTGAGTTACTGTTTAGAGCCTATTGCACAACTCATCAGGTATGTTAGGATGCAGTTACAAGTTTTTCGATAAGTATAGTCAATTGTATTGAACTAAAAAGCAAAACAGTACAAAGGAGGCAGCATGGAATATCAGTACTTTATTCCAGCGATACCCATGGGAGTCCCTACATATCTACTTCTACTACCTACATAAAAAGAGTGAAGAGCTCTCTCAACAGTGTTTTTGGTTTACTCAATTTTGGTGGGCCAAAACTCACTGTTTCATGCACAGTATAATTGAGCTTGCCATTTTCTCCCCTTGTATGTGATCTTGTCTGATAGACGAATTCATAGAATGATATACCATGAAACAAATTTTTCTAAAAAAAAATGATTTGTTTCATGGTGTTACCATTGTTTCTTGAAAAAACCATCTACCTATGAGGTTGACTACTTCAGGTAAGAGAAAATGTATTTTTTTATCAAACTCATTTATGTTTCACTACGAGCAATGCTAGGGACTTAATTGTTTGTTTAAGAGAAACCTTACTATTAATGAGTTGTAATTTTCAGAGTTTTCAATTTGCAAAGAGCTGTCCTAACTGTAGAATTAACTGCAGATTGGATTAACAACATTTTGAATTTCTATCAATACAGAATGTTGCTCAACAGGTAAGCTGAGATTTTGGTCATTCTTGTTTTTGATTTCTGGTTAAATCAATTTGAAGAGTTTCTTGGCTACAACTAATTAAACCCTCCTGAAATTTGGCTGAATTTTTTAGCTTCTGCAATTGGGTTCACCTTTGTATTTGGTCAAATGAGACATCTTTGTTAGTAATTCGTATAATTTTCCTTTTCTGCAATCTGCAAATTATTGAAATAATTTGCATAGGATTGCACCTCTTAGTTTGCTTTTAGCTTTGTCTTTCAAATCATGTGTACAAAGATTTTGAAATTTATTTCACGCACATTTGCCACACTGCATTGAGCATGTAAATTGAGTCTTCACATCAAATGTTGATCAAGGTTAAGCTCCAAAATTAAAAAAAAGAAAAAAAAAAAAAAAAAAAAGAAGAAGAAGAAAACTAAAAGTCCAGTGGTAGCAAATGAGATCTAAGGGAGGAATCCATGTGTCAATACCAGGAAGGATTAAAACATACTAAAACTTTATGGCTCCCTAAGCATTGGAAACATTGGAGGATGTAAACCGAGGATGTAGGTTTACATAAGAGGACTCTAAGTTGTGGTAGAAACTACCTCCCTATGTTGCTTGTGCTAAATCAAACTCTTTTTTCCCCTACCGGATCCGGAATCTTGAAATTTCCTGGCAAAATCAGCCATTTATCAGCTCCTTCCAGCCTGATCATTCCATCTTTTGATGAGAAGAGCAATGCTTCAAGTCTTCCTACTGCAGGGTCTGAAAGATGAAATCTTATTCTCTCCGAATTTGGAAGCCTTCACCTTCAATGAAGGTTCCTGTTGAACTAGAGTTTACTATGAATATACTAATTGGATAGAACAAAAATCTTAAGAGCACTTTCATGTTTGTAACTTTTTTTTTTCTTGGTCAATTGAGAACAATTTTTTAAAATTGTTTTATACAAACACATCCGAACAGTACCTATGTTATTAAATCTTTTTTTTATGAAATCACTGAAGCTTATCTTAAACATTGTGCAATACCCATAAAAGTGACCGTGTGATTAAGTTTTTGTATCTGTCATTGGATTGTAATTAATCTTCATATCTGGTATTCAAATTTTGATAGTGAATTGCAAATGACAAATTTTAGTATTTTTTTTTTTATAAGTAAAAAAAAAAAGCTTTTACCATTAACCAAGCACGTTGCACGTGCCGCCAACACTAGTTAACAATTCAATGAGTCAATAAGATTGCACAAATTTAAACACCTCCTCCCATCCAAAGGTATCCAGTAGACTAAGGACACGATTTTAGCCTTTCAATATTCAAATCTAGTCCTTCAAAGGTCCTATTTTCTCCCTCCAAATGTGCCACATCAAACATTAGGGATGCACTTACAAGTTGCATGGAGTTGGATGAAGCTACTTTTCAATGTTTCATGCCCATCTCCAATTTAATTTTCTCAATGAATTATATACCCTTGTAGTTCTGACTGCCACATTTCTACTGTCTTGTTAATGAAATTTTATCTATTCCTTATGGTTGTGAGTAAAATGTTTGAGGGCTTGAGGCTAGTCTAGAAATATTTCCTACGTATTCTAGTTTTCCTAAGTGATGTCAATTATGTCGCCAACTTTCTCCATTAAAGATTATTAACCAACGTATGCTTTTAGATGAGTGAGATGGATGGTAATATACAGTACAGAATATAATTGAATCATGTAGGAACGTGAGCAGGGGAAAAGCAAAAGCAAAAGCAGATAATAAGGACAATTCTAGTTTATTCTCCACTGATCTCTGCCTACCCTTTTTCACAATATTTTAAACCCACAAAAGATTTCAATATAGCTGTGCTTGAAATTACAGAGAGCTACTATTTTCAACCGTCTATTAGAAGGTTAGTCTTGACATGCTTTGAGTTCAAGACATAACTCTGCATAAAATGAAAATCACATCGTTCTTGTAGTTTAAGTACTCCAAAAACACCCTTTGGGGTTACAACCAAAAGAATATCATTGCATGTTGAGTAGAATATCTGTTGTATACATGATAAAAGCTTACGAAACTGTGCTTTGTACACCAAATTTGCCATTTTAGATCAAATCCAAGCAGAAATTTTGTTCTGCATCCTCACTTTGTTGTTCTGCAGCTTCGAGCAACTAGAACACCAGTTGGTGGACCAGTCATCTGTAATTGACATCTGCTATGCAACCAGTAAGAAATTCGAATCAAACCTAGCGTGGCTTTCACTTTGTAAGTTCCTCTTACATTATAACTGACCTTGTTGCTCTGTACCTGCTTTTGCAGTTCCACAGCAAGATTCTGGGGCAAAAAAACCAAGCTGGATATGAAGTGAACTGCTTCCAACCTCTTCTCCCCTCTTCTTTGAGTAAAAGGCTCTATAGCTTGAGTAGCTATTAGCCTGTCAGAAAAGAAAAGCTCTACACTCAAATACTCAAATCTTACATCAATTTTCCGATTTGGGTTAGAGAAATTTGCGAGGAAAGTAAAGTCACCATTGAAATACTCTGGTGAGTCGAAGTAGATAGCGTTGAGGTTTGCATTAGGTATGTCAAATAACGGGTATCGTGGTTTAATGACAAGGAAGGTGATCAAAGTTGCTACTCCAAAGAAGATGAGAATAAGGCAAAATATGAGACACAGAATTGCACTACACCATATAATTGGGTTGGTCCGGCGAGGCCGAGGTTTCAGTAGTGTTGATGGGTTTCTTGATTTTCTGATGACTGATTTTTGTGTATTTGGTGCTCGGTTTTGTTGATACTCGGCTTGTTTTGACCGCATTTGTTTATTCTCAGCTTGTTTTGATTGGTTTGGTTGATTCTCGTTTTGTTTTGATATAACAATTTGATCGAGAGATACTGGAATTGTTTGCTTTTGGGGTGGAGGTGGAGGCAGAGTTGCAGGTGGAGGTGGGAGGGCAAGCATGTTTGTTGAAAGTGTTTTGATGAAAAACCAATGAAGTAATAGTATAGAAAGATGGAATATGAAAGATGAAGATGGCAATGTCTTTAAATAAATTAACAAGTGGATTAAAAGAAAGTAAAGAGGAAAAGAAGCTTTTGATTGAGCGGTAGTGGGACCAATGTGTTGTGTTTTTGTTTTGATATTGGTGAAAGGTGGTATTGGTGGAGCTAAAGTTGGAGCAACATAGATGTTTGGTTTGAATGCATTTGCTTTTGAAATTGCAGATTTGTTTGAGAATGTCCTAAAGAATCATAGTGGCCATGCAAAAGGCTTTAGCTCTTTAGTCTTATTTTGTTTTCTTAATTGGTTAGACTAGTCAAATGGCATACAGGTGTTGTACTATACTCTTCAGTTGAATCAATGGCTTGGATCCATTGTATTTTAGATACATATCATATTGCTGGTTTACCATATCAAACTTTACATGCCTGATTAATGTTTGTTTAACCACTAAGGAAGCTTCAAAACCTAGATAATGCGCCTGGATTTTTTGACAACCTGGTGAACTTTATTCAGATACATCTTTCAGAAGCATGGGAATTGGTAATGTTATATTATTATACTAAAAAGAATTTGAAAGTCTACATTTTGTTTTTCTAAAATCAACCAGTGTGGGACACATTGTCTGGTTGTTATGAGCTCTGTTGGTAAGGGTATGTGCAGCTTTCAAATGAAAAAAGTGAATGGCAGCATAGGTTTTGAGGTCTGGAATGTTATTTCACTTCCAACGTTATTTTTTGGGGGGAAAGTAGCACCCCCCATTAGCATCTTGTTTAGATGTTCTAATTTGACCTATGTATTCAAATTGCAAAGGTAATACACTAGTACTTACGACTTAACTTTTCAGTTTTGGCTAACACGTAAATTGTATGTAGTAAAATTTGTTGTAGATGTAGATGTAGTTGTAGCATCTTTTGTTTTTTTTTTTTTTTTTTTTTAGAAACAAAAACACACTGAAAAGAGGGGATGAAGTTTTAACATAAAGTACCCGTTTGGATTGCGCATTTTGCGCGTCTGCGTTCAGCGTTTTTTTTTTTTTTTAGTGCATGAACAGTAAAATCACATGAATTTACTGTGCAGAGACAAAAATCACTGTTCACGCATTTAAAAATATTAAAAATTGGTCCACGGCACTATTCACACATTTAAAAATTATTTTGCTACAGTGTTTTCAGTTTTAGCAAAAATAAGTTCAATCCAAATGAATCCAAAAACACATCATACTTTTTAGTAAAAAAGAACGCAAGAGAGACCAATAATGCTACAATCACTTTTATTTAATTATTTTCATAATTGTTGAGTTGGTAATTTGTTATTGATTTTTATTTAAGCCCATCATTAACTTCATTAACATAATTTTATTGTCTACCATTAACGATTTGCCATCTTAGTTGTAAAAACTAAAAAAAAAAAATTATGAAAAAAGTTGTCCCTAAACTTCGAAGGGAGATGGAATTGTCAAGAAATTAAAACAACCTAAATACATTGGAAAAGAGAGATGGTGTTGCCAAGAAAGTAAAACAACCAAAATAATTGAAAAATGGAAAAAGAAGATATTGTTTTTCATTTTATATGGGTATTAAGCTTGGGTCATCAGTCATCACCGTGCATTTGATTTGAGCTTATATCTTGGGTTATTTTATCAAAAAAAAAAAAAAAATCTTGGGTTGTTAGGTAATGGGCTTTCTGTGGCTGATAATGGCAATGCCATTTTCAATTGGCGCATATGGTCAAACATACAAACCGAGTTATTTGAAAGAGTAATTAAGGCCCATAAATCCCATCAAAAAAAAATTAAGGCCCATAAAGTTCAAAGTTCGAGACCAATAAGCAAATTCCACCAGAAAAAAACCATCACCACCACTACCAAATTTTTTTTTTTAAATAAATATAAAATTATAGAAATGAAAGAATTTTACCTTATGCTTATGACTTTGTTCCATGATAATTTTTCTTTACCACATAGATGATCGTTAACCATTCTTTGGTGCTGATGTCATTTTCAGGCCTCTTAATAGACATCTTTTTGTTGACGTAAATTAATATTAAGTAATAACAAGTTGTTTAATGTGTTAAGATAAGTTTTTGGAATAATCACTAATTTAACATGGTACATGCGTTAGGACCCATTTAATAAATGTAGCTCAAACTCAAATGTGAAAGGAAAGTATTAGATTAATTGATTAAATTCATCATTTTCTAACGGTTTAAACTTTTGAAAAAATGATGAATGTATTCATTTAATCTATCACTCTCTCTCGTTATATATTAAGTGGAGTCCAACCTATTGAATTTATTTAAGAGACAGAGAAATTAAGAGATGTATAGTTAGTGTAATGTAGTAATTTAAGACCATGCCTCGTATAATTATCTGATCAAGTATTGAATACAAGACTCAAAACTAGCATAGCTCTTTGGTTATAAATTTTGTTAGAAAAATTAATATATACTCGGACAATATAGAGAGAGAAGTATAGTTTAGTCAAATGTAGTCTTAACAACCCGCAACTTGGTTCTATTCGTTGCACACAATGTCAGACTGAGTCAGTCTTTTATTGGGGTCTCCCTCCAATAGAGAAATAGCTCAGAAGTAGCACACCTGCATTGATGGAGACTTGTTCCTCTTACTATTTCAAAGATATTACATACTCCATAGTAATCAATTGAGAAGAAAATAAGAACTTGGAACGGTCCCCATGTTTTTTTCTTATTTCTTTGGTTGGCGGTTAGTGCCTATAAAACATGTAGTATAATGTGTAACATCTAGAGAATATTCTAATTTAAAACATGAAAGTTCATTAGTGTCACAGACTAGTTCAGAGTTAACCAAAATTAGCAACTATCTCATTCACATAGCTGAGGAGATCTGATAAAATGGTACTTTATGAAACATCAAAACAGAACCTTATTAAACATTTTGAAAACAACTGTAGCTACCTACCATAATTATAAAAGGAATTGAGACTTTTGTATTCTGTTATATATCATAATTAATGGTGGAGAAAATTTGCGTTTAACATGTGAACAATAACCATGCACTTCATATTTGAACACTTATTGTGCAGATGAAGACAAGCTGATTGATTTCTAAAGTCCATTCGTGTAGTTTTGCTCTTTTTCTTTCTTTTTAAATTTTGTCACTATATTCTATATTACTGGCAGGTAAATGCTAAAGCTACTTGCAAAAAGTAATCTTGTATATTTTCATTTTGTACAGGACAACAACCAATTAATCAACACCATAATTAAAAGGATGTAAAAATGTATACAGTACTGCATCTTAGATATATAGAAGAAAATAACCATGAATTGAACTGTCTTCATTTTATTTTGAAATGGAAATTTCTTATTCATTGCAATAAACCCTCATTTCAATATTTTGGCCCTTTGTCAATACTTTCACATGGAGTTAATGAAAACAAAAGACAAAACAACAAAACAAGATTTTTCATATTGAAAGCTTCAAAATTTCTGCATGCGACATTGTTAGGACGGCAGTAGAAATGTAGAATCCTCCATTTTTGACTCTCTAGATGCAGCATCGCCTTATAATTTCTATAATTCTAAATTGAGATATTTTTGATCGACTATTCTAAGTAAAGGGAGGAATTTGGAGGCTACTCCAACCAGCTTGGAAAGCAACTCTTACAATGGGCCAAAGAGCTGAAGACCCAATGCATGGTTGTCTAGGTTCAGCGTATCATTATATTGTATTACCTTATAGTACTGTATCTTGTACTATTGTCTTTTTGTACTTATTTTATTTTTCTAGTTCTTATGTACTTATTGTCCTTTTGTACCCTATTGTATTTTATTTTATTTATTTAATGAAAAAAGGATTTTTCGGGGTGAGTTCATAAACTCTACGCTACGTGACGGCAATGAATAATACCACATGTACTACGCGGGCTTTATTGGGGCTATCGCTCGAACCGCTTCTTTCTGGTTGTTGGAACAAGGACTCTTACCATTGAGCCACACCCCTCTGTGGTCCTTATGGTATTTTTTCTCTTTTCAGCAACAATTCATTTGTTATTTGGATGGACAGGAATGGTGGGCCAATTCATGGAGGAGCTATGAGAAGTGAAGGAGACTATGGAGACTTTAGTCATACATTTTATGAATTATATCAGATTCAGATTAGTAACAATAAAGAATAATCCTAACATAATAGAATCCTTTGCTCTATTTGGAACATCACTTTTTTGTACTTGAAGGGCACGTATTGAGCTAAGTGGCTGTTTTGTTGTAGCTGTTGATCGGCTTTTGTTTGTGTAAATTCTGAGTTAGCCTAGTTTTATTGTTTTTGTCTTAGAGACAGAGTTGAATTTGTCCTTGCTTAGTAGAGTTTTTATTATTTTGTGTAACATGTTACGTGTAACATCCTCTCACTTTGGAATGGGTCCTCGATTTATTATTTTGAGTGACATATTGGTTGAATGCAACATCATCTCATATAACATATGAAATTCACCTCATGTGTAAGAATATTGCATGTTTGCACATAGTAGTATTGCACTAAAGAGTCACTTTTGTTGATTGAATAAAAGTATTTGTTCATAAAAAATAAAAATCTTCCCTCTCACTCTTAATATTCCACCAATTATAACTTGCCACAAGTTCATTTTTTCTTTATGAAATAACCAAAACTTAAAATGGAAAGAAATCAAACACATAATACACGGTAATTGATGGAGTGCAAAGTGAAACACTAATAACATGTTTTAAGCGACCCAATACTTTTATTTAAATACCCTCGTTAGAGTTCCCTTACCAAGCAACTCACTCCAAAGTGGGGGCTGTGGTTGTAAGCATTCAATCACACAAAACATTCTTCAAATTTGCTTACCAAATGGGCCTTAAGAGTTGGTGGAGAATTTTTGCATGAAAGAGCTAGCCTAGCTCTTTCATGCAAAAATTCTCCACCAACTCTTGGCTAGATTTGAAAATGAGATTGTCAAAAAATAAAACAATAGATAAAAATATCCAAGAACAAATTAACAAAGAGAAAGATCATTGGAAAAAGGTTTTATTAAGAATTATTGTTGTAGTATAGAATCTTGGTAAAAATAATTTGGCATTCCAAGGAAAATCTAAGATTGACAATGTCTCAAGAAAGATTAAGTAGATTAGCTATATTATCGATTGAAAATGAGACGTTAGAAAAACTTGAATACAAAAAATTAATTAGTCAATTTGCATCTCAAAGGGCAAGAAAAATATATTTTAAATGAAATATATTACAATATAAAAATATTAAATAAATATTAATTTAACTAATACATAAGTATAAAAAAGACACCATCTTAGTTCTCGCCTTAGGTCCCAAAATGTCTAGGGCCGGCCCTGGTTGTAACCTCAATGAAAATCATTAACTGCACATCTACATTGATCGAGACTTGTTCCTCTTACTATTCCAAAGATATTTTATACTCCATATTAATCATTCGAGAAGAAAATAAGAACTTGGAACGGTCCCATGTTGTATCACTTGTAAGCGTGTCTGAGACTCTTTTATTTTATTTCTTTGTTTCCAGGTAATTAAGTGCATATAAGAAAGTCTCCTAGCTAGCAAAATTTAACAAAATTAGTGCCTGTAAAACATGTAGTATAATGTGTAAAATTTAGAGGATATCCTAATTCAAAAACATGAAAGTTCATTAGTGTCACAGACTCACAGCTAACCAAAATTAGCAACCTTCTCATTCACATAGCTGAGGAGATCCGATAAAATGGTACTTCATGAAACATCATTATAGAACCTTATTAACCATTTTGAAAACAACTATAGCTACCTACCATAATTATAAAAGGAAGAAATACTAAAAACATATACAAATTAAAAAGAAAACTAACAATAAAAATTGGAATTGAGACTTTTGTATTCTGTTATATATTATCAATGATGGAGAAAATTTACTTTCAACTTGTGGAAAATGACCATGCACTTCATATTTCAACACGTATTGTGCAGATGAAGACAAGTTGATTGACTTCTAAGTCCATTCCTGTCGTTCTGCTCTTTTTCTTTCTTTCTAAATTTGTCACTATCTTGGCAATTGCAGGTAAATGCTAGTGCTACTTGCAAAATGGAATCTTGAATATTTTCATTTTGTGCATGCAGCAACCCCATAATTAAAAGGGAACTGCAATCAGTGGAATCTTGAATGTTATAATTTTCTTATCTTTTTCAACTCTGTATTTATGCTTCGTACACAGTGTTAGTAATCTCATCTATTCGAGTTTGAGAGAGAGAAAGAAAGAGAGTGAAAGAAAAAAGTTTTAGGAAAGTGGATTTGATCTACACGAGCTCAATCTCAGGCAATATCTGATCACAGAGAAGAGCCAAATTCAAACGAAATAACACTGGAGTAAGAAGATAGGCTACATATATGGCAGAGGCTGCGATATCCGCTCTTACTGAGAAGCTCATTTCCTTGTTGAGCGAAGAAGCAACACTATTACGAGACATCCATGAAGAAGTAGCTGACATCAAAGATGAACTGGAGAGCATTCAGTCCTTCCTTAAGGATGCAGATGCAAGGGCCGCAGCAGAGGAGGACATGAGCGAGGGTGTCAAAACTTGGGTGAAACAAGTCAAAGAAGTAGCTTTCCGCATGGATGTTTTCATGGACGAGTACTTGCTTGAGATGGCACAACATCATCCCCATCGGCTTCAGGGATTCAGTGGTTTCCTCCATAAATCTGCTCGCTTAATTTCAATGTTAAAACCTCACCACGAAACGGTCACTAAGATTCAGAAGATCAAAGCATCAGTGCAGAAAATCAAGGCAAGAAGTGAAAGATATGGCTTCCAATCCACTGGTCAAGGATCAAGCAGTGGTACTCGGAATGTTAGGTGGCAAGACCCTCGAAAGGACTCCCTTTGTCTTGAGGATACTGATGTTGTTGGAATTGAATCTTCTAGAAATGAATTGATAGGCTGGTTGGTAGAAGGACAACCTCATCGTATTGTAATTTCGGTAGTAGGAATGGGGGGACTAGGCAAGACCACACTTGCCAAAAAAATCTATGATCATCATATGGTTAGAGGACACTTTGACTGCTATGCGTGGATTTCAGTGTCTCAATCTTACAACATACAAGATCTATTAAGGAGCATCATAAAGCAATTTCGTGAGGCCAGAATGGAGCTTCCTATGCTGGAAATTGACACAATGGACGAACAATCATTGGTAAGTAAATTAAGAGATTACTTACGGCTAAAAACGTACATGGTCATATTTGAATTGATGATGTATGGAAAATTGATTTTTGGGAGGGTATAAAACATGCTTTGCTTGATAATAATAAGGGTGGTAGAATTATGATCACAACACGTAATAGGGAGGTGGCTAGTTTTTGTAAAAAATCTTCACATGTTCATGTTTTCGAATTGCAACCACTAACTCCTGATAAGGCATGGGAGCTATTCTGCAAAAGGGCGTTCCAATTTGAATTTGGAGGACATTGTCCCCCAATATTGGAGAAATTGTCTCAGGACATTGTTGAGAAGTGCAAAGGCTTACCACTTGCAATTGTTGCTATAGGTGGTCTTCTGTCAACCAAAGACAAAACTGTCTTTGAATGGAAAAACTTGCATGATAGTGTTGGGTTTGAGTTAGGAAGAAATCCCCATCTTACAAGTGTTGATAAAATCTTGTCCCTAAGTTATGAAGACTTGCCATGCCACCTCAAATCTTGCTTATTATACCTTGGTATGTGTCCAGAAGATTACTCCATTAGGTGCAGCAAATTGATTAGACAATGGATAGCTGAAGGATTTGTGAAGGAATTGGAGGGTAAAACATTAGAGGAAGTTGCACAAGAATACTTGACTGAATTAATCCATAGAAGCTTGGTTCAAGAATCATATGGTGACATATCTGGGAAAGTTATAAAATGTCGACTCCATGATATCTTACGTGAGATCATGCTCCGAAAGATGAAGGATTTGAGTTTTTGTCATGTTCTCTCAAAACAAGAGTCTCGCTTTGAAGGATTAACTCGACGCATGTCAATTGATGGAGTTTCATATGTTGTATTAAAGGAATTTGGGAACACTCATATTCATTCTCTTTTATTTTTCAATCTTGATGAATTTCCAAAGTCCTTTATGAGTACTTTTGTTGCTAATTTCAAGCTTTTGAAAGTCATGGATTTTGAAGATGCTTTGTTGGATTGCATTCCTGAAGATGTTGGAAGTTTATTTCATTTAAGGTATTTAAGTTTAAGAAATACCAAAGTTAAAATTCTTCCAAAATCCATAGGAAAGTTGCAAAATCTGGAGACTCTAGATCTAAAGCAGTCCCTAGTTTTTGATATACCAATTGAGATCAACAACCTTCGTAAGCTACGATATTTTGTAGCTTACAATCTTGATTTTGAAAAAGAAAACAGTTTGACTTTGGGAAAAGGGGTAAAGATACAAAAGGGAGTTGGGTGTTTAAAGAACTTGCAAAAGTTGTATCATGTGGAGTTGAATCATGGAGGGGTTGATCTTACTAAAGAGTTGGGAAAGTTAAGACAATTGAGGAAGCTAGGCGTGAAAAACCTATCAAAGGAAACCATGACAGCTTTGTGTGCCTCTATTGAAAATATGAACCGCCTTCAATCTCTTGATGTAACCTTAATTAGCGAAGATGAGATAGTTGATTTAAAATTCATTTCATCCCCACCTCAATTTCTTCAAAACCTGCATATAAAGGGGCGATTAGAGAAGTTACCAGAATGGATTTCAGAACTTCAACATCTGGTCAAACTAAAGATTTTATGGTCCAGGTTAAATGATGACCCATTGAAAGTCCTTCAAAATCTACAAAACTTATGGGAGCTCATGATCTCACGCCAAGCATACAACGGAGAACATTTGCATTTTAAGCCTGAAGGGTTTCCAAAACTCAAGTGGCTATGGATTAGACACTTAAATGCATTGCATACGCTATTGATAGACGAAGGAACATTGCCTGTTCTTGAATTTTTTTCCATTGGGCATTGTCCGGAACTTAAAGAGGTGCCTTCTGGAATCCAACATCTGAAAAACCTCAAAGAACTAGGATTTTGGGGGATGCCCAAAGAATTTGAAGAAAGTTTGGATCCTGAGCAAGGGCTACATTACTGGATTGTTGAGCATGTACCAGTCATTATTCTCTTCCGGAAGGTTCGTACAGGATATTATGGCCATGACAAACACAATCTTCGTTCCAAGCATTTGGCGGGGTTAAGAGGGCAAAGGCAAACATTCAACCAGAATGGTTTAGATGCTAAAATATCAATGCTCCAGTTGAGAAAGGTTAGTGCAATTTAGCTAAAAAATGGCTTTAGATTTCTTGATAATATATATTTTTTCTTTTCTAGTGAATAATGCCGTGGGATTTCTGTTGTAGATTTTTATAGTAAAAAGCAATTGTTGTCATTTTTATCTTGCATTTCTTGAAATATGTAATTCACCATCTACCGTTTTAATGGTCTGCTTGTTTGGGTTTTGATATTTTCATATAACACTTAAATTGCACTTCTGTGACAAATTTAGAGGCATGAGCTACTTTCCTAGATTTGGGTGTGTGCTTTTCATATTAATGTACAATACTTGTATCAAAACAATACAATACTTGTATCAAAAGTCAAAACAAAACTAGTTACAGACTATAGAGAGATCTGAAAATTGTCAAAACATTGCTCTTAGGAATTTACAAGATTGCACTTTTACTCTTTTTTTTTTTTTTTTTTGGTTGAGAAGACAATTTTACCCCTACTTAAAGTGTGTTAGTTGAAGTTTTATTTAGGGAAAATGTTAGAAATACAAACTTTTTTACAAAAAAATTTACAAACTACTAATGTAACGAGTGGTTATTAGTAAATAAAAAAGTAATGTCGGTAGATCTAGATAAGAAACAGTAAGAAATTGGCCACAATAATAGTTTGTAAAAATGTTATAAAATAGTTTGTACTTGTAGAAAGAGTAAAAAAAAAAAGTTTTGTTGAAGCATTTAATTTGAGGTTTCAAATTTGAGAGTTTTAGTTACTTTTTTTTTTTTTGTGTAAATTTCTTCATTACTAATCCAAGTTTGTCCATTTTTTATTTGTGGTAGGTAAATAATCAAGTTCTACTCAATAATGTTAATAAAAATTTGTAAGTACACTTTTTCCCATAATATGACGCTTTAATAGTTTGAACCTTCAATATTCCTATTAGATCATTTTTATGCGAAGCTTAGCTTAGCTCGGAATTGTTGGGCTTTGTTTGTAGACTTGGATGGATGGAGAACGAATATAATTGTTGCTGCTGGCACCGGTTGGGCTTGCTTTTTTTTTTTTTTCCAGAGACAATCAAGTAGGAAATTTTGTGGTTTTAATTTCACATGTTTACAGTTGTCTCCTCTAGTTTGTTGCTCAATGTGCTCATTGTGTCAGCCCAGATAAGTGGTTTTCAGAACAATCATGGATTGGTTGGTGTTACTATTTTCCTATGTACAACTGGAATCACCCCGTAATTGTTTATTTTGTAAAATGATTTGAACCTCTTTGAATGGTTCTCTCTCTGTGGTTTCGATATCTCTCTTTTATGAGTTATTGCTTTTATTAGGAATTCTGTAATTGGCCATAGATGCATTTGGTCAGGTACTTTAGGTTAGACCATTTCCAGAATGATCTCTATACTCTCAACTTTTGGTACCAATAGTATAGAATGTTCTTCGATTTTGGTACCAACTTTTGTTTTTGTTTTTTTAAATTTCCTTTGAATAAACTGAATTGATCGACCAAGTTATCATTGATATTTGATATACAGCCTACATCTCTTTATGAAGGTCTACATGTCATCCACACCTTCACTTAGTCAAATTATATATATTTATTAGACTGGATTGAACGATGATCCACTCAAAGCCTTCAAGTTCTACGGCTGCAGAGATCCCTCCAGAGGCTTATCCATATTCCTCGGATGAGCCTCTTGTGGGCATTGAAAGGCGCGGAAAAGAACTTCGGCGACTTATTCTCAACAATGAATCAAGGGATGTTGTAATTGCAGTATTAGGAGGTGCTGGCTCGGGTAAAACCACTCTTATCTATGAAGTCTATCAAATGGTGCTGGCTCGGGTAACTTTCGAATGCCATGCTTGGGTTCCTGTATCATGCTCTTGTGAGGGCATGTTAGAGAGAATTTGGGAGGCGTTGGAATTTCCAGCTTACCAAGGAACAGATCGAAGACGGTGTCTACACACTCATTTACAGCAGAAAAGGTACATACTTGTTTTAGATGGAATTTGGAGTGAAGATGAGTGGAAATGCATTAGAAATGTACTTCCTTGTAATAATCAAGGTAGTAGAATAATCGTTTCTACCCGTAAACGCAACATTGCTTCTTATTGTGCCACCTCTCATGATTTTATTTATGATCTTAATCTAAATCCTTTAACATGGGAAGTGGCTTCAGAGCTCTTCCTTAAAAAGGCCTTCCCAAATGGTAAATGCCGTATTCCATGTGAGGAGTGGTCTGAGAAAATTGTGAAACGATGTGAAGGATTGCCACAAGCGATTGTTGCAATTGGGGATATCTTATCAAGTAAGCCACAAACTGTTATGGAGTTCAAGAAAGTCCATGACAATCTTGAGTTTGAACCAGGAAGCTATGAATATATCAGAAAATTCTTGCTGAGTTACTACCATCTATCGCCTAATCTTAAGTCTTGTTTCATGTACTTCTGCAATTTTCCTGAAGATTACTCTGTTACACGCAGAAGACTAATTCGCTTATGGATAGCAGAGGGGTTTATTGAGGAAAAAAGAGGTCAAACTCTGGAGCAAGTGGCGGATGAGTACCTAGACGAGCTAGTTCAAATGAGCTTGGTTCAAGTGAGTAGATGGGATTGTGAAGGACGAGTGAGGAGTTGCCGAGTTTCTAATCTTGCAAGAGGTTTCATCCTTTCCAAATCTGAGAAAGAAAATTTTGTTACTGTTATTACAAGGCCACATAGAAATTTGAGTCAGAACCACAGGCGCTTGTCTCTCCATATATGCACCACCAATATATTACAAGGGAAGGACTTCTCTCATGTTCGTACCTTCTCTATGTTTGGGGGAGACAGGAGTTTCGAATTACTGGTCAGAGGAGTTTTTAGCAACTTTAGGTTATTGAGAGTTCTAGACTTGGAAAATGCAGTCTTGCTGGTTTTTCCTCAAGAAGTTGTCACTCTCAACCTTCTGAGGTACTTAAGTCTAAGGAATACAAAGATAGATTCACTTCCAAAATCTATTAAGAAGCTTCAGAACCTAATTGTTTTGGACCTTAGACAAACTTTTGTCTTAGAGTTGCCAATGGGGATCCTGGAAATTCCAAAGTTGCTCTATTTATTAGTTGATTGTCGAGGCAGAAATAATGCTACTGTAGGAGTAGAGGTGTCTCAAGGAATTGGGTGTTTGAGATGGTTACAGAAATTGTCACTTATCAAGGCAAATAACAAGAATGGGAGTATTGTTGAAGAGTTGGGGAACTTGATTGAACTGAGGAAACTGGGGATCACAGAGCTCAAGAATAAAGACAGTTGTGATTTTTGTGCATCCATTGAGAAGACGGAAAATCTTTCTTCTTTGTATGTGGAATCAGCAAATGAGTTTCTTGATTTGAATTATGTTAAGAAGTTTCCTCAAATGATTGAAAATCTATCTCTTGGAGGGAGGTTGCACAACATTCCAGAATGGATTCTTTCACTAAAAGGTTTGTTTAAATTAGAACTCAAATGGTCACAGCTAGCGAAAAGCCCCCTTGAGGTTCTTTGGGGTTTGCCTTCTCTAAAGGTGCTCCATCTGCATGATGCTTACAGTGGTGAGGTACTTGAATTTCGAGCAGGATGGTTTTTGGAACTAAGGATATTAGTAATTGAACAATGCAGGTGGTTGAAGTGTGTAGTCATTCCGGGACAAGCAATGCCTAAACTTCAAATGCTGAACATAGAAAAAGGCGACAGTCTTACCATGGTGCGTATAGCAATTAGTACTCTCACCTGTATAGAGGAAACGAGTGTTCCAGAAGAACTTTTAGAATTCTTGGACTAACTGAACAGCAAGAAATATTGTTGGACTGTTGGAAACAATCCATTAATTCGTTCTTTTAGTGATGGGATAACCTGCTCCCCAAAGTTCTTTCTATATCTACCTGGCACGAAGAGTTCAACATGGTTGTTGAAGAACCACTGTGGTATGGTTTTAATTAACATTGATGTTACTGTTATTTTGTTTTCTTGTAGAATGCAGCTTATTGCAAATTCATTTTGCTGATTGTTTAATTTCAATTCAAAATTCAAATTGTGCTTGATTTGTGTATGTAATTCCCCTTATTAAAGTTAGTTCTATTGGAATGTATTATCATCTAAGTGAATGAAGAAAATGTTATTGGATGGGTTCTTGTAACATGGATGTAGGCTTTGTGGCCGAATCACATAAAACTCTCACGTCTTCTAGCTATTCTCTTTTCTCCCTCAAATTATCTCAAAATTATAGTGTTTCGGTAAATGTTTCAAGTGCAGAAATGTGTATATCCTTTTTTGTAATATAGCAATAGGGGATTATGGTCAGTGGTCTTTCATATCGCTACTTCCATTAACTTTGGCTATCATCCAAGCACATATATCTTTAGTGTTAAGAGGGAAGGTGTGGATAGTCATTGTTCTGACAGAAAATATAATCCTAAGCATGGATTACATTCTAGTAGTTATAGATATATGATGGTTGTTGTATGAATATACAGTGGAATTGCAGATTTTTATTTGTGGTTGAATATTGCTAGTGGCATTGCAAATAATAACTGCATCTCATGAAGGTTACAATCCAAAATCCTTTATTGGGATTGGCTGTTGCTGTTGCTACTGCGGAAATGACCCTATATATTGACATACTCTTTGTTTCCATTTGAGGCCTCAGAGCATCATCAATCATCCAGCTCCAAATCCTCACCTTCATTGTAAATGATGATCAATGGATTGTCAATCTCAATCCTGAATTTGCCTAATCTTTTGGGTCATTTCAGAGCCTCAGTCACCGGTAAGTATAGTAATGAGTTAATGTAGAACCTCAACTTCAGTATACCCCATTTTGAACCTCAACATCGTTTCCTTCCTTCAATTTTTCGCTCACATAATAAGACAAATTAGGAAATATGTAATGGAGTCGTTGAATAATAGGCACAGTGCTTATTTGAAACTACCTTGAATGTTTTTTTTTTTTTTTTTTTTGATACCATTGATAAAACATTAGAGAAAGTAGCATGAATGGTTGAGACGCTTGGTTGTACACGGTAGTACATGTACACCTCACATATAGATATTAGTTAATTTTTTTTAATAGAAAAAGATGATATTGACTTTTGTTTACAGATTGATAACGTGGTAAAATCCAAATATTTTATTTGAAAATAAATTAATAGAATTTTAAGAACTTCATAATAAAATTACCTCAAAATCAAGAGAATCTTGACCTCGAAAAAAGTAAGTAAAGCCTAAAATGGAGTTATTCTATTCTGTTGCAATTATTATCTCTTACATGCAAATAAGAGAAACTTGGTTTAACAATATACATTATAGACGACCATTGAGGATGGTGATCTAGTGGTCATTGGGCTTACACCCAAGTGGTTTAAGAAATACAGGTCCCAAGTTCGAACTTGTAATTGAAAGTGCTTGAGAAAATTATAACGAATATATATTTTTTATTTATTTAAAGAAAATAGGTTGAAAAGGGTGATCGAAGTGGCTTCCCTACCTATACATTCTCATAGTAGCATTCTTTTGTTAGGCATTACCATAAAATGTAACTTATTGCAAATTCATTTGCAAATTGTTTAATTTCAATATTAAAATTGTGATTGATTTGTGTATGTAGTTCCCATTCTAATATTTGGTTCTTATTATCTAAGTAAATGAAAATGTAACCAGTTGGATTCTTGTCTTGTAGATGTAGGCCTTGTGGCCAAATCAAGAAAAGCTTTCACGTTTTCCATCTTCTCTTTTTCCCCTCAAATTATTTCAAAATTCTATTGTTTCAAACTATCTCAAAATTCTACTGTTTTTATTACCACTAGCGGTAGACCCACGTGATGCGTGAGAATATAAATATTATGTAATGATGTATAATATATAAAAAGTAACAATTACTTCAAGTATTGTCCATCCCAAGCCAAATACTAAAAATATGAACAGACCTGTATATGACCCACAACACAAAAGAGGTAGTAATAAAAGGGGGAAAAAAAAAAAAACAGCAATCAAAAGAAACAATACTATTAATCTAATCCTTACATTGAATTATAAGTAACAGACATCAATTGTGAATTTAAATTTGTGCCAAGGAATTGCATAAATCAATAAAAGACACATTCCACATGTGTAAGTTATTAATAGTTTTGTACCAAGGAACTGCATAAATCAAATTTTTTGCATCGAGGGGCTTTTTGATTTTTTGTGTTTTTTGTGTTTTTTTTTTTTTTTTTTTTTTTTTTTTTTTTTTTTTTTTCTAGCAACAGATTCCGAACCCAAAGTATATTCTTGAAAGTGGGAAACTTTTACATCCACCTAATTAGGAGAGAAGATTGCAGAAGCAGAAAGGTCCATGGGACAATCTAGTGACATCCTAAAAAATCCACATACAATGACTATGAGACATGGTGGGAAATTGAAAACCCCCCACCTTTGCCTAAACATGTCTGCAGAATTTCAATGATACTCACAATATGTTCCTAAACCCAGATATATGGACTATATGACACAGTGAAAAGGATAACACCCACATCTTTACTCAAAACATGTCTGAAAAAAATACGAAATTAATTGAATCACCCAAAATAGGAATTCAATCATATAGACAGAGAAATAGGTACATAACTAGTTATGTTCATATATGTTAATTATACAGGAAAAAACTCACAAACTTCATGCGGAGATGCAAAGGTAAAAGAAATTTGTGACTGCAAAAACTGCCAAGATGTTCACCTGCAAATATCATAATGATCAAAATAAATAAAATCCATTATACAAAATTTAACATTTAAATAAATAAATAAAAAAGCAAGAAGGTATGGTATGTGTTTAAAAAATGAAAGTACTTGGAGTTTGAGTGAATTAAAATCAGAAAGAATATGATAAACATAAAAGTGGTGTGTGTGCTGTAATTCTTCTCAAGCTATGAAAAGTTACAGTCTGCATTTCTCTCTCTATTCCTCTATTAGTTATTTTCTTTAATTTCCCTCTTTTATTCTTTCAATTCTCTTGGAGGTTAGGCTACCTCTAATTAGCCATAAACTCTTGAATTAGGATCTTAACCATGGGGTCTTTTTAAAAAGACAACTACAAAAAACTAAGGTAGTTGTCTTGAACCTAGACATTCCAAAACTCATGACCTTGGAAGGGATACACCCAACAAATAAAAAGGGGAAAAAAGAAATTCCAATCACTAAACTGATATATACAAATATAAGAGGATGGCCTTGAACTTCAAGTTATCATAGATAGAGGTGGGAGGTATTTAGGCAAATCCAAATTGAAATAGCTAAAACAGGTTCTCTGCCAATTATATAAAGGGTACAACTTATTTCTTTCTTTTTCTTCTTAAATATCCCGCTCTTATATGTTAAAGAAAAGAGAAAAATTATTGAGCTGCAGCCTAAAAGAGCTTAAGCATATATAGTTCTGCTTCTGTATAACTTTAAAGTCACTAAGACAAATAAATGAAATGAAACTGAGTTAGCATGAAGCTAGGACCCACCATTAGATTTTCCCAAAAATACAACATTAATTGAATCGCCTGAAACAGGAATTCAATCATATAAACAGAGAAATAGGTGCATAGCTAGCTATGTTCATATATGTTAATTATGCAGAAAAAAGCTCACAAACTTCATGCGGGGACGCAAAGGGAAAAAAATTAGTGACTGCAAAAAACTGCAAAGATTTTCACTTGCAAATATCATAATGATCAAAATAAATAAAACCCATTATACAAAATTTAACATTTAAATAAATAAATAAAAAAGCAAGAAGGTCCAACAGTATATCTGGAGCATTTGCAGCACTGGAGAAGAAATAACCCTTGTTACAAGATACAACAACAACAGATGATAGCAAATATAAGGCCCCTAACTATGCACACAATACCTGTCAAGGGACACATCATTAGTAGACTTAATTAGTATCACGTGTTCTGCCCATCCCATAACCAATTTTAATAGCATCTTCCTAGACAATTTGTCTACATACAAATATTGGTGCCTACACAAAGCAAATTTCAAGCTGATTAAAGAAGCTTTAAAGAAACATTCATACATAACCAAGGAATGTTATTAGATCCGTTGAAGTCTCAAAGGACGTCAAGAGGGATAAGGGGGTGGCATTGTTGTGCAGTCCCTGTCAGATTTCACAGTGAAGAAAAAATATTGCATCACACACACACACACACACAATGAATGCACAAATGCAAGCATGTACTTGCTTAAACAAACGCCTATTAAATTTTTTTTAAATATAACACCAATTGGAAGCTCCATTAACATCAAGGTAACTTCAACTGTCTTGAACTGGAAAGTCCAAATTTCATTATTGTGCAAAATTGACTTGTACCAAATGCAATGCTGATATGTGGAAAATATATACCGTGCTGCATCTATTTGCCACATTTATGGCATCTGAGGGACGTGCATCCACACCCAAAATGTCATTTTTCCCAGGCTGCAGATAACAAATGCCTTGATGTAACATAAAGCTGAATTGAAGATAATCAAGACATACTAATCATAAATTTCTAACCACCTTGCTAAAACATAGTCTGGCAAAGTAAAGTATTAACGACTCTTTCTATAATTCTCACCATAGTAACCTGAAACCGAGAGGGGAAAAGAAGAAAGAGAAAACTTTATAAAAGGAATAGATTTATACCCCAGTTATTGTATAAAAAAGGACTTAATAAAACAGATGTGCAGTGCTATTAAGCCAGAAATTGAGAGACATACACCCAGTCATATTCACACCTTGGACCTTGTAGGTTCTTTTTCAATCAACAAACTGATTGAAGTTTGCAATATTTGTTCTATTATCGAGATTCAGTGTTGCATCGTGGGAGCATATCAGCACTCCATCTTTACTACCGAGGATGTGTGTTTCTATGAAATCTGCCCCCTCTTCAATAGCTCTCACCTAGTGTTGCGTTCAAGTTTTAAAGGTCTGAAGTGAATCATCTATACTACTAATTAAGGAGCTTCTCCTGTTTGGGATCCTCATTTTTTTGGTTCAAAAATGCCCTACACCCCTATGTTTAAGAAGAGACAAAACTAAAGGACAATCTAGTAAAAATACAACTCTAACTCCCACTAAATCATTGTCTAAAAAATAGGGTCGCTCTCCTGTTGATTTTCAAATTTCTTTATCCACTTTTATTAAAAAAAAAAAAAAAATTGCTTTTTCAACTTATAAATTAGATTTTCAAAATAAAAATTATATATAAAAAATAAAGACAGATTGTTTTTTATTTTTTATTTTGGCTATAAAATAGGACTACGAAACCCAAAAAAAGCCTCATTGTACGCGCTAAACCCAAAAAAAGCCTCTCATTGCACGCGTAAAGCATGTGCAATGAGGTTAGTCAAATAAACTATTTTAGAAAGCCAAAGGTTTGAAGTTTTGAAACCGTCTTTGGAAGAGCAAAAGGAGGGGATACAGAAAGGATTTGCGTTAAAAGAGTAAAGGGTATTCGGATTGGGTTTAGGCGTTATGGTGGACAGCATTAATATAATAAACATGCATATAGATTTGGGCTTTATGGTGGACATCATTAATGTAATAGTGGGCTTTATGGTTAATATAATAGTGGGATCTATGGTGAAGTATTTTCTTTTTAGTAGTATTTTAAAATTATAGGAGAAATTCAGGAAAAAGAATGGTAATACATGACTGCTGATCAGTGGCGGCTTTAGAAATTTTGTTCAGGGTGTTCTTTAGGAAGCATAAATTACACAATCTTATTTCTTTTTAGTCTTTAGGTAATTAGGTTTGATTCAATGTTATTAATTCCATTCCGTTTCGGCCGTAATGGCCGGAAAATACCGTGCTGGTAAACAAACCGATACAATAACCCACCCTATTCCACTTCGGAAAAAATTTCGGGTCATTCCGGTCTATTTCGGGTGTTTCGGGGTGTTTCAGTAAATACCGGAAATTCAAGATTCGGCTGGCATGAAGTTTGTGCTTAAATTTTTTTTTTTTTTCTTAAAACCAAAACAAATTTGCATTCTGTAAACCAACAAACCTCAAAAGGAAAAAAAAAAAAAAAAAAAAGAAAAGAAATGAACAAAGGTACCTGTACAGCTAAAAAAAAAATCGTATTGAGAAATTTGAGACTCAAAACTTGAAAAGAGGCATTGCCGTACTGGTACTGGTAGAAGACATAGAAGTTACGAATAAGGAGAAAGGCAAAACGTAGATGTAAAAGTGTAGATGAAGATGTGATAAAATTTAAAAGTATGAAGTGTAAAAATTGAGGAGACAGAAGACGTGTGTGTTTAAGAATAAATAAGAAAAAAATAATTAAAAATGAGAAGTAAGTAATATATGTCTGGTGAGGAAAAATAATACTGTAATAAAAAATAATAAAAGGTTGAAAATTTTGTTGTATTGGGCAGTGTGCTTAGTCGAAGGAATCAAGCCACTGCCTAGCCTGTAGTAGTTTTATTATAAATTTTTTTTTTCAGGTGTTAGTTCAAAAATTAAATGCTGCTGATGTAGCTCAACGAGATTTAGAGCGTAGTAACATTAAATGCTACGCTTTAGCTTTTAGATATAATATATATAGAAGATTTCAAACGTTTCAATGTCATTTTAATTTTTATTATCTAAATTTACGAATTAGAGAAAATTGCATTTCAACCCTAATTTGATTTATTTACATGTGGAATCTTTAAATTACTTGGCTAATTCTTTTTTATAACCCTATTAAACATAATACATTCATGTTGATTGTGCTATTAGTTTTGGACTAATTTACAAAATATGGCAATGAGTAAACCAATACATGAGACATTTTGACTGGACAACCTCACATTTGAGATTTTTGCTTTAACCTCCCAGCTCCAATTTAGTAAAATAATAATAATAATAATAATAATAATTAAGTTTACCATTTTTTCAAAAGTTTAAACTATTAAGAAATTATTTTTTAATCAATTAATCAAACACTCTCTATTCACATGTGAATTTAAGCCACCTTTATTTAGTGGGGCCTAACACGTGTTTCATGTTAATTAGCGATTATTCCAAAAACTTATCTTAACACATTAAACAACTTGTTATTACTTAAGATTGATTTGAGTCAACAAAAAGATGTCTATCAAGAGGACCGAAAATGACATCTTCACCAAAGAATGGTTAATGTTCATCTAGGTGGTAAAAATGCTAAAAAAAACAATTCTCATAGAGCAAACGTGATAAGCATAAGGTAAAATACATTCATTTCTATAATTTTATTTTTATTTTTTTAAAAAAAATTGGTAGTGGTGGTGTTGGTTTTTTCCTGGTGGAATGTGCTAAATGGTCTCAATTCTCGAACTTTGAACTTTATGGGCCTTAGTGAGCGTTTGGATCACATCCACATTTGGACATTTTGCGTTTTAGCCTGTTTTTTTTTTTTTTTTTTTTTTTTTTTTTTTTTTTTTTAACCAGCGCTTATTGCATTGTTCATGGGACATAAACAGTGCAAATAGGCAAATGAACAGTATTTTTGGTATGAACAGTAATTTGAAAATTATTTTTTTATTGTTTTTAGTTTTCAGTTTTCAGCAAAATAAGCGGTATCCAAACGCAACCTTAATTACTCTTTCAAATAACTGGGTTTGTATGTTTGACTATATGGACCATATAAAAAAAAAAAGGTTTGACCATATGGGCCAGTTGAAAATGGCACTACCATTATCAGCCATAGAAAGCCCATTACCTAATAACCCAAGATATAAGATCAAATGCACTGTGATGCCTGATGACCCAAACTAATACCCATATAAATTAAATAATAATTTCTCATTCTCTCTTCTTTTTCATTTATTTGGACTCTTGTAAGTAGAAAATCAGACTGATGACAATACCCACAAGAAGTGTGCAAAAAATGGCTTCAAATGCCCAACAGAGATTATAATGAGATTTAATTTCAAACTTCTGTAAGGGACATATTTTTATGTAATTGGCATATCCTTTGACAAAACGCACTTTATTTGTATTTGGGTAAATCTAAGTAGGTTCAAGATGATCATTACAAGTGATTACATTGAAAACATGAAGATTACTCAAGAACTACTCAAGAAAAGTGCAATCTGCAGGTCTCGATACTTTCTCGACAGAAGCTTGATCTGTCGAGATTCATTAAAGCTCGACACATGTCTCAATCTATCGAGCTTACGAGATTCAAACTATAACCAGCAATGTTTTTATTCTAAAAAACTATTTGTTTATGGGTTTGTATAATCCTTATAGGACTAGAAAAACTCAAGGTTTGTGGGTTTGTATAATTCTTATTGGACTAGGAAAGCCCAAGGTTTATGTAAACCTATTTGGAATAGGAGAGCCCATTAAGCTCCTATTTAAAGGAGGTGGAAAAAGAAAAACCTAACCCTAGAGAGTTTTATAATGTTTTCTTTTTGAAACCCTAGCCTCCTCTTACAAAAGAAAGAGTTATTGTTGCGTTTCTTGTACGCCTTTGGGTTCTGTAACCAATCAAAGTCTCTCACACCATCATTGAAGATCTTATTGGTGTTTCTATGTGAAGCTGTTGCAAATCAACTACATCAATCAAAGGGTTGCTGTGAAGTTATTCACGTACTGGGATTCGTGCAAAAGAGTTAATCACGTACTGGGATTCGTGCAAAAGAGTTAATCACGTACTGGGATCCGTGCATCATTGGTTAGTCACGTACTGGGATTCGTGTATTGAACGGAAAGATTGTCACTACAATACAAGTCCAATTGGGTATTGGGGTAAGGGTTCAACTGTAGGTTGGTATTATGTACTGGGATTCTTTTTACTTGTAACCGCTTATTTTGATAATAGTGAATTCTTGGGAGTGGTGACCTTAAATTCACCCGATGGGGTTTTGACTCGATGGTTTTCCCTATTCATAAACAAATCACCCGTGTCAAATTTAATTTTCGTTGCATTTAGTTTAGTTAGTGATTTGTTTGTGCAACCACGTCATTGCATGTTAAATTGACTTAATTAATTAACTTGGATAATTAAGTAATTAATTTGTCAAAGGAGTCAATACATTTTTGGCCTATCAACTTCAATAGCAATTACATTAGACAATATGATTAAAAATCATAATATTTTAAGTATTACCGGGAAAAAAAAAATCATATCTTACGAGTTATTGGAAAAGGCATACGCCATTGAACTTTAAAACTAATTAACCATTAATTTTTACCAACAAAAATTCTTATTTATTTGTTACTGAATACACCATAGACCAATCCCCCTTTTAATTTAGGAGTATTGAATATACCCATAATTTTGTAAGTTATCATCTTAACTTTAATCAAATTCAACTCTTAAAGGACACGACCAGCGAATCCAACGTTAAGTACAAGCGAGAAGGTGATTTTTTATACGAAATAGAATTTCTACTCTAGCCTAATCTAAGTGTATATGTGTGTGAAGCTCCCTCCTGGAGACTTGAACCCCGGTTCTTGCCCCCCACACCCCACAGGTATTTATACTTGTAGAGTGATCACTGCATCAAAGGAGAGCGGTGGTAAACTTAATTATTTAATCTATCACTCTTTTGTTATATATTAAGTGGAGTCCAACCTATTGAATTCATTTCAGATGAAGATAAATTAAGAGATGTATAGTAAGTCAAATGTAGTAATTTAACACCATACCCCGTATAATTATCTGATCAAGTATATTGAATACAAGACAAACTCAAAACTAGAATAGCTCGTTGGTTATGAATTTTGTTAGAAAAATTAATATTACTCGGGACAATATAGAGAGAAAAGTATAGTTTAGTCAAAGTGTTAGACTGAGTCAGTCTTTTATTGGGCTCTCCCTCCAATAGAGAAGTAGCTCAGTTCTATCCTGGAAGATGTTTCCCTTGAAAGTTGTAACCATAACGAAAATCATTAACTGCACATCTGCATCGATCAAGACTTGTTCCTCTTACTATTCCAAATATATTTAATACTCCATATTAATCATTTGAGAAGAAAATAAGAACTTGGAACGGTCCGGATCCCCATGTTGTATCACTTGTAAGCGTGTCTGAGACTCTTTTATTTATTTCTTTGTTTCCAGGTAATTAAGTGCATAAGAAAGTCTCCTAGCTAGCCAAATTTAACAAAATTAGTGCCTGTAAAACATGTAGTATTATGTGTAAAATTTAGAGGATATCCTAATTCAAAAACATGAAAGTTCATTAGTGTCACAGACTCACAGCTAACCAAAATTAGCAACCATCTCATTCACATAGCTGAGGAGATCCGATAAAATGGTACTTCATGAAACATCATTATAGAACCTTATTATCCATTTTGAAAACAACTATAGCTACCTACCATAATTATAAAAGGAAGAAATACTATAAATTGCACCCCGTAAAACAAATACAAATTAAAAAGAAAACTAACAATAAAAATTGGAATTGAGACTTTTGTATTATGTTATATATCATAATCAATGGTGGAGAAAATTTACGTTCAACTTGTGGAAAATGACCATGCACTTCATATTTCGACGCGTATTGTGCAGATGAAGGCAAGTTGATTGACTTCTGAAGTCCATTCCTGTCGTTTTGCTCTTTTTCTTTCTTTCTAAATTTGTCACTATCTTGGTAGGTAAATGCTAATGCTGCTTGCAAAAAGGAATCTTGAATATTTTCATTTTGTGCATGCAGCAACACCATAATTAAAAGGGAACTGCAATCAGATTCCCTTTATTTAAAATAGATATATTTTAACAATAAATATTACAAATTTAATGATATATATAGTTATGCGGCTTAGATATATGAAATAAAATAACTATGAATTGAACTCTTTTCATTTTACTTTTAAATGAAAGTTCCTTATTCAGTGCAATAAACCCTTGTTTCAGTCTTTTGGCCCTTTGTGAATACTTTCACATGGAGTTACTGGAAACCAAAGACAAAACAACAAAACACAATTTTTCTTATTGAAAGATTCATTTTACTTTGAAATGGAAATTTATTGTTTCAGTGCAATAAACCTTATTTCAAAATTTTCAGTCTTTTATTGGGCTCTCCCTCCAATAGAGAAATAGCTCAGTTCTATCCTGGAAGATGTTTCCCTTGTAAGTTGTAACCTCAAGGAAAGTCCTAAAAGGTTAAAACCGCACACCTGCATCGATCGAGACTCGTTCCTCTTACTACTTCAAAGATATTTCATTGTTCCTCTTACTATTTCAAAGGTATTTCAAAAATTCGAGGGCGGAAATTCGAGGCCACTCTGACCAGCTTGGAAAGCAAATCTACAGTGGGCCAAAGAGCCAATACATGGTTGTCTAGGTTCAGTGTATATTGTATCACCTTGTAGTATTGCACCTTGTACTATTGTCCTTTTGTACGTACGTATTGTATTTCTCTAGTTCTTATATAAATTAATACAAACAGATTTTTAGTCTTTTACTCTTTTCACCAACAATTCATATGTTATTTGGATGGACAGGAATGAGGGACTGATTCATGGAAGAGCTTTGAGAAGTGAAGGAGACTATGGAGACTTTGGTCAAACATTTTATGAATGATATCAGATTAAGATTAGCAACAATGAAGAATAATTCTAACACAGTTAAGAATAGAATCCTTTGCTCTATTTGGAACATTACTTTTTCTGTACTTGAAGGGCACGTAATGAGCTAAGTGGCTGGTTTGTTGTAGCTGTTGGTTGGCTTTTGTTTGTAAAAATTTCTGAGTTAGCCTAGTTTTGTTGTTGATCTTGTCTTAGGAGTTGAGTTTGTCCTTGCTTATTAGAGGTTTTATTATTTTGTATAACATGTTATATGTAACATCCTCTCACTTTGGAATGGGTCTTCAATTTATTATTCCGAGTGACTTGTTTTTTGAAGCAACATCCATAAAATATGAGATTCTTCCTAAAGAGTTACTTTAATTTGTTGATTGAAAAAAAATATTTGTTCATAAAAATAAAAATCTTCTCTCACTCTTACTATTTCACAAATTATAGCCTGCCATTAGTTCATTTTTTCTTTATGAAATAACCCAAATTAACCTAAAATGAAAAGAAATCAAACACATGACATGGAGGGCAAAGTGAAACACTAAATACATGTTTAAGCCACCTATATCGAGGACTGTTATCTAAATATCCTTGTAATTACTAAACAACTCACTCCAAAGTGGGGCCCATAGTTTTGAGCATTTAAATCAAACAAAACACTTTTCAAATACCCTTGTATAATTCTCTAACATGAATGATATAAAATGTATTAATTAAATTGAAGAGAGAGCAAACTCCTTCATGAACTCTGACTACCTCTCTATGCTCTCTACTTTACCTCTCTTCCTCTCATCCCAACTATCATGTATGGGTTCCACAATTTTCACAATATTTACGAATTTTGCCATTCAAAACTGTTACTTAAGTGTTGAATACATCTCTCAAGGGATTCTCTAAATACATCTTTTAATCCACCTATATTGAGTATTGATATTTTAATATACCTTGTAACAATTCTCCTACCAAACAAATCACTCCAAAGAGGGGCTCACGATTTTGAGCATCTAAATTACACAAAACACTCTTCAAATGCCCTTACCAAATAGGTCCTAATAAGGGGGCGTTTGGTTCACTGTGATGTTACATTACACTGTAATATTACATTAATGTAATCTCAATACAAGAATATAATATTACATTGGTTAGAAAGGTGATGAGCTTAAGATAATGTGATATATTTTGTAATTTTAGATTATGACAATGTTAGAAAAATTAAAACAAATAAAAAATTTTAATATCATATTATCATAATATGTATCACATTATGAACACATCACAGTGACCAAACGCCTACTAAGAGTTTGACATTGAATTTTTAATTTCAAAAAAGGAAGTGTCCCACGAAAGAGCTAGGTTCCTAACTACCCATTACCCCTCTTGCATAGGTCAACTTTCCCTAACCAAAAATATTATTCTAGATATTTCTAAAAATTTCCACGCTAAAATAAGAAATGTAGAATAGTCATGTGGCCTTCATGTTATAAGAGCAACCGCAAATAAGAAATGTAGAATAGTCATGTGGCCTTCATGTTATAAGAGCAACCGCATTAGTCTGTACAAATTTTCTGTCTATTTTGCAAGAGAAACCTACTTTTTCTATTTTACACACTAATTTTTACAAAACACCCACATCAGTTTGTCTATTCTACCATCTATTTTTATTTAAATAATCATTTTTCTCACTTTATTTATTATTTTATCTCAAACACTCTCTCTCCACTCTCTCCACTCTCTCTATTCCCATTTGAAACTCTGATCCAAGCACCAATACTCGTTGATCCAAGCACTGATACTTGCCGATCCACAAATGCCGATCCGCCACAAGCGCCGATCCGCAAGTGCCAATCAGCCACAAGCGCCGATCTATAAGCGCCGATCCACTCTCTCTGTTTTTGTTGGTGTGTCCATGTGTGGGTGTGTTTGGTTTTGTGGTGTCTGTGGTTGATTTTTGATTTTGTGTTTGTGGGAGTGTGTGTATCAGAGGAAGAAGAAAATGACGAGGGAGAGAAGATGCGTTGGTTTTGTAGATGGAGAAGAGAGAGAAGAAAAGGAGCAAAATTAGAAATTATTAAAATAATGTATAGAATAGCTACAGTAACCGTGCATATATGCACGGTTAGTGTAGCACTTGTGCATTTATGCATAATTTTACACCCACTGATGTGGGTTTTTTTTGGGTCAAAATGTGTAAAATGAGCTATTTTTTGTATTTTGCAAGACTTTGCAAGAGCTGATGCGGTTGCTTTAAGTGTGCATGATAGTTTCTCCTAAAAGAATTGAAGCTTCCAGCTAATTTCATTTTGGACTAAAATATACTGTATATATCTTACAAGTTAATGCTATATCAAATTTACCTTTGATGTTCTCTATATTTAAATTTCATGTTATCTTCGATCAGGGATGGAGTCAAGACTCTAAGTTACGGGGGGCTGAAGTATAAAAAGAAATTATTATGAAACTCCAATTTTTTTTTTTTTTTTGATTGAATATTATGAAACTTCAATTAGTATTAATAAATCAAGGCAGTCAATTTGACTAAAGAAATAAAATATTTTTGTATCAGTTGATACCAGTATGCCATTTTAGAATTACCGCTACTTTAATATGTATATATATATATATTTATTTATTGCACATTATATAATATCAATATATTAACCTAATATATAGTAATATAAAAATATATTATACTTGAACTAGAATTATATTATCTTTCAGTAATTATGGACTAATTTACTTTAGTTTTTTCACCCATGGACCCACCTACGAGCCAGGATTTTTGTTTTTGTTTTCATCTGATTTATTCTCCTCCACCCATTCCTTATCTTCTAGACTTTTTTTTTTTTTTTTTAGGTTTGGTGAACTTTGAAATATAAACATTGTTGCCTAATGTGTTGTGTACTTGTTTTTTGGCTGTTGTAGGTGGTGTGGCAGCCATATGAAGCTCATTTTGACGACCTTCCACCGTGGTGCGTTGCAGGGAGGGCCGTGTGGACGGCAACGGTGCCGCTTGTATGTTTCCACCTAGTAGAGATACATACACCGGATCGTATCGTTCGTCAATTTGGGATGATCCAAGAAATTCCCCGCAATGTTGACACTGACAGAGTGCTTTATGGCATTGATTTGAGGGGGAAGATCGGTGTTAATTGGATGCAGAAACATGCTGTGCATCTCCATGAGTGGGGTAATCGCCTTTACCGGTGTTCTGAAGCAGTGCTTGGTGATATGCCTTCACAGCACGAGTACCACGACTAGTTCAAAAGGGTAACTCGGAGGTTCATCGATAGGCCCGGTGCTGTAGTGACTCTGCTGGTAACTTCTCAATGTCTTCTACATCTTACCGTGTTTCTTAGCACGAAACCACTGTTTAGAAAGCATGATACCTTGTTACTACATTTTTTGCTTAGCACTTGATCTCCTTATAATTTGCAATTATTACTAGCAGAATCAATTCAAAACCAACATTTATTTTATTATCGATTGGCATTGTTGATTTGGTATTGCATTACTAATATGTGTAGTTTTTCCATGTGCAGATTGAAGGATACGTCCGTTTGTTGAGGTGTCACCCAGTGGGCACGGAGGACCACAAGGACATTACTGAGGTGTTGACGGCAGTGCATGCGATTGAACGTGTCCAACCTTCTATCCCTGAGGCCCCGATTGAGGAGGTAGCTACTCCTGCGGGCCCAAGCACGAGCACAGATCCAGCCGGATGTCAATCTCGTTCGCCTGTTGCTACCCCTCGGCTTGTCCCTACCTCCGATCCCTCTCCATCTACCCCACATCCATCCCCTACCCCCACCATCCCTTCACCCAACCCACATCCAGCCCCTAGGCCCACCATCCCTTCACCCACCCCACATCCATCTCCTCGCCCCACCATCCCTCCACCCACCCCACATCCTTGTCCTGGGTCTAACATTCGTCCACCCACCCTACGGTCATTTCTTGAGCTGTCACCCATTCCATCCTTTGACCTGGGTATTGATATAACCCCACCTAACATGCAGCAGGAGCCACCCTCCTACAGTACGTCTATTGGCCCTTCTTCAGCCATTGACCCACCCCATGTTCAGGCTGAGCAGGCTGTTGGGTTACCTATAGTGGCAGAAGGTCGGCCTAAACGCATATCAAAGGCACCTCCGTGTGGGACAGGAGGGCACAAACATGGACACAATGTTGGGCCCGAGGCATCTGACGAAGGACATGCAAGACCTCCTCCTCGTTATACGAGACGGCATAAGGTTCAAAAAAGGTATCTGAAAGCTTAATGTGAAACAACACACTTTATTTATATATATATATAATAGCAGAAGCTGAGAGAAAGTGGATTCCTACAATTAGGGAGGTTGTGACAAATAGAAAAAATGCCTATCTAAAATTCAGAGATGTTTCACTTTAGAAAGCGATACATTATATTGTTTTACAAGCTTAATACCGTTTGATAGTATTTGTGTATATAAATAAATAAATAAATAAAACGGTTAAAAAAAAAAAAAAACGATTGCAACTAAAAAAACCCTAGCGATACAGAGAAGCCTAGGACACGGAGAGAAATAGAGAAAGAGGCGATGTGGAAAAAACATAAAAACCCAAAATACGGTTTAGAGGAACACCCTTTCCAAATAATAATAAATATAAAAAAATTTAGTTAGTTGTCACGTTTCAAAACAATGCTGAAAACTAGCATCTTGAGTGTCTAAAACTCGAGTTCCAAGATAAAACTCGATTTGTAAGAGGATGGGTCTGATTTGGAAAAAAATCCACGTGGAAATCGAGTTTTAAAGACTCGAGTTCCATAAATTGCAGAAAAACGCCGCTATAGGATTTTAAAACGTCACTATAGGGCTTAAAAACACCACTATAGGACTCCCTAAACCTGGTATGGGGTAATAACTTATAAAAAAAAAATTTGCAGGAAAACGCCGCTATAGGGCTTTAAAACGTCACTGTAAGGCTTAAAAATGCCACTATAGGAGAATTTTTTTTTGCATGGAACTTGAGTCTTAAAGACTCGAGATCTATGTGGCATTTTCAGTCCTCAAACACTCGCAAAGCGAGTCTTTGGGACTTGAGTTTTAATATGGATCTCGAGTTTCTAAAACTCGAGATGCTACTTTCCATTATTGTTTCAAACGTTGCCTAATTAACCATATACAACCCCTTTCCCTGTCTATTTTGCACATTCCCCTCGGTTTAGAGAGACAAACGTTGCAGAAAGGGAGAACCAAGAAAGAGAACGATAGAGAGAGATTGACTTTGTCATTGATGGTGGAGAGAGAAAAATCTGGAAAGACAGTCAGGCCTTTGCCAACATCAGACCATCCTACCCTCCACCGATATGGTCTCTGTTTTTTTGTACTGAAGGTCAGCATACTCCTTTCCTTTTCAAATACTGTTTTTGTTGTTTGAAAGACTGAAACTTCGATTGATGTATATCCACAGTTTGCAGTAAAAAAACACAAACGTTCTATCAAGGGTCTCTCTTCTTCTCAAAAACCCTTCGTTCCAAGGAAAAAAAAAAATGCTAAGGAAGATGAGTCCCTCTGCCTATTAACAATGCCTTCGACGGGCTTCCTATCCATTCTCTGACTTTGTTTTCTTTCTAATTTGTGGTATGTTTCAAACTTTTACAATTATATTTGGGTTTGGTTCTAGAAATTAGGGTTAAGGAAATTGAAATTTGGTAGTGGGTTTGTTTGAATTTTTCTCTTTCGGATTTAAATCATTCAATTTCTTTCTCTGCAAAGATGAAGTGGAATCTTTGTTCAATCTAGAATATCTAAATTCATCAAAGCAAAGGTACCAATTTCTTTTCCTAATATTCTTTTCCCTTTGCCTCTCTATTTGTTTAATTTAGGGAAAACCTCCACAAAACGAAATCATTCTAATTCTTTAAACTAAATCATTTCACTTTAATTTTCAGGTTTTGTTTGGGATTGGAATTGTGGGATTTCGAAATCTAAAAATATAATGTTATTTTATTTATACATTGTTGATTTTAGTCAATAGTCTTTTAAAAGATACTTTTAAGTCATGATTTTATTATTTTTTATCGTGGGTTTTTCTGGGTTTTGCATGTTATAATTTGTGAAAACTGAAAGTATAATGTTCTTTGTACAAAATTGATTACTTTGTAGGTTATGGCAGAGATTATTATTTTTCTTTTTGTACCAAGTTTCTTCAGTCAGTTTTCTTAATCCTCTTATACTTTTAAGGTCTATTTTAACCACAAAAAAAAAAAAAAAAAAAAAAAGGGTAAAAAGTCTCTCATATTAACGAAAACTAACCAGTTAAAATACTTTTAAAAGGCTTGCAATACGGTGATAGGGAAAGCGACAAAGTTTGCCGGAACTTAAATAAAAAAAATAAAAAAAACACAGATATTTTCTTTTGTCTTTTATTCCATTTTTTCCCTGCCCTTCGATCTATTTTTTGTTGTTAACGCTGTTTTGTTTGTGTTAAAACCAAAAAAAAAAAAAAAAAAAAAAACAGATTTGTTCTAAATAAAATTTCCTTTTTTCGTTTTTCCCCTGCCCTTTGATCTGATTTTTTGTTGTTCATGCTGTTTTTGTGTTTTATTAATATTGAATGGTTTAAAACCAAACGGTAGCCCCTTTGGTAAAACAGTATTTAAACCGTGTGTTTTAATTGTTTTATGGGTATTTTGCCATCCAGTGGAGTTTCGTACGGCCGGCCATCGCCATCTGATCTGCTGCAATTTTTATAAAGGTCAGCGTACTCTTTTCTTCTTCAAATACTGTTTTGGTTTTCTGAAACTTTTCACCATTGCTTTTCCTTTCCGAATTAGCATATCAAATCTCCAATATGTATATGTTTTTAGTTTAAAACCAGATGTTTATACTACAAGAATTACCATCTTCCTTTTCAATATATCTTTATTTCAAAATTTTCTCCATACCGAATTGTCTAGGGTTCTTCTTTGACTCCTTTTGAAATATAGATGGGTTTATTTCTCTTTCTATGGAAAAATTGTAATTTCCGGTTTTAAGTACTGGTAACGTAAGGGATTTTGCCCTTGATTTTAATAGCCAAATTTCAACTTGGATGGTTATAAGTCTGAATGTTTACAGCGTGTAATGATGGGTTTATTCTCTCTCTATGGATGATTTGGTCTGAAATAATTATTTTTGGTTTTAAGTTTTGGTAACATTAGGGATTTCGCCCTTGATTTTAATACTTTGATGGTTTAAAATCTGAAAGTTTAGAGTGTATAGTAATTTATAATTTTTTTCTAAGTGAAATTATGGTTTTTTGGATTAATTACTGGGTTTTTGAAAAATAAATAAATAAATTAATAACCAACTGATTACTATACACCTTCCAATAGATTGTTAGACACTGTGTTATTGAAATTATAAAAAAACCTTCTTACCCTGTCATTTTGTTGAAATTCAGATTTGCTGCAGTTCTCTGTCAAGTACAAAACTTGAGTAATTTGCAAGCAGAGTTGCTGGAACAAACTGATAGGTTAGGACAGCCTAATTTTTCCTTTGTTTATCTGATAATTCTGTCCATTATGTATTCGTTGTTTGAATTTCCTCTGTTTTTGCATATTTTAGACAGCTTTTCCTAAGAAAAAAAAATGCATTCCATGATTCTTTTTCAACTAACTTGTAAAATTGTTATGTTTTTTTTTTTTTTGTTGGTGTCATGCTTTGTGATCAACTTCCTTATAATGATTACTTCAGCTTCTTTTTGTAGACTTTGTTTCACCTTAGGACGGCCTTACTATCCCTCTATTTATTTGATATTTTGGATTACATTTTGTTGATTGATGTATTTGGGATAGGTCTAAGCAAAATTAGATTGTTAGAGTTCTCTTTGGTTTATTTTTTGAAAATAAAAATCCTTTTTCTAGGCTTTACATTTCAGTCTACCTCACAGATTAAATTTTCTTTATTCTAAGGGATTTCAGTTGCTATTTGTGATGATTCTGTGAATGAAACTTTCAATTTCAAATAGAGCTCTTATATATGGTTTGTGATCTCTAGCATTTTTCCCCACCCATGTTTGTAAGATTTGAGTTGCGATAGTAGCAGATTATTTATTACAAGTTTGGGTATCTTATATTTGTATCTATTTAATTGTTAGCCTCTATCTTTCATATTGTTGAATACTTTGTTTTGTTGAGTTATTTTGGAACTCCATGCATCCATCTTAATTTCGCTAATTTTTGCATATAGGCTCAGGCTGTTGTTTTTCCTATTAAATAAGTAGTGTTGTTCTCAAAGTTGTTGGTTTGTAAGTGAATGGTTTCATTCAAGTGCTAATTTGAAGATTTTATCAATTAAGGTAGATCGAGATCTTTTTTTCATATTTAGGTGTGGGTAGACTCATTACATAAATTTGAGTGTCCATGTGCTGAATTAGCAACATATGCGCACCTTAAGGCAATATTTTTACATGAGATAACATAGGAGAAGAAGACTAAGACTTGGTGACATTTGCTGGCTGTATTAATGGTGTGGAGGATTTTTTATATTATTTTTAAAATGTATTTGAACAATGATAATTTGTACCATCTGTTTAGTGCACAGTTTTTATAGCCTGGATTATTTTCCCTTCTTACATGCTTGCTTTTTGTTTCCTTTAAAAGGTTGGATGGAATGCCATGTTGTCTTTTTTGTTTTTTTTTTTTTTTATGGAATGCCATGTTGTCTTTTTTGTTTTTTTTTTTTAATGGAATGCCATGTTGTCTTTGGCAAGATGCTATATGGGATGGATGTTGTTTACAAGAGTGACACAGAAGGATATATTTAGTTATTGTTTTGGGATGCTATTCTATTTGGTCAAATATTATAAATTTTACCATTTATCTAGAGATGGTATCTTTTGGAAAAGTCTTCAGAACTCTTACCCACAGTCCATCTGTTTCTAAGTTATTTTTTTAGAACAATGCTTACTCCTAAATCTGTGTATATCTATTCTTTTTCTTGATATGCTGAGTATTAAGAAATTTAATATTTTTTAAATGGATAAATTTAGAAATATGTTTTGAACCAATTCAGTCTTGGTGTCCCATGAGCAGTCAATAGTACTATGGGATCAATCTTGCACATTTTTCAATTCAAGCCAGATTACAACTTCAATTTATTTTCTATAATTTAAGAAACCTCCTTTTCCCATCCTATTGTTGAAGCACAAATTTACGGAGTTCTCTTTCAGATAAGACAATTGGGTGTTTTTTAAGAAGAGTTACTGAATCAAACTAAAAGATTAGGATGTATAGTTTTTGGTATATATATTTTTTTATTTTAGTGTAACAAGTTAACCATCAAAACATACTGATGCAGTACTGAAAGCTCCACCAAATGCATCGCAGAAATTAGTTTTAGATTGTTAGAAGTCAGTCAGTTTGCTAAAATTGGAATTGATTGGTGATCCAGCTTAACCTTTTAGTGAAGGGGCAAATGGAGACTTCATGAAAGACACATTTTGGCATGTATCCCATACATTAGAGCAGAAGTTATTCGCTACTTGGCTAGATTGGGACGAATTTGCTGAAATAGTGGAGTTGCAAAGTGTAGAAACTGGCCGGGGTGTAGAACCAATTGTAAATAGCTTGGCTGAAAATGGATCGCATCTCTATGAACCATGATAACAAAGAATTGAAACACATCATAATTCATACATCCTTTGGGTTGATACAATTTAGTTTTGTGTTTTATGTTGTTATTATTATTTTTATTCTCATTGGTTGTTAAATGTTATATTATTGCATTATAAAGATAGTATATAAAAATATAATGTTATTTTATTACATAGCATAACTAAAATAATTTGGTGTTTATTGCTATACATTTCATTTTTACTATTTTTCTTCTCATATTATTTTATTCAACATTTAAATTTAGCAACATCCCCCATATCATTAAATTATTTATATTTTGTCTCATTTTTTTTAAATTAAACATATAATATTTTTTTTTAATTTAATAAATAAAAATTGTTCTTATAAAGTCTTCCCATGAAATGTTACAATGCATCAATGGAAAAATGAAATACAAAAAAAAATACCAATTTAGAAACACTCAATTAAAAAAAAAAGAATAAATTTTTTTTCTTATAAAGTATTCCCATAAAACGGTACAATGCATCAATAGAAAAAGAGAATACAAAACACATGCTATTTTAGAAACACTAAATTAATAATAATAATAATAATAATAATAATAATAATAATAATAATAATAATAATAATACATCAAACCAAATATATCATAAAATAAACTAATAGTTATGAATATACTAACTTCATGGCAGCAAAATGGAATTAAAAAAAAAAAAAAATTACAATGCATATTTAGTACATTATAATTATCATCAAATTTGGGAAAACAATAGGATGTTAACAAAGAGAGAGAGAAAGAGATTAGTAAAAGAAATCAAACGTCAATTAAATAAATTAATTAGTAACCATTAATTGGAAAACAAAGAGGTTGACAGCTAAAGAAGTAAAAAATTAATTAAAGATGACCTTACGAATATCATTAAAAACTTTACAATGCAATTAAATAAATTGTTAAATTCACTTAATTAAATCATATAATCAAAAATTAAATACAATCATACAAAATTTAAACTTAAAACTAATCAAACTCTAATATAGAAAACCATATTTATTATCAAAACTAAAAGGAAGACGTTCTTCAGTAATAATAGAAATATATAAGAAATAAAGATGAAAATTTTCAAAATCCTTTTTTTGACATTTCATTTAACATTATTTATAAATAAAAAAATATAAAAAAAATCCTTAAATGCTTATATTCTTCACACACTGTGACTTTTAATAATCTAATGAAAGGTTCTAAGATTTTAACTCTCATTTTATGTCTCTCTTATGAAAATCACCAGCCAGTAAAATATCATAATAGTAAGAAACGTTATAAATGAGATCATGAAAAAACTAATTAGCCACTATTATTATGTGTAAAGTTGTATTTACAACTATTTTGTGTTGGCTTTAATTTCGTGCCAAATTTGATTGTAATTTTATTCAATAATTTTTTCTTGTATTTATGTGTGGGGTTTTAATTGTAAGGATGTGTGTGAGAGAGTGAAAACTCATGATTGAATTGAAGAACAAGTGGATTTCGCGAGAAGCTATCCCGCGAAGTAGCCATATGTAGAGCACATGACTGGAATGCGAAGAGTCATGGCAGTCTGGAGTTTTTGCGAGCGTCTCGCAGGTAAGGCCTTCTTGGGAAATACTCGCGAAACATTTTGTTTGACTATTTTGTCATGTTTTCTTTACCAAGTCTTTACCCATACTATATATACTCTCGTTACTCACATATTGTAAGGAGTGCTTTTCAAAGAGAAAACTCTAGAACATACACTTGAGAGTTAGAGATTGTTTTACTCACAATCATTTATACATTTCCTTGTGGTTTTCCTCTACTTATACCTCTCCATATCCAAATCCTTAAGAGGTTGATAGCCCAAACACTTACCACATCTAATCTGAGTATAAAGTGAGGTTTTGGTGCTGTTAGGAAGTATTGGAAGAAGCTAATCGTTAGCGGATGCAATCGGGCTAAATTGAGGGATTCGAGAAAGTTAGAGAAGACAAGGTTCCAAGAAGCCAGTTGGTAGCAGGAGCTTGGAGGGCTCAAGTACATTGGGTAGACTAGGCTTGGAGGGTCTTTTGTTATTCGTGTACTCCAACTTATTCTCTAGTGGATCAATTTACCGCTTGGAGGGCAGCGAAGAGGTTTTTTGCCGAATTCTTCAGTTTTCTCTTCAATAACACGTCTCGGTGTTATCTTGTGTTTGCATCCTTCTTCCCTACTCTTTAAGCTTTCATTTTATTGTTGATATTGGATGAATATGACTTAGAGTAGTTTTATCGGTTGTTTGCGCGCATTTACTCTTATTCCACACTTAGTTTAAGTTAGGAGTAAAAGCAACCGAGCCATAATTTTTATTGGGGGTCTAAATAAGCTCTCGTGTTTTCACACAAATCTGGGCTTTCATTATGGAATAGATGTCTTTTTTTATGCATCTAAGGAAGAGTAATGCTACAGCCACAAATTATTTTACAATTTTTTTACAAACTGTTGATGTGGCCAGCTTCTTCTTGGTTTTCATCTAGGCCCATCATTAACATCACTTTTTCATTTACCAATAACCATTCACCATATCAGCAATTTGTAATTTTTTTTTGTAAAAAAGTTTGTATCTCTATCATTGCTCATCTAAGGAAATGAAATGTATAGAGTTTACTTATTAAGGTATATGTAAAGATTCACGTTAAAAAAATGTGTAAAGGTTTTTTTGAAAAAAAAAAGTATATGTAAGGTTTTTATTAACTTAAAAGACAATGAAAAACCAATTTTGAATAACTACAACCGTTGCTACTCTATAAATCACACACAACACTATATTCAATATCTTAAACAATAGAGTTAGACCCTTTTGGATATACACCACTATATTCAACTTATAAATTACAACCCAAATCAATCATACAATTACACAATCAAAGCATGAACATCTAACATGAATTACCTTCTGAATTATTGCTTGGAATTTTTACAATTATTGAAAGAGAAGTGCCAAATTTAATTTTAAGAAAACATCAAGACAAGGTACAAGAATTTTAATTTTTTTAACTTCCATAGAAAAAAATATTACCCACATTATTTCAACCCTTATGGAAAAAAAAAGTTTACATGTAACATGCAAAACGTGTTTAATTGACTTAGGGATGTAAAAATTAGTCAACCAACTATGGTAGAATTAAGGTTTCAAAATTTAAATAAAACAATTCTACAATAATAAAAAATTATTTTGTGATAAATCTGATTATGAAATGCATTACTTTTCATTAAATTAGTTTAAATTACAAAATAATAATAATAATGAGACCACCTTAAAAAATAATCACGCGCAGGTCCGCGACTAGTTGCAAATAATAATTGCATCTCTTGAAGGTTCCAATCCAAAATCCTATATATAGTGTTAAGAATACATTATTTGGCAGATACTGCAAAATTTTATTCGTATTGGCTGTTGCTACTGCGAAAATGACCCTATTGACATACTTTTTGTTTCCATTTGAGGACTCAGAGCATCATCATCATCCAGCTCCAAATCCTCACCTTCATTGTAATTGATGATCAATGGATTGTCAATCTTAATCCTGAGTTTGCCTAATCCTTTGGGTCAATTTATATATCTTCGTAGCCTCAGTCACCGCTAAGAAGACTTATAATGAGTTAATCTAGAACCTCAACTTCAGTACACCTCATTTTGAACTTCAACTTCGTAGCTTCGGTCACCACTAAGGATTTAGAATGCCAAAATTTATTATCATTGTCTTTGAAGCTATGTAAACTAGAATAACATCGTTTCCTTCCTCCAATTTTTCGCTTACATAATAAGACAAATTAGGAAATATGCTTATTATTATTATTTTTTTATTGCAAATTCATTTACAAATTGTTTAATTTCAATATTAAAATTGTGATTGATTTGTGTATGTAATTCCTATACCAATATTTGTTCAAAATTTTCATTCTCTTAAAAAAAAAATATTATATTTATAATTTTTCTTATAGTAAGAGTAGCTTTGAACTATTGATTGAGTTTTGTTTACTAATTTAGATACATGAGATTGGAACTGCATATTTCTTAGACCTTCTGAAGAAATTATACCATATTATAATTTTAATATTTAAAATAATGTGTAGGAAAAAAAATAGACTTTATGTCTAAACTTGAACACTTTACCTATCGAAATAAAAGAAAATAATTTGTATAACAACATAAAGAAAATGTGCCCATCCAATAAAGAGAATGTGATCTAACAATTTTTTTTTACTACATACACTTTCATTTATTAAGATATAATTTCCTTTAACTGGATCTTCATATAGCATTTTTGTTGCTACATTCCTATTGAGTCTTCACATCCATCACATCATTGGCCATATCATTATTCTTTTTATTATTTATTTTTTAACTTTTAATTCATTGACAATATTAAATATATAGTTATATTGGCTTTACAAATTCATCGTAGACAGTTTTATCTATACATATTCATTTACTTTAATTTTAATGTTATAATTAAATAATAAATCAATGAAAAATTGAAACAAAAATATTGTCTATACATATTCATCTTGGGTAGTTTTAATAGTTGATAGACATATTTAAATACATAGCTAAGATTGTATTTTGATATAAATTCAAAATCTCACTTCCAAAATAACTAAGTATTATGTCCAAAAAAATAAATAAATAAATAAATAAACAAACAAAAGTCCTAAGAGGGGAAGAGAAGACTTGTGAGGGAAAACTTAAAATATCAAACACACTACCAAATCGGATTAACCCAAAATGGTATTATATAAAAAAAAAATAATTCATCAACCTAAAGCAAAGTTGCAAAAATTAATAAATAATATATATATATATATATATATATATATAGAGAGAGAGAGAGAGAGAGAGAGAGAGAGAGAGAGAGAGAGAGAGAGAGAAAATAAAATGAGAAGAAGAAGCGTCAAAATAAAAAATATAGTCATAAGTCAAACATCAAATAATCTAAGCCATGCTATATAATAGAATAACATAACATTCTTGTAAACTATCTTTAAAAGTAATAGAATAACATTTAACAATCATAGGAAAAAGAGGATAATAACTTAAAAAATTCACACAAAAATAAAAACATGAGAGAGAGAGAGAGAGTAATAACATTTTTCATGAGAGAAAATATGTATAGAATGGAAGAGAGAATGACATATTTATAGTAATAGAATGGGGATAAGAAAAGTCAAAATAAAAGAAAAAGAAAGGGATAGATGAAGAGTGACATAAAGGTTGAGAGTAGTGGAAAAATGAAAAGGTAAAAGGAAAATTATGATTAGAAGTAGTGGAGAGAAATGAGAAATAGGTAGATGATATGGCTGCTGATGTAGCTTAACAGAAGTGTAGCAACAATAAATGTTATGCTTCAGCTTTTAGATATATATAGATATAGATTATCTAAGGAAATGAAAATGTAACCAATTGGATTCTTGTCTTGTAGATATAGGCATTGTGGCCAAATCACAAAAAACCTTCATGTCATTTGTCTTCGCTTTTTCCCCCTCAAATTATTTCAAAATTCTACTATTTCAAACTATCTCAAAATTATTCTGCTGTTTTTATTACCATTTCAAACGTTTCAATGTCATTTTAATTGTCATATAATTTTAATTTTTATTATATAAATTTAGGAATTAGATTGATGATGCCGTAAAATCACCAGTGAGTTACACGGTTCTCGCACACTTGAAACAACACCTGCATAACAAAAAGAGAAGACCTCGCAGAGAGCACCGGTGTGGTGCCAGCCAAATACCCTCCGAAGGTCAAGTTAGAACTATTCTCACAACTCTAGAGTGCTAGAGAGGGTAAATTATGCGTTCCTCGATTTTTGAGAGTATTGGGCTTTTATAGTAGTAGAAGGTTGACACCTCTTCCTTCGTGTGGAAGTCTTTTCTTTGTAGGACTCTACTTGAATAGTCCCAAACGTGATTAACAAGATATTCCCTTGTAGAGAAGATCTGCATGTATCTTTCGGAATCCTTGTCGTGCTAGGATTTCATTTATCTTGGGATTCTATGGTGATTACGTGTGTGTCGCAAGTATTTTCCATCTAGACTTTTTGCTACATCTATTCATGATGGACCTTTGAACAAGTTGGGCTTGCCCTTTATCAGCCCACAGACATGGATCTATCAGGCCCATTTTACAGGGCCCATCAAGCTATATTTTTATTCCCTTCATAGATAAAATTGCCTTTCAACCCTAATTTGATTTATTTACATGTGGAATCTTTAGATTACCTGGCTAATTCTTTTTGATAACCCTATTAAACACAATACATTCATGTTGATTGTGCCATTAGTTTTGGACTAATTTACAGTCTTACAGAATATGGTAATGAGTAAACCAATACATGAGACATTTTGACTGGACAACCTCACATTAGAGATTTTGCTTTAACCTCCCCAGCTCCAATTTAGTAACAGCTCACCTTCTCACCCTTACTTAACATAGGGTTCACTAGTCGTGCCCTTTAAGACTTGAATTTCATTAAAATTAAGATGATAACTTACAAAATTATGGGTATATTCAATACTCCTAAATTAAAAGGGGATTGGTCTATGGTCTATTCAGTAACAAATAAATAAGAATTTTTATTAGGAAAAATTAATGGTTAACCAGTTTTAAAGTTCAATGGTGTATGCCTTTTCCAATAACTCGTAAGATATGATTTTTTTTTCCCGATAATACGTAAGATATTCTGATCATATTGTTCAATGTAATTGGTATTGAAGTTTGAAATCAAATCTCATTATAATCTTTGTTGGGCATATGATGCCATTTTTTGCACACTTCTCGTGGGTATTGTCTTAGTCTGATTTTCTACTTACGAGAGTCCAAATAAATGAAAAAGAAGAGAGAATGAGAGATTATTATTTATTTTATAGGGGTATTAGTTTGGTCATCAGGCATCACAGTGCATTTGATCTTATTGTTAGGTTTTAAAGTATTAGGAACTAATGTATTAGAACTTCATTTTGTAATATTGGCAAACCATGATCAAAATGTTTTAGTCTTGTTTAGACTTGCTCAAAGTATATGTTTTTATGTAAAGTTGAAATCAAGTGTTTGCAGGATTTACTGTGTAAATCTGCCTGGCTCGATCGATCGAGAATTAGACTCGATCGATCGAAGCTCGTGCAGATTGTTTTTCTGCAGAATTTTCCAACTCAGCCCAAGCCCGTTTGATGTGTAGGGTTTTATGTTTTGCCCTAAGTATAAAAAGGGAAAACCCTAGCCACGTTTTAGAGTTGCTCTTTATGTTGTGTGTGTGAATCTTCTATGAGACCTAGAGGTGTTTGCCTTCACATACACTTAGGGTTATCAAGAATCAAGATTATGTCAAGAACTTGATGATCATTCAGTTGCTGATTCAAGAGCTTAAAGATACACAAGCGGGAGTGCTTGTACTTGCTGGGAATTCAAGGAAGAAGTAGTCCATGGACTCGGAGCTATCATGGGGTCGTGATAGTAAGTTTCATACTCGAGGTAGCAATAGGATGTTAGTGGTCTAAGTCACTATTGTGTAAACTTCAATTCTTTCATAGTGAATTCGTTTTACCTTGAGGATAGCTAGGTTAAATCCTCCACAGGTTTTTTACCAGTTTGGTTTTCCTAGGTTATCATATTGTTGTGTTCTTTATTTTTCGCACTTTACAATGATATGATATATGTGTGTTAACCTAAATTTGATAATTTGACTAAGTAATTACTTGGCTAATTAACTAGGTTAATTTGGTTGTGTTTTAAAGGGTCTAAAAACGTACAAGTGGTATCAGAGCAGGTAGCTCTCTTGATGTAGATCTTTTGATCTAAGAGCTGATCATTGACCCCTGTTGTCATGGATACTTGGAAGATCTTTTTGATAATATGCCAACTTGTCTACTTGTTGTTTTTGTCTCTTATTGCTTTTGTTAAATCTTTCCTTGAGCATCGTGGTATAATTACATGTGATGATAATTACTTGTGTTATACTGCTTTAACCGCCTTAAAGGCACGTGATTCTTGTCTTTGGTATTTGGATAGTGGTTGTCCCAGGCATATGACAGGAAATAAAGCTTTATTCAAGACACTCTTTGAAGGAAAGATTGGGACAGTCACGTTTGGAGATGGAAGCAAATATGTGATTAAAGGCATTGGAACTGTGGACATTCCAGGGTTGCCGGTTTTTGAAGATTTCTGGTATGTTGATGGGTTGAAGGCTAACTTACTCAGCATTAGTCAGATTTGTGACAATGGACTGAATGTTCTCTTCACCAAGTATGAATGCGAGATACTTGATGGAGGAGGTGACTGTATGTGTATTGGTGTGAGGACAGCTGACAACTGTTATGGTATAACACCAAGTATAAGCAATAAGTGTTTTAGTGTAAAGATCAATCAAGTTGACTTATGGCATCAACGATTGGGACATGCAAGTCACAAGCAATTAGAGAAGATTTCCAAGTGTGATGCAGTTATTGGTTTGCCCAAGTTTGAGAAGATAAAAAAGTGCATCTGTGGACCATGTCAGATGGGTAAACAAGTGAAGTACTTCACTTGTTTACCCATTTGACATTTTAATGATTATTTCCCTCCAAAAATTTTGACATTTTAATGATTATTTGTGAATGTCGATCCTAGCCCTCTCAAATAATTTAGTATTAGTGACGACTTTTTTTTAACCGTCACAAATAATACACTTTTTGCTAGAGATTTTTATTGTCCCTCGCAAATAATATGGAGGGAAAATTTCCCTCCAAACTATTAGTATTTGTGACGACTATAACACATAATTGCGACAGCTTTTCTTATTGGTCACAAATATTTCACATTTTACCAAGTATTTGCGAGGGCTTTATTTTGCCATCACAAATAAGATTTTTTAAGAGGGCTTTTTGGGTCCGTCAAAAATTTTTAGTCGCTAATAGGAATTTTTCTTGTAGTGAGTCAAAACATCCGTTTGTAACTGATGTTCAAACTTCAAGACCTCTAGAGTTGTTACACATTGATCTCATGGGTCTTGCCAGAGTTCTGAGTTTAGGTGGAAAGAGGTATATTCTAGTGGTTGTGGATGATTTTACTAGATATACATGGGTTGTGCTTTTGAAAGATAAAGCTGAGGCTCTTGAAAAGATGATTCATTTGTGCAAGAAATTGCAAGTTGAGAAAGGTACTGTGATAGCCAGAATCAGAAGTGATCATGGAAGAGAATTTGAGAACACAAAGCTGGCTACCTTCTGCAATGATCAAGGCACACATCAAGAGTTCTCTTCACCTAAGACACCACAACAGAATGGAATAGTGGAACGGAAGAATAGGGTTGTTCAAGAAATGGCACGTGTCATGCTACACAATAAGAAGATGCCCAAATCCTTCTGGGGAGAAGCAGTTAACATTGCTTGCCATACACTCAACCGGGTGTATTTCAGACTTGATTCCAAGCAAACTCCCTATGAACTCTGGAGAGGAAAGAAGCCTGTTGTCAAATATTTCAGGATATTTGGTAGTGACTGTTACATTCTGCGTGATAGAGAGAACCTAGAAAAGTTTGATGCAAAGAGTGACAAGGGATACATTCTAGGATACTCTTCCACTAGTAGAGCATATAGAGTGTACAATCTGAGAACCAAAATAGTCATGGAGTCTTCCAATGTTGTGATCAATGATGAATTAAGTTCAGAAAGCCATTCAGAAAACACTTCTCCAATTCAAGAAAAGATCATGGAAGTTGATGATTCACTACCTGATGATTATGTGGGGAAGCATACTGAGGAAGAGTTGCTGTTGTTGAATGATGCGGTTTCTGTACCATCAAGTTCAGAACCATCCACACCGGTTCATGAAACTCAACAAGAACAAAGTGAGCTTAGTCCTCCATCAGAACAGAAAGGTACCTCCACATCTTTGGTTAAAGGTCCATCTTCTAGAGTTAAGTTGAATCACCCTGTCACAAATATTTTGGGTAGTTTCAATGATAACATGAGATTGAGATCCAAGACCTTGAATGTAATTACTCACTCATGCTATCTATCCCAATTTGAACCGAAAAAGGTGGATGAAGCACTTCAAGATGCTGATTGGGTTAATTCTATGCATGAAGAATTTCATCAATTTGTTCGGAATGATGTGTGGGAATTAGTTCCTAGACCAAAAGGAGTCAATATGATTGGAACTAAGTGGATATTTAAGAACAAGTCAGATGAACATGGTACTGTTATCAGAAATAAATCAAGACTTGTTGCTCAAGGTTACACACAAGTGGAAGGGATTGATTTTGATGAGACCTTTGCACCGGTAGCAAGACTGGAATCCATTAGGATACTTTTGGCCATAGAAAGTCATTTGAACTTCAAGTTGTATCAAATGGATGTTAAGAGTGCTTTCTTGAATGGTATGTTGCAAGAAGAGGTATATGTTGAACAACCAAAGGGTTTTGTTGATCCTCACAGACCAAATGATGTCTACAAGTTGAAGAAAGCCCTCTATGGTTTGAAACAAGCTCCCAGGGCTTGGTATGATAAGTTAACTGCATATCTCACTAAACATGGATTCAAAAGAGGATTTGCAGATACTACTCTCTTCATTTGAAAGGATAATAATTATTTTGTAATAGCTCAAATTTATGTTGATGATATTGTTTTTGGTGCTACTAATGATTCTCTTGCTCAATCTTTTGCAAATGAAATGAAGGCAATGTTCGAGATGAGTATGGTTGGTGAACTAACTTATTTCTTGGGATTGCAGGTGAAGCAAACGGATTCTAGAATTTACATCAACCAAGCAAAGTATGCTAGAAATCTAGTCAAGAGATTTGGACTTGACAAGGCTGCACATGCTAGAACACCAATGGCTGCAAATGCAAAATTAACCAATGATTCATCGGGTGAGTCTGTTGATGTTACATTATATAGAAACATGATTGGTTGTCTTTTGTATTTAACTGCTAGTTGGCCTGATATTGCTTTTAGTGTTGGTGTTTGTTCTAGGTTTCAATCTAATCCTAAGGTTTCACATTTAAATGATGTTAAAAGAATCATAAAATATGTTGGTGGAACTTGTGATTATGGATTGTTTTATAGTAAAGAGTCAAATCTGCCTCTTGCTGGATTTTCTGATTCTGATTGGACCGGCAATGCTGATGACAGAAAAAGCACCACTGGTGGGTGTTTTTATGTAGGAGCTAATCTTGTTGCTTGGATGAGTAAAAAGCAAAATTCTTTGTCTTTGTCTACTGCAGAGGTAGAATATATTGCTGCTGGAAGTTGTTGTTCACAGCTTCTTTGGATGAAAAAACTTTTGAGTGATTATGAGATATCACAAGACATCATGGTTGTCTATTGTAATAATTCTAGGTCTATCGATATCTCTAAGAACCCTGTTCAACATTCTAAGACTAAGCACATAGAGATTAGATATCACTTTATTAGGGATTTGGTTGAAAGAAAGATTGTGGCTCTTGAGTATATCCATACTGAATGTCAGAATGCTGACATCTTCACCAAGCCTCTTGATAGAAGTAAGTTTGAGACACTTCGTCAAGTTATTGGTGTGATTCGGTGTCCCTAGTCATCCTTGGCTTTCTTGGTCCTTGTGCTTCATTGCTCTTCTCTTTGTGACCATCTTTTTGTTGCTTTTGCTTTCTTTGTTTTCTAGGATTTGCATTGCATAACATTCATGCATTTCATTCTAGGATTTTTTTTTTGTTATTTATTTTCAAAAAAAAAAAAAAAAAAAAAAAAAAAGGAAAAGGGAAGCAAAATGTGTTTTGCATTATTTTTCTTGGATTTGAAATCAAGGTTGGCCAATTTTATCTTTACTTAACATGTCTATGTGCCTTGTTTAGCTTGGATGAGCTTCTTTATTACACTTTATTAGTTTGAGCTTTGTAGTGCATGTTGTGTGGGAAGATGTTTATAGTTTTTGATCACATGATCTTGATCTTGTAATCACATGCCTTTGATTGTCGGACTTGAATTTTTTGAGAAAGGCATAAATAACCATCTCACCATTGTTTACTAGCCAATCATGAACACCTTAGTGCATATCATTAGATTTCGTGCTCGAGAAAGTGTAGCACATCCACAAAAAGAACATAAGGTGTAGCCTCGGTTTAAATAATAAAATTGGTGTGTACATTATTGGACTATAATGAATTCAATCAAATAAAATTGGTGTGTACATTATCCTGGCTATTTTAATAAGTTTCTAAGTTGTTTTAGAGCTTTTAGATTGTATCTAGGTGCTTCATTCTGTATTTATCTTTTTTGGCTCATGATGTATTTTGTTTGGGTTGTCCATGATAGGGGGAGATACTATGATTTATTGATATATGTTTCTTGTTTCATATTGCTTATTGATTTATATTTATGAGGTTATTCATGATATATGTCTTTATTTTGTGTTATGTGAAATCAAGAAGTTATTTTGTGTTACTTGTATTTTCCACACATGCGTTTATGCATTTGTTGAGTGTTTCAGGAATATATAGGTTGATTCAGTCATGCTGCTGTCTACACTTGCAACTGATAGATGGTAGTTAGGTTGAATTTGTTATGATGGGCAATATTTTTGTAATGGGCTGTTTTTATGTAACTTTGAGCATTTTGTTTTAGTTTGTGTTTTGTCACGGATTGCCAAAGGGGGAGTTTATTAGGTTCTAAAGTATTAGGAACTAATGTATTAGAACTTCATTTTGTTATATTGACAAACCATGATCAAAACGTTTTAGTCTTGTTTAGACTTGCTCAAAGTATATGTTTTTATGTAAAGTTGGAATCGAGTGTCTACAAGATTTACTGTGTAAATCTGCCTGGCTCGATTGATCAAGAATTAGACCCGATCGATCGAAACTCATGCAAATTGTTTTTCTGTAGAATTTTCCAACTTAGCCCAAGCCCGTTTGACGTGTAGGGTTTTATGTTTTGCCCTAAGTATAAAAGGGAAAACCCTAGCCACGTTTTAGAGTTGCTCTTTATGCTGTGTGTGTGAATCTTCTATGAGATCTAGATGTGTTTGCCTTCACATACACTTAGGGTTATTAAGAATCAAGATTATGTCAAGAACTTGATGATCATTCAGTTGCTGATTCAAGAGCTTAAAGATACACAAGCGAGAGTGCTTGTACTTGCTGGGAATTCAAGAAAGAAGTAGTCTATGGACTCGAAGCTATCATGGGGTCGTGGTAGTAAGTTTCCTACTTGAGGTAGCAATAGGATGTTAGTGGTCTAAGTCGCTATTGTGTAAACTTTAATTCTTTCATAGTGAATTCGTTTTATTTTGAGGATAGCTAGGTTAAATCCTCATCAGGTTTTTTACCAGTTTGGTTTTCCTGGGTTATCATATCGTTGTGTTCTTTATTTTCCGCACTTTACAATGATATGATATATGTGTGTTAACCTAGATTTGATAATTTGATTAAGTAATCACTTGGTTAATTAACTAGGTTAATCTGGTTGTGTTTTAAGGAATCTAAAAACGTATACTTATATCTTCAGTTATTAGGTAATGGGCTTTCTATGGCTAATAATGGCAATGCTATTTTCAACTGGCTCATATGGTTAAACATTTTTTTTAATGGTCCATATGGTCAAACATACAAACCCAGTTATTTGAAAGAGTAATTAAGGCCCATAAAAGTTCAAAGTTAGAGAATTGAGACCATTTAGCACATTCCACCAGAAAAAACCACCACCACCGCTACCATTTTTTTTTAAAAATAAAAATTAAATTATAGAAATGAATGAATTTTACCTTATGCTTATAACATTTGTTCCATGAGAGTTGTTTTTTTAGTATTTTTACCACCTAGATGATCGTTAACCATTCTTTGGTGATGATGTCATTTTTGGGCTTCTTGATAGACATTTTTTTTTAACTGAAATAATATTAAGTAATAATAAGTCGTTTAATATGTTAAGATAACTTTTTGAGATAATCGCTAATTTAATATGATATACGTGTTAGGCTCCACTTAATAAAGGTAGCTCAAACTCACATGTGAAAGGAGATTATTAGATTAATTGATTAAATTCATAATTTCTTAATGGTTTAAACTTTTGAAAAAATGGTAAACTTAATCATTTAATCTATCACTCTTTTGTTATATATTAAGTGGAGCCTAACTTATTGAATTCATTTCAGAGAAAGAGAAATTAAGAAATATATAGTTAGTCAAATGTAGTAATTTAACATCATACCCCGTATAATTATCTGATCAAGTATTGAATACAAGACTTTCCTCAAAAAAAAAAAAAAAAAAAAAAAAAAAAAAAAGTATTGAGTACAAGACAAACTCAAAGCTAGAATAGCTCTTTGGTTATTAATTTTGTTAGAAAAATTAATATATACTCGGGACAATATAGGGAGAGAAATATAGTTTAGTCAAATGTAGTCTCGATAACCCTACAACTTGGTTACATACCAGTCAGACTGAGTCAGTCTTTTATTGGGGTCTCCCTCCAATAGAGAAATAGCTCAGTTCTATCCAGGAAGATGTTTCCCTTGTAAGTTGTAACCTCAAGGAAAGTCCTAAAAGGCTAAAACCGCACATCTGCATTGATCGAGACTTGTTCTTACTATTTCAAAGATATTTCATACCCCATATTAATCACTTGAGAAGAAAATAAGAACTTGGAACAGTCCCCATGTTGTAACATGTAAGCGTGTCTGAGACTTTTTTTTTTCTAAATTTCTTTGTTTCCCGGCAATTAACTGCATGCATATAAGAAAGTCTCCTAGCTAGCCAAATTTAACAAAACTAGTGCCTATAAAACATGTAGTATAATGTGTAAAATCTAGAGGATATCCTAATTCAAAAACATGAAAGTTCATTATAAGTGTCACATACAGCTAACCAAAATTAGCAACCATCTCATTCACATAGCTGAGGAGATCTGATAAAATGGTACTTCATGAACATCATTATAGAACCTTATTAACCATTTTGAAAACAACTATAGCTACCTACCATAATTATAAAAGGAAAAAATACTGTAAATTGGACCCCGTAAAACAAATACAAATTAAAAAGAAAACTAACAATAAAAATTGGAATTGAGACTTTTGTATTCTGTTATATATCATAATCAATGGTGTAGAAAATTTACGTTCAACTTGTGGAAAATGACCATGCACTTCATATTTCGACACGTAATGTGCAGATGAAGACAAGTTGATTGACTTCTAAAGTCCATTCCTGTCGTTTTGCTCTTTTTCTTTCTTTCTAAATTTGTCACTATCTTGGCAGGTAAATGCCAATGCTACTTGCAAAAAGGAAACTTGAATATTTTCACTTTGTGCATGCAGCAACACCATAATTAAAAGGGAACTGCAATCAGATTCCCTTTATTTAAAATAGATATATTTTAACAATAAATATTACAAATTTAATGATATATATAGTTATGCGGCTTAGATATATGAAATAAAATAACTATGAATTGAACTCTTTTCATTTTACTTTTAAATGAAAGTTCCTTATTCAGTGCAATAAACCCTTGTTTCAATCTTTTGGCCCTTTGTGAATACTTTCACATGGAGTTACTGGAAACCAAAGACAAAACAACAAAACACAATTTTTCTTATTGAAAGATTCATTTTACTTTGAAATGGAAATTTATTTTTCAGTGCAATAAACCTTATTTCAATTTTTTGGCCATTTGTGAATGCTTTTACATGGAGGACTTACTGAAAACAAATACAAAACAACAAAACACGATTTTTCTTATTGAAAGCTTCAAAATTTCTGCATACAGTATTGTTATGATATATGATATATCTTAATTTGTCGAGATAGATAGCTGACTTTCAAACAAAAATTAGCTGGAAGAAATTTCTAAACTACTCCAAGTGGTCTTTGCCCAGTGAACGTCTCCAATTAGGCAAGGCGAAATTTCGGAGTATGGGGTGTGAAGAGAGAATCTCTGTTCTATGGAGGAGGTCTTCTACAGTCCATGCAACGTTTCATTTTAGGGTTTCCATCACCTTGTCCATTTTTGCCTTCACTTCTCACATCTTTGGGTCTTCGATCTCTCCATTATGACATCACAGATTAGATTAAATGAGAACGTATTGTACAAGCGTGTACAAAGCCCCGCATTGAGTGTATACAAAATCGATGTCGTCATAGAACTAATGATCTGTTTGGATTGAAGGAGAATGAGGGAGAGTAGAGTAGAGTAGAGTAGATTTGACCTAAAATTAGTCTATTTTTAACCAATTCTACTTTACTCCCCTCCACTTTTCTTCCTTCCTCCTCCATCCAAACGGGCTCTGATAGTGATTATATCCCGTGTGGAAAAGTCCTTCCACAAACAACAATATGCCGAGTGGAAAGTTCATTTGAGGATATACGATATTCATATGCCGTGTGGACTGGAAAGTTCGTGGAATCTTATACTTTTTGGAACTTGGTCATTGGTCCCCACCGTTGCAATACTAGTTGAAAACTATGTATATACCATAGCTTAGGAATTTGAAAATTCAAAGCCAGCTAATTTACTCTCAACGTTCAAATTTCATTCACCATCTGCAGAGCTGATTGCCAAAACAACTTTAGCTCCACCAGAGAGAGAGACTCTAAACTTACAGAATTGACATCCAAGAAAGAGAGGACACTGCAGAATGGAGGAAAATGCACTTGCCGGAGCAATAGGTCTACTAGATGTCGTGCTACCCTTCCTCCAGCATGTATATTATAAATGGGTGAACTCCGACATCAATGAAGTAAAAGAATTGTTGAATACCATGAGAAGCTACTTGAAGGACACAGAAGGAAGAGAAGAGACAGAAGGCTCGAAGGATCGAGTGCAAAAGGTGCGGAATTTAGCGTATGAGACCGAGGATGCAATCGATGAGTTCGTTTTTGATGTTACTGGAAACTCCCATCATCACCGTGTCACAACCTTTCTTCATAATGCTGCTCATTCTATTATTGACATTAAACGAATCCTTCGTTTATCCTCCCAATTAAAAGACATCAAAGCCAAGATCAACAACATCAAAGACACCGATGCATTTCGCTGTTGTCCCTCTGATGTTACTTCCGGTTCTAATGTTGAAAAGATCCCCCCAGAGGACTATCCAATTTCTAGGGATGATCATCTTGTGGGCATTGAGAGGCGCAGAGGGAAAATTTGCAGTCTTATTCTCAACAATGAATCAAGATATGCAGTAATTTCAGTATTTGGAGGTGCTGGCACAGGTAAAACCACTCTTATCCATGAAGTCTTTAAAGAGGTGAAGGAAAATTTTGAATACTGTGCTTGGGTTCCTGTCCCACGCTCTCCTGAGCAATTGTTAGTGGAAATTTGCAAGAATATGGGTCCAGGAATTGATGGAAGAGAGATGCTGATTCAGCATTTACAACAAAAAAGGTACATCTTTGTTTTTGATGGTATTTGGAATGAACATGAGTGGAATTACATTGAAAGTTTACTTCCTTTTAATGATAAAGGTAGTAGAATAATCATCTCCACTCGTAGACGCAACTTAGCTTCTCATTGTGCAAGCCCTCATGATTATATTTATGATCTCAATATGAATCCATTAACTTGGGAAGAGGCTTGGGAGCTCTTCTATAGGAAGGCCTTCCCGAGTGGCAAATCCCCGAGTTCATTGGTTGAGTGGTCTGAGAAAATTGTGAAAAGATGTGAAGGATTGCCTCATGCTATTGTTGCAGTTGGCACTTTCTTGTCAAATAAGCCAAGTACTATTATGGAGTTCAAAAAAGTCCATGACAGTCTTGAGTTTGAACCAGGAAGTTCTGTTGGTCACACATACATTAAAAAACTATTTCAAAGTTATTTTCATCTATTCCCCAATCTCAAATCATGTTTCTTGTACTTCTGCAATTTTCCTGAAGATCACTCAGTTACACGCGGAAGACTGGTTCGCTTGTGGATTGCTGAGGGGTTCATTGGGGCAAAAGCAGGTAAAAATCTAGAGCAGGTGGCAGATGAATACCTAGATGAACTAGTTCAAATGAGTTTGGTTCATGTCAACGAATGGGATTTTGATGGAAAAGTAAAGAGTTGTCGTGTTTATAATCTTGTAAGAGGGTTCATCCTCTCCAAATCTGAGAATGGCAACTTCTATACTGTTGTTAGAGGAGCAGAAACAAGGTTGGGTGAAAATATTCCTCGGCGATTATCTCTCCACAATTTCTCCCCGTGCATATCGCAAACAAAGGGATTCCCTAATGTTCGTACCTTTTCTGTGTTCGGGGTAGACAATCGTTTGGAATCAATGGCCGAAGAACTTTTCAGCAAATTCAAGTTATTGAGAGTTCTAGATTTGGAAAATGCAGCCTTGCAACATTTTCCTGAAGAAGTTGTCAAACTCATTCTTCTAAGATACTTGAGTCTAAGGAACACAGAGATAAAATTGGTTCCAAAATCTATTAAGAAGCTTCAAAATCTAATGATTTTTGACCTAAGAGAGACTTTTGTAACCGAGTTGCCCAAGGAAATTTGTGAACTTCATAAGTTGCTCTATTTGTTAGTTTCTTGTAAAGACAAAAATCACACTGCTGTAGGAGTAAAGGCGTGCTCAGGAATTGGGCGTTTGACATTGTTACAGAAGCTTTCTCTTATCAAAGCAAACAACAAGAAGCAAAGCATTGTTAAAGAGTTGGGAAACTTGATTGAATTGAGGAAACTGGGGATCACTGAGCTCATGAAAGAAGACGGAAAGGATTTGTGTGCATCCATTGAGAAGATGGAACATCTTACTTCTTTGCATGTAGAATCGGTGAGCATGGAGGAGGATCTTGATTTGAATCATGTTAGGAAATCTCCTGAGCTGATTAATAGTCTATTTCTTGGAGGGAGGTTGCATTGTATTCCACAATGGATTTGTTCACTCAAAAATCTGAGTAAATTTAAGCTCAAATTGTCAAAACTGGAGAACAGCCCGCTTGAAACCCTTCAGGATTTGCCTTCTCTAAAGGAGCTCCATCTATATGATGCCTACAATGGCAAGGAGCTGGTATTTGAAGCTAAACGGTTTCTGGAACTAAGGATGTTAGTTATTGAACAATTCAGTCAATTGTGTATGGTGGTGATTCAGGTAACAGCAGTGCCTAAACTTCAGAAGCTAACCATAAGAAACTGTGACTATCTGAAGATGTTGTGTATATCAAAAAGTACTCTTAATCGTCTGGAGGAAAGGCATGTTCCAAAAGGTGTTAAGATCGTGGAACAATAAGTGACATGGTTGGAATGGAAAGCAACCCGGTTATTCAGTATATAGTGCTATCAATACATTATGAGTCTAATACAGCAAAAATACAGTGAGGATTGTCAGTGGTTATTGTAGTCATGATCCAATTGATGTACTTTTTGTTTCCATTCGATGCCATCATGGAATTATTTAGTTCCAAATTCTCATTTTCATTGAACTTAAGCTTGATGGAAGTCGATCCCAATCCTTAATCTGTCAAATATTTTTATGTCATTTTATGTTTCTCTGTAGTTTTAGTTCAGTAATATATATATTATCTTGGTCAAGGTACTGGTTATTCACATACCTCTAATAAGCAATATTAGTTTCTCAACCTTAGCGCACCCCATTTTGTTCTTTCCGATTGAAAATGGTCAATTTTGAAAGACAACTTAGGCTTGTGTTCGTATGTGTAATTCTAAATTAGCCATCATTCACAATTCAAAAAGAAGATCAGCCTCTCAAGGGAGGAGCCAAGTGATTAGCAGTTACAAACTCTACAATTTTAATCTTGGGTGTAATTAATTTGTAGATACACATGCAAAAGATTCTCCAGAATGATTTAAAAGTTAGAAAAGTTAGACTTTCAATCTCATGGTAGCAGCCTTGTTCTTGACCAATAGAATATTATTAGGTACTTTGAAAGTATAGTGACGTGATGCTTCTTCCTTTCACATACTTGATGGACTCTATAATCAATTTAATTATTAGTAGGACCTACAATGAATATGAGGGAAGGGAGCATTAGGTTACCATATTCAGGAAGTACCTAAGAATTACTTTAGTTCGATTATGATCCACTGTGAAAGTTAAAAAAAAAAAAAAAAAAAAAAGAAAAAAGAAAAAGAAAAAAGTCTACAAAAAAATGACCTCATACCCACAGAGGTTTCCTGAATCAAAGAAGAGAGAATCTAGAATCCAAAAGAAAAAGTTTGAAAAAAAAATCCATATTTTATTTAATACAATGAGAGCCAGAAGTGTGGATTGAATTATGTCATCAAATCACTTAACTATAGTTATTTCTTTAAATGTTATTAAATTAAATTATTAATGATGTGACAAAATTCAAATTTCTACTTCAAAAAGAATAAATTTTTTAAAAAAATTAAAAATTCTAGAATACATAACTTGTACACACGATAAAAACACATAAAACATAAATAAAAATGAACGAAAAGTTGTCGCAAGTTCCAACCAAAAAGTAGGCAAGGACTTTTTTTTTTTTTGGTAAACATGGAATATATTAAGAGCTAGAAGCCAACTCCAGGGGCTGCAGAGTTACAAATACAGTTCCAAAATAGACCAGAGAGGTCTTGCATCAACAGTTGAGACATATCCACAGGCGGAGTGTCTAGTAAACAAAAATCCTGTTGGCTATAAACAGCCTTCTTGGCCAGGGCGTCCGCACAAGCGTTAGCCTCCTGGTAGCAGTGCTAGATCTTCCAGTTTGGGTACAGGTTCAACAGTTTCCTGCAATCATCAATTATTGGAGCATATTGAGCATAGGAATCATCTTCTCTAGTTAGTAGACTAATAACAGCTTTAGCGTCTAGTTCCATATACAAGGCATGGATTTGGAGTTGATTGCAAATAATGAGACCATCCCTAATGGCCCATAGCTCCACTTCAAGGCTATTGACAGCAAGGACTTCTTCTATCATTGGAAAAGCGCACCCTTCAAGTTGTTGCAAGTTCCAACCTCAAAGTAGGCAAGGACTTGTTGTCCATTTAATCAAGTAAAGTTATGTACGTCCATAACATTAATATAATAACTTCACAACAAATTTTATATTATAAATTGTTATTGGTTTTAAATTTTTTTAGTTTTTTAGTAAAAGTTATTGGTTCTAATCTGACTCGCTATTGATATAACTTTTTTACCTAACAAGTTATCATTTAAAATTTATTTTAAAAATATTGTGAATGTAGCATATCTCTACATATTGATAGAGCTTAAACCCGAAATAAAAAAATAAAAAAATTACAGCTACTAAAAGTATAGTACACTATAAAAACATTGCATTCTACATTCTCAACAAAGCCACGATCATAGGAGCTAATCTTTCAAACACAGGAAAATAAAAAAGAAAAGAATGCAAATACAAAGAATGCCACACAAAAACGCACGCGCACATGCAATCACAATAGAACAGAAATAATTCACAAGCAAAATCTTTAAAAACACATTCAAATTCAAATGACAACAACAATTACTTTAACCTAGTCACAGATCAGCGCGTTGCGCGTTATAATTTTTTAGGTAAAATACTATTTTAGTTCCTAGACTTTATAAAGAGTTAAAAAAAATATATATATTTTTATCATATTTTTCATAATCTTGTCTATAACGTTTTTTAGCATTATCATATATTTATTGATTGATGATTTGCATAACATAGACATTAAATAAGAGGAAGAACTATTCATTAGATTTTTTAAGTCATGGTGTATGAAGATTATGATTATATATATAATGTTAAATGAAATGTCAAAAAAAGGAGATTATAAAATTTTCCAACTTTATTTTTAATATAATTTCTAAATTACTGAAGAACATCTCATTTTTAGTTATGATAGGAAATATAATTTCCCTAGATAGAGTTTGATTAGTTTTAAGTTTAAATTTTGTATTATTATGTTTAATTAAAAGGATAAGCTGTGAAGCTTGGTGGTACACTGCTCCCTTGGCTTCACAGCTTATAAGGCAGCAAGTGGGGGGTTTTCTTTCGATGTGGGATCGTACAATAGCCGAGGTACGTTGCACAATAAGCATGCCTGGAGCAAAATATACACCCACAGATTTAATTAAGTGAAGGTAATGGTTGATTCTATTGCACTTTAAAGTTTTCAATAACCACTGTATAACATCTTTGGGTCTTCGATCTCTCCATTATGACATCATAATTTAGATTAAATGAGTACGTATTGTACAAGCGCGTACAAAGCCCCGCATTGAGGGTATACAAAATCGATGTCGGCATAGAACTGATAGAAGTGATTATATCCCGTGTGGAAAAGTCCTTCCACAAACAACAATATGCCGAGTGGAAAGTTCATTTGAGGATATACGATATTCATATGCCGTGTGGACTGTGGAAAGTTCGTGGAATCTTGTACTTTTGGAACTTGGTCATTGGTCCCCCCGGTTGCAATACTAGTTGAAAACTATGTATATACCATAGCTTAGGAATTTGAAAATTCAAAGCCAGCTAATTTACTCTCAACATTCAAAGTTCATTCACCATCTTCAGAGCTGATTGCCAAAATAACTTTAGCTCCACCAGAGAGAGAGAGACTCTAAACTTACAGAATTGACATCCAAGAAAGAGAGAGGACACTGCAGAATGGCGGAAATTGCACTTACCGGAGCAATAGCTCTACTAGATGTCGTGCTACACTTCCTCCAGTCTGTATATCATAACAACCGGGTGAGCCCAGACCACAGCCGGCTCTAGCATATAAGCAAGAGAGGCAGTCGCCTAAGGCCCCGGGTAATAAAAAGGCCCCCTAATTTTAACAAATAGAGTTATTTCTTTCATTTTAATATTATTAATTAAGCTCAAATATTAGCTAATAAAAAAATAGTATTTTTTTACGAAAAAAAAATTTTACGTTCATAATATTTTCACAATAAATTCTAAGTAGCAGAATGTTACTGGCTGTTATTAGTGGTTAAAAAAAATCATTTTAATGGTGGGTTCAAATTAGAACTAATAACAACTTAACACCTAGAATTTGTTGTGAAAATGTTATGAATTTAGCACTTCTAAAAAATAAAAAAGCAATACACAAAAAATTTCACAAGATTTTTCACAACAATTGAGTTGGCAAGTTTTTACTAATTCTCATCTAGGTCCACCACTAACGTCACTTTCTTACTTACCATTATTAATCTGCCACATCAACAGGTGTGAAATGTTTTATCAAATTTTTTGCGTCTATAGACATTCTCAAAAAAAAATTCTAGGTGGTTTAATTAGTAATTTTGCATCTAACAAGAGAATAGGGTTTAAGCAATATTTAGATTTTTTTTTTAGTCATTTTTAAATATATAAAAAGCCTCAATTCATTTTTCGCCAGCCCCTCAATGCATCAAGCCGCCCCTAGCCCAGACATTAATGATGTAAAAGAATTGTTGAAGACCATGAGAAGCTACTTGATGGACACAGAAGGAAGAGAAGAGACTGAAGGCTGGAAGGATCGAGTGCAAAAGGTGCGGAATTTAGCGTATGAGACCGAGGTTGCAATCGATGAGTTCATGTTTGATGTTACTGGAAACTCCCATCATCACCGGGTGACAATCTTTCTTCATAACGTTGGTCATTCTATTATTGACATTAAACCAATCAGTCGTTTATCCTCCCAATTGAAAGATATCAAAGCCAAGATCAACAACATCAAAATCACTGATCCATTTCGCTGTTGTCCCTCTGATGTTACTTCCGGTTCTAATGTTGAAAAGATCCCTCCAGAGGCCTATCCAATTTCTAGGGATGATCATCTTGTGGGCATTGAGAGGCGCAGAGGGAAAATTTGCAGTCTTATTCTCAACAATGAATCAAGATATGCAGTAATTTCAGTATTTGGAGGTGCTGGCACAGGTAAAACCACTCTTATCCATGAAGTCTATAAAAAGGTGAAGGGAAATTTTGAATGCTGTGCTTGGATTCCTGTCCCACGCTCTCCTGAGCAACTGTTAGTGGAAATTTGCAAAAATATGGGCTCAGGAATTGATGGAAGAGAGATGCTGATTCAGCATTTACAACAAAAAAGGTACATCTTTGTTTTTGATGGTATTTGGAATGAAGATGAGTGGACTTACATTGAAAGTTTACTTCCTTTTAATGATAAAGGTAGTAGAATAATCATCTCCACTCGTAGACGCAACTTAGCTTCTCATTGTGCAAGCCCTCATGATTATATTTATGATCTCAATATGAATCCATTAACTTGGGAAGAGGCTTGGGAGCTCTTCTATAGGAAGGCCTTCCCGAGTGGCAAATTCCCAGCTGGTTCATTGGTTGAGGATTTGTCTGTGCAAATTGTGAAAAGATGTGAAGGATTGCCTCACGCTATTGTTGCAGTTGGCAAATTCTTGTCAAGTAAGCCAAGTAATATTATGGACTTCAAAAAAGTCCATGACAGTCTTGAGTTTGAACCTGGAAGTTCTGTTGGTCACACATACATTAAAAAACTATTTCAAAGTTATTTTCATCTATTGCCCAATCTCAAATCATGTTTCTTGTACTTCTGCAATTTTCCTGAAGATCACTCAGTTACCCGCGGAAGACTGGTTCGGTTGTGGATTGCTGAGGGGTTCATTGAGGCAAAAGCAGGTAAAACTCTAGAGCAGGTGGCAGATGAATACCTAGATGAACTAGTTCAAATGAGTTTGGTTCATGTCAACAAATGGGATTTTGATGGAAAAGTAAAGAGTTGCCGTGTTTTTAATCTTGTAAGAGGGTTCATCCTTTCCAAATCTGAGAATGACAACTTCTATACTGTTGTTAGAGGAGCAGAAACAAGGTTGGGTGAGAATATTCCTCGGCGATTATCTCTCCACAATTTCTCCCCTTGCATATCACAAACAAAGGACTTACCTAATGTTCGTACCTTTTCTGTGTTTGGGGTAGACGATCGTTTGGAATCAATGGCCAAAGAACTTTTCAGCAAATTCAAGTTATTGAGAGTTCTAGATTTGGAAAATGCAGCCTTGCAACATTTTCCTCAAGAAGTTGTCAAACTCATCCTCCTAAGATACTTGAGTCTAAGGAATACGAAGATAAATTTGATTCCAAAATCTATCAAGAAGCTTCAGAACCTGATGGTTTTGGATCTTAGACAAACTTTTGTCTTAGAGTTGACAATGGGGATCCAGGAAATTCCTAAGTTGATCTATTTATTAATTGATTGTCGAGGCAGAAATAATGCTACTTTAGGAGTAGAGGTGTCTCAAGGAATTGGGTGTTTGAAATGGTTACAGAAATTGTCACTTATCAAGGCAAATAATAAGAAGGGGAGTATTGTTGAAGAGTTGGGGAACTTGATTGAACTGAGGAAACTGGGGATCACAGAGCTGAAGAATACAGATGGGCGTGATTTTTGTGCATCCATTGAGAAGATGGAACATCTTTCTTCTTTGTATGTGGAATCAACAAAGGAGTTTCTTGATTTGAATTATGTTAAGAAGCCTCCTCAAATGATTAACAGTCTATTTCTTAGAGGGAGGTTGCACAACATTCCAGAATGGATTCTTTCACTAAAAGGTTTGTTTAAATTAGAACTCAAATGGTCACAACTAGCGAAAAGCCCCCTTGAGGTTCTTTGGGGTTTGCCTTCTCTAAAGGTGCTCCATCTGCATGATGCTTACAGTGGTGAGGTATTGGAATTTCGAGCAGGATGGTTTTTGGAACTAAGGATATTAGTAATTGAACAATGCTGGTGGTTGAAGTGTGTAGTCATTCCGGGACTAGCAATGCCTAAACTTCAAAAGCTGACTATAGAAAACTGTAAGTCTTACCATGGTGCGCATAGCAATTAGTACTCTCACCCATTTAGAGAACGAATGCTCCACAACACCTTTTAGAATTCTTGGACTAATAGAACAACAAGAAATATTGTTGGACTGTTGGAAACAATCCATTAATTCGTTCTTTTAGTAATGGGATAACCTGCTCTCCAAAGTTCTTTCTATATCTACCTGGCACGAAGAGTTCAACATGGTTGTTGAAGAACCACTGTGGTATGGTTTTAAATAACATAGATGTTACTGTTATTTTGTTTTCTTGTAGAATGCAGCTTATTGCAAATTCATTTTGCTGATTGTTTAATTTCAATTCAAAATTCAAATTGTGCTTGATTTGTGTATGTAATTCCCCTTATTGAATTTAGTTCTATTGGAATGTATTATCATCTAAGTGAATGAAGAAAATGTAATTGGATGGGTTCTTGTACCATGGATGTAGGCTTTGTGGCCGAATCACATAGAGCTCTCACGTCTTCTAACTATTCTCTTCTCTCCCTCAAATTATCTCAAAATTATAGTGTTTCGGTAAATGTTTTCAAGTGCAGAAATGTGTATATCCTTTTTTGTAATATAGCAATAGGGGATTATGGTCAGTGGTCTTTCATATCGCTGCTACTTCCATTAACTTTGGCTATCATCCAAGCACATATCTTTAGTGTTAGAGGGAAGGTGTGGATAGTCATTGTTCTGACAGAAAATATAATCCTAAGCATGGATTACATTCTAGTAGTTATAGATATATGATGGTTGTTGTATGAATATACAGTGGAATTGCAGATTTTTATTTGTGGTTGAATATTGCTAGTGGCATTGCAAATAATAACTGCATCTCATGAAGGTTACAATCCAAAATCCTTTATTGGGATTGGCTGTTGCTGTTGCTACTGCGGAAATGACCCTATATATTGACATACTCTTTGTTTCCATTTGAGGCCTCAGAGCATCATCAATCATCCAGCTCCAAATCCTCACCTTCATTGTAAATGATGATCAATGGATTGTCAATCTCAATCCATTTTGAACCTCAACATCGTTTCCTTCCTCCAATTTTTCGCTCCCATAATAAGACAAATTAGGAAATATGTAATGGAGTCGTTGAATAATAGGCACAGTGCTTATTTGAAACTACCTTGAATGTTTTTTTTTTTTTTTTGATACCATTGATAAAACATTTGAGAAAGTAGCATGAATGGTTGAGACGCTTGGTTGTACACGGTAGTACATGTACACCTCACATATAGATATTAGTTAATTTTTTTTAATAGAAAAAGATGATATTGACTTTTGTTTACAGATTGATAACTTGGTAAAATCCAAATATTTTATTTGAAAATAAATTAATAGAATTTTAAGAACTTCATAATAAAATTACCTCAAAATCAAGAGAATCTTGACCTCGAAAAAAGTAAGTAAAGCCTAAAATGGAGTTATTCTATTCTGTTGCAATTATTATCTCTTACATGCAAATAAGAGAAACTTGGTTTAACAATATACATTATAGACGACCATTGAGGATGGTGATCTAGTGGTCATTGGGCTTACACCCAAGTGGTTTAAGAAATACAGGTCCCAAGTTCGAACTTGTAATTGAAAGTGCTTGAGAAAATTATAACGAATATATATATTTTATTTATTTAAAGAAAATAGGTTGAAAAGGGTGATCGAAGTGGCTTCCCTACCTAAACATTCTCATAGTAGCATTCTTTTGTTAGGCATTACCATAAAATGTAACTTATTGCAAATTCATTTGCAAATTGTTTAATTTCAATATTAAAATTGTGATTGATTTGTGTATGTAGTTCCCATTCTAATATTTGGTTCTTATTATCTAAGTAAATGAAAATGTAACCAGTTGGATTCTTGTCTTGTAGATGTAGGCCTTGTGGCCAAATCAAGAAAAGCTTTCACGTTTTCCATCTTCTCTTTTTCCCCTCAAATTATTTCAAAATTCTATTGTTTCAAACTATCTCAAAATTCTACTGTTTTTACTACCACTAGCGGTAGACCCACGTGATGCGTGAGAATATAAATATTATGTAATGATGTGTAATATATAAAAAGTAACAATTACTTCAAGAAATGTCCATCCCAAGCCAAATACTAAAAATATGAACAGACCTATATATGACCCACAACACAAAAGAGGTAGTAATAAAAGGGGGAAAAAAAAAAAAACAATACTATTAATCTAATCCTTACATTGAATTAGAAATAACAAACATCAATTGTGAATTTAAATTTGTGCCAAGGAACTGCATAAATCAATAAAAGACACATTCCACATGCGCAAGTTATTAACAGTTTTGTACCAAGGAACTGCATAAATCAAATTATTTGCATTGAGGGGCTTGTTGATTTTGTGTGTGTGTGTGTGTTTTATTTTTTTGTTTTATTTTTTTTTTTTAGCAACAGATTCCGAACCCAAAGTACATTCTTGAAAGTCCGAACCCAAAGTACATTCTTGAAAGTGGGAAACTTTTACACCTAATTAGGAGAAAAGATTGCAGAAGCAGAAAGGTCCATGGGACAATCGAGTGACATCCTAAAAAATCCACATACAATGACTATGAGGTGGGAAATTGAAAACCCCCCACCTTTGCCCAAACATGTCTGCAGAATTTCAATGATACTCACAATATGTTCCTAAACCCATATATATATATATGGACTATATGACACATTGAAAAAGATAAAACCCACATCTTTACTCAAAACATGTTTGAAAAAAATACAAAATTAATTGAATCACCCGAAATAGGAATTCAATCATATAAACAGAGAAATAGGTACATAGCTAGTTATGTTCATATATGTTAATTATGCAGGAAAAAACTCACAAACTTCAAGCAGAGATGCAAAGGTAAAAGAAATTTGCGACTGCAAAAACTGCAAAAATGTTCACCTGCAAATATCATAATGATCAAAATAAATAAAATCCATTATACAAAATTTAACATTTAAATAAATAAATATAAAAAAGCAAGAAGGTATGGTATGTGTTTAAAAAATGAAAGTACCTGGAGTCTGAGTGAATTAAAATCAGAAAGAATATGATAAACATAAAAGTGGTGTGTGCACTGTAATTCTTCTCAAGCTATGAAAAGTTACAGCTCGCATTTCTCTCTCTATTCCTCTATCAGTTATTTTCTCAAATTTCCCTCTTTTATTCTTTCAATTCCCTTGGAGATTAGGCTAACTCGAATTAGCCATAAACTCTTGAATTAGGATCTTAACCATGGGGTCTTTTTAAAAAAGACAACTACAATAAACTAAGGTAGTTGTCGTGAACCTAGACATTCTGAAACTTATGACCTTAGAAGGCATACACCCAACAACAAAAAGGAGAAAAAGAAATTCCAATCACTAAACTGATATATACAAATATAAGAGTATGGCCTTGAACTTCAAGTTATCATAGTTAGAGGTAGAAGGTGTTTAGGCAAATCCAAATTGAAATAGCTAAAAGAAGATCTCTGCCAATTATATAAAGGGTACAACTTATTTCTTTCTTTTTTTCTTAAATATCCCTCTTATATGTTAAAGAAAAGAGAAAAATTATTGAGTTGTAGCCTAAAAGAGCTTAAGCATATATAGTTCTGCTTCTGTATAACTTTAAAGTCACCAAGACAAGTAAATGAAATGAAACTGAGTTAACATGAAGCTAGGACCCACCATTAGATTTTTCCAAAAATACAAAATTAATTGAATCGCCCAAAACAGGAATTCAATCATATAAACAGAGAAATAGGTACATAGCTAGCTATGTTCATATATGTTAATTATGCAAAAAAAATACTCACAAACTTCATGCGGGGATGTAGAGGGAAAAAAAATTAGTGACTGCGAAAACTGCAAAGATGTTCACTTGCAAATATCATAATGATCAAAATAAATAAAGCCCATTATACAAAACTAGTAAGTTGTCCATGCGATGTACAGATAATATTGTGATATTTTATGTAAGACGGTTTTAGAGAATGTTGTATATATATTATAAAGAAAAAGTAAACTAATTTAATAATTAGAGCAAAGAAACATATACATTGTGAAATATTAAAAATCAAATTAGTAGCAACGTATCACAAAGATCAATCTACTCAAACTATATAATGAGTCAATGGCAAAGTTTTCTTTATTGCAACAATGAGTTAAAGATTAAAAATACTTAGACAAACCATGTATGAAAGAAAAGGCATTAGTGTAACAACAAATATTAATATTTTCTCCAATATTTCTCGATAAGCGTATTTTGTTTTAGAATTATTATTTTTTGCTTTTTTTTTTTTAATACTTAAACGGTTGGTATACTAATAGTCACGAAGAAGAGACAAAGGCATGGTGTAAGCTCAGACAATCAATGAGAGATTAATGAGATAATAGTAAAAATAAGTTAATGTGAAATTTTGGATAATAGTAAAAAAAATTAGTTAAATGCAAAATTAGAATGCCGCATACCAAGACCTCATGCTCTCTCACATGAACCTTGTGCTATACATTTTAAAGAATTAGCTTCAATTATATTATATTGGTAAAAAGAGGAAAAGGAAAAAGAAAGTCTTTATAGTCCAGCAGGAAGATGAGTCTTACAAGAAGTTAATGACAACTATCTTTGTAAAGAAAAATGAAAGGGTGAAATTTGACCATTTTTTTTTTTTTTTTGAGAATACTAAGTAAATTTTTTTTTTTATTATTAACAAAACTGTAATGATTCATCTATAATGATTTTTTAGCCTCCTTGAAGCTTCCAATATACATTAATTATGGCTAAATATAGTAAGAAATATATCTTTTGCCACTAATACCATGTCTTACATACCAAGAACTAATGCCCAAAAAAAAAATGTCCCACACATAAGGGCCTTTTTTGCCATCATGGACCTTCATTCAAAGTGATGCAAATATGTCAGCAATTATTTAAGGATTGCCCTTATGGTTATCAAACATAGTAGTCAAGACCTGAAAGAAAATTTTAAAAAGAAACTGTGTGAATTTTCATTTATAGATGAACTTTATTGCAATCATATTCAATGTAGGATAACTATTAAATTCCTAGAGAATTTCATTTAGTGACCAAATTTGGTAGTAATTTTTTCAAAAAATATTCAAAGAATATCATATGCTAAGTTGTAGCTTAGTTCTAATTGAAGTTGATTCATCATCAGGAACTATATAAAATAAATTAAGAATGATTAGTTGCAATTACTGTTTGGGTTGCTTACCTCTAAAGGAAAGGCATGCCAATTCTCCATCTTGAGCAAGACTATGCACCATTGAGATAGGCACAAACAATGCTATTATTGGAAATTTGTTATGTGTAGTAAAGCTCTTCGGAAACCACATTCCAACCAAGGTATGAAGCCATAAAATTTTGAGGAGGACGAACTTTCAATAGCAACTTGTATTTGTGAATGGCCCAAATATTTATCATAATATGATTAAGGTTCATGTCAAATATAACAATTTTATTTACCATAAGGTAACTCATGCAAGGGACAACATCTATGGCTCTAGGAATTTCAAAGATTGCTCTTGGTCGTTTGTCTTTTCGTAATTGGTATGGCATATAAAAAAAAAAAGGTCCTAGGACAAAATAGTGCTATTGAAAAAGATTTGTCTTATATAGCCATTGACACATTAGAGTTGCCAAGTAGGAATTTAACTATATAGCATTAAAAAAACCCAAATAAAGGTTCTTTCTTTACCTTAACAATTCGACCGTTAATCTTCTATGTTAGCCCTATCTTCCCAGAATCATTCACAACGTTAAAAGACAAATAGAGAATACAATGATATTTGGCTGGAAATTTTTCAGTAAAAATTTCTGAGGTGCTAATAAACAGAGAATACAGGTAGGGAGTACATACGGATAAAAAGAAAAACAAAGCTCCTTGATGTGCTTTGTTGGAGATAAAGTTTCAAGGGCTGGCGTTGGCAAAGCCTTCAACTATAGAATCCCCAAGACTCTCAAAGAAGATCATAATCTAATTGTTTTTTTTTTTTTTTTTTCAAAAATTTAATGAGAAAGAGAAGAGCATAACATTTTAATTTTTAGAGGAGAGATAGAGAGATTTATGAACCTGGTGAAATCTATGAAAAGCATGGAGAGCACCTCGGTGGTAAATTTGAAACCCTTTGAAGTCACTTATTCAAGATTGAGGGTATCACTAAATGTATGTAAAATACCGTAAGAGAGGAAATTGATTTGCAGAATAGGAAGAGCTGAAAAGCCATAAGTTTGTGTACTTGAGGAATGGTTTGGGTATGCTAAGAGACATCAAGAGGAGAGAGTTGTGGAGTAACGACTAATGAGGGAGTTTGGAAGATTGTAGATAGAGAAGCTCTGCTCTTTATATATATATATATATATATATATATATAGATTGATTGATTGATTGATTAATGGGCGGGTAGGTATCTAATGAGATTTGTGTTATTCTCCACATAACCCTTAAACCAATTCAGCGAGCTACAAAGGTTATAGATAGATATAGATTTTTTTTTTTTTTTTTTTTTTTATAGGGAAAAGATAGATATAGATATTGACTTACAAAAAAACACAATTGTGTGCATTTAGTTTAAATGGGAATTGAACATTTAAGAGAGAGAGAAGTGAATTGGTTCAATGGTTTTGGCTGAAGCAATTAAATAACCTGCATCCTTTTAATTTGTAAAATTCCATTTTTTAAGAGGTGAGGTGGAAGGTCAAATGCAAAAGTTGCTCTAATAGAGTGCCACATGGCAGGATCTCATGTTCTTTCGCATGAGGTCTGTGCTTTTATATAAATATATATATATATTAATTGATTTAACATTTAAATAAATAAATAAATAAGCAAGAAGGTCCAACAGTATATCTGGAGCATTTGTAGCACTGGAGTAGAAATAACTCTTGCTACGAGATACAACAATAACAGATGATAGCAAATATAAGGCCCCCAACTATGCGCACAATACCTGTCAAGGGACACATCATAAGTAGACTTAATTAGTATCACGTGTTTTGCCCATCCCATAACCAATTTTAATGGCAACTTCCAAGACAATTTGTCTACTTACAAATATTGGTGCCTGCACAAAGCAAATTTTAAGCTGATTATAGAAGCTTTAAAGAAACATTCTTACATAACCAGGGAATGTTATTAGATCTGTTGAAGTCTCAAAGGACGTCAAGAGGGATAAAGGGGTGGCATTGTTGTGCAGTCCCTGTCAGATTTCATACTGAAGAAAAAAAAATTGCATGACACACACACACACAATGAATGCACAAATGCAAGCATGTACTTGCTTAAACAAACGCCTAATAAATTTTTTTTTTTTTTTTTTAAAACCACCAATTGGAAGCTCCATTCACATCAAGGTAACTTCAATTGTCTTGAACTGGAAAGTCTGAATTTCATTATTGTGCAGAATTGACTTGTACCAAATGCAATGCTGATCTATGGAAAATATATACCTTGCATCTATTTACCACATTTATGGCATCTGAGGGAAGTGCATCCACACCCAAAATGTCATTTTTTCCAGGTTGTAGATAACAAATGCCTTGATGTAACATAAAGCTGAATTGAAGATAATCAAGACATACTAATTGTAAATTTCTAACCACCTTTCTAAAATATAGTTTGGCAAAGTAAAGTATTAACAACTCTTTCTGTAATTCTCACCATAGTAACCTGAAACCGAGAGGGGAAAAGAAGAAAGAGCAAACTTTATAAAAGGAATAGATTTATACCCCAATTTTTTCCTAAAAATGGACTTAATAAAACAGATGTGCAGTGCTATTAAGCCAGAAATTGAGAGACATACACCCAGTCATATTCACACCTTGGACCTCATAGGTTCATTTTCGATCAACAAACTAATTGAAGTTTGCAATATTTGTTCTATTATCGAGATTCAGTGTTGCATCAGGGGAGCATATCAGCACTAAATCTTTACTACCGAGGATGTGTGTTTCTATTAAATCTGCCCCCTCTTCAATAGCTTTCACCTAGTGTTGCTTTCAAGTTTTAAAGGTCTAAAGTGAATCATCTATACTGCCATTTAAGGGGCTTCCTCTGTTCGGGATCCTCATTTTTTTTGGTTAAAAAATGCCCTACACCCACTAAAACATTGTCTAAAAAATAAGGTTGCTCTCTTGTTGATTTTCAAATTGTTTTATCCACTTTTATCACCAAAAAAAAAAAAAAAATTGCTTTATCAACTTATAAATTAGATTTTCAAAATAAAAATTATATATAAAAAATAAAGAAACAGACTTTTTTTTTTGCTATAAAATAGGATCACTAAACCTGAAAAAAGCCTCATTGCACGCGTGAAGTGCGTGTAATGAGGCTAGTCAAATAAACTGTTTTAGAAAGCCAAAGGTCTAAAGTTTTGAAACTGTCTTTGGAAGAGAAAAATGAGGGGATATAGAAAGGATTGGCGTTAAAATAGTAAAGGGTATTCGGATTGGGTTTGGGCGTTATGGTGGACAACATTAATATAATAGACATGCATATAGATTTGGGCTTTATGGTGGACATTATTAATGTAATAGTGGGCTTTATGGTTAATGTAATAGTGGGCTCTATGGTGAAATATTTTCTTTTTATTAGTATTTTAAAATTATAGGAGAAATTCAGGAAAAAAAAATGGTAATGACATGGCTGCTGATGTGGCTCAACAAAAGTGTAGCAATATTAAATGCTATGCTTTAGCTTTTAGATATAACTAATCGCTAACCTGTGCGATGCACGGAAAAATTCAAAAAAATGTTCAAGAAATTCATTTTTTTTTTAATTCATCTTCCTCTAGATTGATGAAAGCTATAAGATTAATTCCTAATATTCATGTACTTAAACAGCAAGTTTAAATGGTTAAATGTTGCAAGTTTGATAAATCCATAATCCTAACCTTTAAAAATACTTCATTCCAGACTTACAAAAGTAAATTTATGAATCTTTACTCCTCCTTTGGCAAGCACAATTATTTTCCAATTAAATCTCCTTTCAAATAGTGTTTTTCAGTATTGGTACATTTTGTAGTTGGAAAAGAGATATGCAAGTCTAATGTTTAGTTCATATTGCAAAGTTACATGCTACTTATAATTTGTTTCTAAATATTTGAAGATTGATCTATTTAATGAGGCATGTTATATAAACTAATTCATTAAAAAAAATGTCAAATGTTTATTGATATTCAATTGGTTGAAAACACAATCGGTGCTATCTAACAAATTTCCACTTTGAATTCATTAAATTTTATTAAAATGCAAAACCCCATTTAAGACTAATAGGTATTTGCTAAACTATCTAGCCATGCAACTATATATGTGGATAGTGTATATATTTTTATTTGGAAATATTTCCTATGCATTTTTTTATATGGGCCTTGCAAATATATTTTTTTGGACTGAAATGATAGAAGCCTTGCAAATATATTGAACAACTTGGGTCTGGCGTCTGGGCTTGGCCTTGCCAAAATTACTCAAGCCCACTGCTCATTAGATAAGTTAGATTAACTAACTAAAATTAAACTAATTAGCAGAGAGAGAGGACGGAATTCAAGTATTGGAGTAATCAATCATAAGAGATTACAAGGGGGAGGCAGCAGCTGGCATGTGTAGACTGCTAAATGGAAAATTTTCTGTGCTAGAGACTGAAATGTTGGCGGTGGAAGCTGGTATTTTGTTAGCAAAAGATTTGGGCTTCCAACAAATCATTATTGAATCAGACTTCTCTCATAGTTGTGCAGAGCATCTCAGCAAAGGAAGTCAGTGGCGAAACAGGGCATATTGTTCAAGGAATTCTGAGTAATCTGGACTGTTTTGGCAGTTGGAAAATTCAGCATGTCAAGAGGGTGGCGCACGAACTTGCCCTCTATGCAAAGTGTAAGGAAGTGAGTCAGGTCTGGGAGGGATGTTCCCTCTCTTTTTTAATTTCTTGATAACCCTCTCTCTTTTTTGTATTTTGAGTTTTGTTTAATACTGAATCAGTGAATCTGTGACTGTGATGTTGAGTTGTTATTTTCTTATTGAAAATTCGATAACCCAATGTGATGTTGAGTTGTTATTTTCTTTCTGTTGAGTTGTTATAATTTTCTTATCTTTTTCATCTCTGTATTTATGCTTCGTACAGTGTTGGTAATCTCATCTATTCAAGTTTGAGAGAGAGAAAGAAAAAAGTTCTAGGAAAGTGGATTTGATCTACACGAGCTCAATCTCAGGCAATATCTGATCACAGAGAAGAGCCAAATTCAGACGAAATAACACTGAAGTAAGAAGATAGGCTACATATATGGTAGAGGCTGCGATATCCGCTCTTACTGAGAAGCTCATTTCCTTGTTGAGCGAAGAAGCAACAGCAACACTGTTACGAGACATCCATGAAGAAGTAGCTGACATCAAAGATGAACTGGAGAGCATTCAGTCCTTCCTTAAGGATGAAGATGCAAGGGCCGCAGCAGAGGACATGAGCGAGGGTGTCAAAACTTGGGTGAAACAAGTCAAAGAAGTAGCTTTCCGCATGGATGTTTTCATGGACGAGTACTTGCTTGAGATGGCCCAACATCATCCCCATCGGCTTCAGGGATTCAGTGGTTTCCTCCATAAATCTGCTCGCTTAATTTCAATGTTAAAACCTCACCACGAAACAGCCACTAAGATTCAGAAGATCAAAGCATCAGTGCAGAAAATCAAGGCAAGAAGTGAAAGATACGGCTTCCAATCCACTGGTCAAGGATCAAGCAGTGGTACTCGGAATGTTAGGTGGCAAGACCCTCGAAAGGACTCCCTTTATCTTGAGGATACTGATGTTGTTGGAATTGAATCTTCTAGAAATGAATTGATAGGCTGGTTGGTAGAAGGACAACCTCATCGTATTGTAATTTCGGTAGTAGGAATGGGGGGACTAGGCAAGACCACACTTGCCAAAAAAATCTATGATCATCAAATGGTTAGAGGATACTTTGAATGCTATGCGTGGATTTCAGTGTCTCAATCTTACAACATACAAGATCTATTAAGGAGCATCATAAAGCAATTTCGTGATGCCAGAGAGGAGCTTCCTATGCAGGGAATTGACACAATGGACGAACAATCATTGGTAAGTAAATTAAGAGATTACTTACGGCTAAAAACGTATGTGGTCATATTTGATGATGTATGGCAAATTGACTTTTGGGAGGGTATAAAACATGCTTTACTTGATAATAATAAGGGTGGTAGAATTATGATCACAACACGTAATAGGGAGGTGGCTAGTTTTTGTAAAAAATCTTCACATGTTCATGTTTTCGAATTGCAACCACTAACTCCTGATGAGGCATGGGAGCTATTCTGCAAAAGGGCGTTCCAATTTGAATTTGGAGGACATTGTCCTCCAATATTGGAGAAATTGTCTCAGGACATTGTTGAGAAGTGCAAAGGCTTACCACTTGCAATTGTTGCTATGGGTGGTCTTTTGTCAACCAAAGACAAAACTATCTTTGAATGGCAAAACTTGCATGATAGTGTTGGGTTTGAGTTAGGAAGAAATCCCCATCTTACAGGTGTTGATAAAATCTTGTCCTTAAGTTATGAAGACTTGCCATGCCACCTCAAATCTTGCTTATTATACCTTGGTATGTATCCAGAAGACTACTCCATTAGTTGCATCAAATTGATTAGACAATGGATAGCTGAAGGATTTGTGAAGGAATTGGAGGGTAAAACATTTGAGGAAGTTGCACAAGAATATTTGACTGAATTAATCCACAGAAGCTTGGTTCAAGTATCATATGTTGACATATCTGGGAAAGTTAGAAAATGTCGACTCCATGATATCTTACGTGAGGTCATACTCCGAAAGATGAAGGATTTGAGTTTTTGTCATGTTCTCTCAAAACAAGAGTCTCACTTTGAAGGATTAACTCGACGCATGTCGATTGATGGAGTTTCATATGTTGTATTGAAGGAATTTGAGAACACTCATATTCATTCTCTTTTATTTTTCAATCTTGATGAATTTCCAAAGTCCTTTATGAGTACTTTTGTTGCTAATTTCAAGCTTTTGAAAGTCATGGATTTTGAAGATGCTTTGTTGGATTGCATTCCTGAAGATGTTGGAAGTTTATTTCATTTAAGGTATTTAAGTTTAAGAAATACCAAAGTTAAAATTCTTCCAAAATCCATAGGAAAGTTGCAAAATCTGGAGACTCTAGATCTAAAGCAATCCCTAATTTTTGATATACCAATTGAGATCAACAACCTTCGTAAGCTACGACATTTAATAGCTTACAATCTTGATTTCAAAAAAGACAACAGTTTGACTTTGGGAAAAGGGGTAAAGATACAAAAGGGTTTTGGGTGTTTAAAGAACTTGCAAAAGTTGTATCATGTGGAGTTGAATCATGGAGGGGTTGATCTTACTAAAGAGTTGGGAAAGTTAGAACAATTGAGGAAGCTAGGCGTGAAAAACTTGTCAAAGGAAACCATGACGGCTTTGTGTGCCTCTGTTGAAAATATGAACCACCTTCAATCTCTTGATGTAACCTTAATTAGCGAAGATGAGATAGTTGATTTAAAATTCATTTCATCCCCACCTCAATTTCTTCAAAGCCTACAAATAAAAGGGCAATTAGAGACGTTACCAGAATGGATTTCAGAACTTCAACATCTGGTCAAACTAAAGATTTTATGGTCCCGGTTAAATGATGACCCACTAAAAGTCCTTCAAAATCTACCAAACTTACAGGAGCTCATGATCTCACGCCAAGCATACAACGGAGAACATTTGCATTTTAAGGTAGAAGGGTTTCCAAAACTCAAGTGGCTATGGATTAGACACTTAAATGCATTGCATTCGCTATTGATAGATGAAGGAACATTGCCTGTTCTTGAATTTTTTTCCATTGGGCATTGTCTGGAACTTAAAGAGGTGCCTTCCGGAATCCAACATCTGAAAAACCTCAAAAAACTGGGATTTTGGGGGATGCCCAAAGAATTTGAAGAAAGTTTGGATCCTAAGCAAGGGCTACATTACTGGATCGTTAAGCATGTACCAGTCATTATTCTCTTCCGCAAGGCTCGTACAGGATATTATGGCTATGACAACCATAATCTTTGTTCCAAGCATTTGGCGGGGTTAAGAGTGCAAAGGCAAACATTCAACCAGGATGAGTTTAGATGTTGGGGTTAAGAGGGCAAAGGCAAAAAATAAAAGTTTGACAAAGTTGTGGGAGGTAAACAATCAATTGTTGTTGTTGGGACATGTTGGGCTAAAATTTTTATTTTTTATTCCATGGTTTTACTTTTATATGTTTGCAATTGTCTCTTCTAGTGTGATGCTCATTGTTGCAACCCAAATATGTGGTTGTTTTGCCACAATCATGGGTTCATTGGTGTTGCTATTTTCCTAAGTACAATTGCAGTTGTAGTCACCTGTAATTGTTTATGTTGTACAATGATTTGAAAATCTTTGAATTGTTGTCTATGTGGTTTTGATCTCTTTCTTTAATCAACTATTACTCTTTTTGGAACTAGTCGCAAACCCATAAGATGCGTGAAAATTTTTGATTTTTTTTCCTTGTTTAGTGAACAATGAAAATGGTAGATGACACTTATAAGTGTTAATTCCAAACCATTTTTGAAATGATGTGATTATAATAGATTTTCTAAATTAAGCAACTATATTTGTTATTTAAAAGTATTTTAAATTTTGTAAGTTTTCTTTTTCAAGGAACCATGATGTATTTTACATTCAATGATTAATAAGGCAAGATATTTTGTAAACAATATAATATGTGGTTGGAATTTGTTTTTAGTACTTCTTACAAATGGTTCATCTTCTATACATCTTAAATAACCTAAAGAGGAAATAGATATAAATAAATCCATCACTTATATTAGAAAAAATAAATACAAGACTTTAATAACATATGAAAAATGTAATTTTGTTAATAACCTATCAATATTACGTTAAAAATGTGACATAATTGTGAATTGTCAATGTAGTAACTCCTATTTCTACCCAAACCCCTCCTCCCAAAATATCACCGAAGTGGACCAATAATAGATTGAAGTAGACTGAAATTAACTAAAATGCTATGCTAATGTAGCTTAATAGGAGTATAGAAATAATAAATACTACTTTTAGATATTATATAGATTATAGATTAGCCATAAATCCACTTTGATAAGTTATTTTAGGTTAGACCAATTTTGAAAGGACGTCTATACTCAACTTTTATATAGATTATAGATTAGCCATAAATCCACTTTGATAAGGTATTTTAGGTTAGACCAATTTTGAAAGGACCTCTATACTCAACTTTTGGTACCAATGGTATAGAATGCCCCACAATTTAAAGATATTGCTAAGATTTTATTTTTGAAAGTATTTATATATACTGTAGTAAAAAAAAAAAATTAGTAATTAAATGTTTAGTTATCAGAAAGGTATAGGTCTAGTTTTTGCAGTAATATTTCTATGCCCACTTCAACAACATATCACATTTAAGGTATCTAGAAAGCTATGCAAAAATTTTCAATAACTAAGACATCTCAAATGGTTAACTATTTTGCCCCGTTTTTCTTGGTGAAAGCCATATTCCATATCTCTTATTTGAAAATAGATTTTTTAATTGAATTAACTTATAGGGGTGTGCAGCCAACCCGCCAAAACCAACCCGACCCAACCCAACCTACCGGGTTGAGTCGGTTTTTAGGGCTTGGTGGGTTGGGTTGGGTTACAAAATTTTTTTTAATAGCGGATCGAGTTGGGTTTGAGTCATAAAATTCCAAACCCGCCAAACCCAACCCGACCCACCCATATATTTAAAATATATTATATAATTAATAATTTTTTTTAAATAACTAACTCTTCCTATCTTATATAAAAGCCAATTAGTTCACACAAACCCTAATAAATTACTATTGTTATTTAGTCATTAGTGTTGTTTGCCTTTAAAGAGTTACATTGATACTAATCCTTGGGTTTTTTTAATATATTTATATTTATATTTTTTTTCTATTCAATTTAATAATAATAATAATAAATTTGTCCAACCCATGGGTTCAACCCGACAACCTGACTCATGTAAGTTGGGTTAGACTTATGTGATGGGTTGGGTTGAGTTGAATTTTTTTTGACCCACCATGGTGGGTTGGGTAAAAAAATCCCCTTAACCCAACCCAACCCGACCCATGCACACCCCTACTAACTTGAACCGTACTAGATTACTAAACTTGTACACCTCATAAAAATGCATAAAAACATAAATAAAATTGAACAAACATATGTTCCATCAACAAAGCAGGCAAGAACCCCAACCATTGAAAAATTGAGACCTTCAAGTGGCCACCAACCTGTAATTTTTCCATTTGTCATTCAATTTAAAATCTCCAGTTCAAGAAGCGTTGTCCCACGTAAGTCCTAAATTGGAATGGAATCACAGCTTAAAGAGTTTCTTTCTCCACCATCGAAATTTTCAAGCAATGGCCAAAATTTTTTGGCTTGTCTACGCTACAAAACTTAATTACAACATCAACATTTTTGTATATCACGAATTCTATATTTGTTGGAATGCGTCGAACTGACTTGGACGCATTGGACTTGGACCCCCTTTCACTCAATAAAAAAAAATCAGCATTAAACTTCTTGAAATTGCCTGTTAAATTGAACTAGATTTGTATATTTGAGTTTAATGCGAGTGTACTATGACAATTTGCCCGACAAGGGTCAGTATCTACCACGTGACATCTTTGGTACCCACTTGCGTAGTCAACCTCACCGACTAAAGACTTCTGTTGTCACTTTTTCCTCAATAATGCAGGTTCATGATTCATCATCTTCTGTGGAAATCGTTCATTTTGCTTGGTTATACTTTTCTTATCTTTTTTTTAACTCTGTATTTATGCTTCGTACAGACTGTTACTAATCTCATCTGACTCAAGTTTTTTGAGAGAAAGAAAGGAAAAGAGTGAGAAAAAAAAGTTAAGGAAAGTGGATTTGATCTACAGAGCCCAATCTCAGGCAATATCTAATAACAGAGAAGAGCCAATCGTCAAAACAAATAATGGAGATAGAAGAATCTACTTAGATAGAGTATTTTTAGGGGGAAAAAGGATTTGTTGTAGCATTTAATTTGAGATTTAAAGTTTTAGATTCTTCAATGATTCATTGATACTTCTTGTCTGGTAGTGTGAACTTCTACATTGTTAATTGAAGTGTGTCCATTTGTGGTTGGGATGAGAACCATTGCACTTTATGATATTCTTCGTCTATGGATTCACTATGGTATAATGTTTAGGGCTCATTTTTGCTAGTACGAACCCTTTTTGGGTATTCTTTGAGGAAATCTCCAACCTAACATAAGATATCTTTTATCTCCTCCATGTTATTTGAGTATGATTGTTGGGTTTCTACTTATGTTTGTGAGAGAGTGACGCAAATTAATTTTTGGCCCATAATTTGGCCTTCTAGACTAGCTTCTATAATTCTTTTGGGTCCGTATATGTCTCATTTGTCCCCTCCTAACCTAGGTGTTCTTGATTCATTCATACTATCTTTGGTATTAGAGTATGAGACACGGTGAATGAGTTATGGTTTTTAAAATGATAATAAGATTTTGCTCAACTTGAATTATGAATTCTGAATCTCCCAAAAAAAAAAAAAATACTTGTATTATGAATTCCACAATGAGGGATCAGGAAATAATACTCGCCCTTGGTAGCAAAGGAAATAGAATAAGTCTTATGATTTTCTGTCTCAAAATTTGAATTACTTATTAATTAATTAATTAATTAATTTTTTTTTAGTAGAAAAGGAAATAAAAAATAGGCAAAATTGTAAATTGCATACTCTAAAATTTGACTAAAATTTATTTCAATCCTCTCACTTTATTTTTGTTTAATAGAGTTCTCTAAGTTTCAAGTTCATTCAATTAAGTCATCTCCATCAAATTTCGTTAGATTTTGCAGCTAAGTGTCCCAATTTTTATATTTTTTTATTCAAGAATTTTTAATTAAAAAATTCTTTTAGTTATTGAAAAATATTTCTAGAAATTTTTTTTTTTAATAAAAATCGACGAAAGTTGACGTAGAAACTTTAATTTAATAAATTTGTAACTTATAGAGATTCAATAAAACAAAAAAAAAGATACATGACTCAAATTAATTGTTTTTTGTTTTTTATTTTTTATTTTTATAAGCTGACTCAAATGAAATATGGTTAAACTTAGAGATTACACTTTATGGTATGTACACACCCATTTGCAACTCTTTATATGTATGGTGTTTGGAATTTGATCCAACCGCCTCATCAGTCATCAGCCACCTGCATTCAACAAGGAGTGGCCTTAAAAAAGCGTTAGTGGATTTCATTTGAGAGGGCCAGCTTTACGAATTTACAAGGGAAAGTTTGTTGTATTTGATATAGCCCTTGAGTCCTTAAGGACCATAAACAAGGTCAAGTCTTAGCTTTGAGAAAATGAATTTCTATTTCTATAACTGTAAGACACATGGCCGGTGGCTCATGCAATTGCAACGAATTACCAAAATCTTGCTTGGGTACACAAAACGCAGCGTTTGGAATAGCTGAGATACGTGGGTCCGTTTGGATAGAACTTATTTTGCTGAAACTGAAAACTGAAAACTGAAAACACTGTAGCAAAATAATTTTTAAATGTGTGAATAGTGTCGCGGGACCCATTTTTAATGAAAAAGTTGTTGAAAAGTGAAATTTGTGGGTCCGTGAACAGTGCACAGATGCACTGTTCACAAAAGACTTGGTCAAAAGTTACGGCTACTGTTCATGAACAGCGCATAAACAGTAGCCGCTTGCAGGGGAAAACGCGTGAAAAAAAAAAAAAAAAAAAAAAAAAAAAAAAAAAAAAAAAGGAAAAACGCGGACGTAGACGCAATAAGCTGGATCCAAACCGGCACCACGGTGTCGTTCTTCTGTTAAGTAAATAGCACGCGTTTAAGTCTCGTATGAGTCTTTTCTCAAAAAAAAAAAAGTCTCGTATGACTGTATGAGTCAGACACCGTTTCATTTTGTCTCCTTGGCTGTTACCTTCATCTGGTAGTGGTACGTAAAGTAAAGTGCATTCTTTGTGGACTGGACTAACCGATTACGATGGCCATATTAGAAAGAGAAATCCACATATGAGTTGCTTTACAGCTTTGGCGCGAATCTGATTCAAAAGCTAAAAGAAGAAAACGAAAAAGTTGAGGGAAAGTGGGTGGAAGCTTGATCATAGAAAAGAACCCAAACCGCCTCATCAGATACCTGCATTTATCTCGAATTGGACATGATGAGATATTTTGTAAACAATATAATATGTGGTTGGAATTTATTTCTAGTAATCCTTCTAAATAATTCATCTTTTATATATCTTAAATAACCTAAAAATAAAGTAGATATAAGTAAATCTATCACTTATATTAAAAAAAAAAATACAAAACTTTAATAACGTAAGAAAAATGTAATTTTGTCAATAACCTATCAACATTACATTAAAAATGTGACATAATTGTCAATGAAATAATCCCTCTTTCTACCCAAACCTCTTCTCCCAAAGTATCACCAAAGTAGACCGATAATAGATTGAAGTAGACTGAAATTGACTAAAATGCTATGCTAATGTAGCTTAATAGGAGTATACTACAAAGTATTTTAATTATTTTTTAATTTTTCAAATAACAAAAATGTAAGTACACCAATGGGTAGGAGTATCATTGCTCACTTGATTTTTTTTTTCCCACAAATCCTACGTTTACACATTGAATATCCCACCCACCACACATTTTGAAAACCTACTACATCCACACCACACGTTTTGCTAAATTTTCATCTCTATCTTCAATATTCTCTCTCTCTCTCTCTCTCTCTCTCTCTCTCTCTCTCTCTCTCATCAATTTTCCCTCATCATCTTTGCTATTGCAAAATTAGACATGGCAATACGGGTCAGAATTTTCTGACCCGATCCGATCCGAAAAATACCTGACTCGAACTCGATTTTTTTGACCCAAAACAAAAACGGGTTGACCCATGACTCGACCCGATTTTTTGCGAGTCAACCCGACTCGACCCGGATAACCCATGACCCGACCCGTTAAAAAAATTTGCTAAAAAAATATTTTAATTACGTTCTAATACTAGGTGCATAAAGCACAAAATATCAAAACTAATAATTAATATATTATAAAAAATAATTATTTAATTCATCAAAAGTACCACCAAGCAAAAAAAAAAAAAAAAAATCATCAAAAGTACCAATAAGAGCTAGCTAGCCTAGGCTGCCTAGCTTCTGTGCATGCCTTGCCTACAACATGTTACAACTTACACAAGAGACAAGACAAGGGCCGACCAAGGCTGTCAAGAAGTGAAGAGTCATCACTCATCAGTAGTCAAGACAACCATTAAAAATATAAATATATATAAATATATATATATATATATCTCATTTAGGATTCAGCTTAGCTATATTAGAAGATAAGGAAGATGATGTAAATGAATTGCATTTTGTTTAGTATATGTTGTGCTATGTTTTTTTAATAATAAAGATTGTTATTTTTTATTGCAATTTTTTTTAATGATTAGGAATTTGATCATTATGAAAGTGGTCGTGGAGCCAAAACAAAAAAATCTCAGTTTTACTTGTATTTAGAAAAGCCTAAACTTAACAAAAAGCAAAATTCAAAGTTGGAAGTTCTCTCTTGGTGGAAAGAGCATTACAATCGGTTTCCAGAGCTCTCTTTAATGGCACTAGATCTCATGAGCATTCCGATAACCATTGTTGCTTCTGAATCAAGTTTTAGCATTGGGAAAAAAATTCTTACTCCATATCGATCACGTCTTTTACCTAAGAATGTGGAAGCTACGTTGCGTACTAAAAGTTGGCTATATGGATTTGAAGGTAATTTAATTTTTTTATAGTCATAATTATATAATTTTAATTCTTTATTGATTTGCTTTCATGGTACATTAAGTTATATTAAAATATTGTATTGTAGATGAAGATGCTGACGAAATTGGCCAACTTGAGCTACAATTTGCAAGTATGAATATTTACAGTGCTGAATCTGCTACCAACGTTGAGTAAATTGAGATTGAGGTGTAATTCTTATAAAATATTTACTTATTCTTCTTCACTTAATATGTTATGTTTATTTTTAAATCTTTTTTTGTTTAGTTTATCTTTCTAAGTAATCTAACTTTACTATTATTTTAAATGCAACAGGAATATGTGCACTTAAGAAGATCGATAACTTGCTACTTTGTTGGCTTACTTGTTTTGTTTGTTTTAAGATCTATCTCTTTTTGAAGATGTAAACTTGTAATTATATGTATTTTGATAGTGAACTATTAACATTGAAGACTTTTTCCATCATGAATTTATGACTATAAATAATTTTTGTCATGCTCAAAACTATCAGAATTGGAAGGATATTAACAAGTGACATTAAGTGCAATTTATTTGCTTAATTGATTTTATTCATTCTCTCTAAATAGGTTGTCATTGATTTGTTTTTGTAATTGAAAAAAAAAAAAACTTGTTTGAAAAATACGGGTAAACCCGACCCGCACCCACAACCCGATTGACCCGTTTAAAAATGACCCGTTTTGACCCGCAAACCCAATTAACCGGACCCGACTCGCTCGTTTTGCCACATCTATGCATAATTAGATATTCTATTTCCACCCGCTGAAAAAAATGAGTCTTTAATTTGCTTCCTAAATTAACACAAAAACACACCCGAAAACATTTCAACAGATCAGAAACAAGTCCCCAGCCCAGAGTTGACAGCTAGAAAAGCAGAGCTCCATGCCAGACAACACATGGGAAAGGTTACGAAATTTGAAGCTAGATTGTAGATCTCAAAGTGCTAAGAGTTAGTTGGTGTTTGCGAACTTCAAATTACAAGATCTAAACTATAAGCCCAATCGCAGACAACAATTCATCCAAGAGAAGAACCAAAAGGTTTGAAGAGTAAGAAGAGACGCGATATGTCAGACTATTCAGTATTTTATCTCATTGATACAGGCTGGTTCCCTTGCTGATCAAAGAAGCAAAACTGTTGGGAGGCATCCATGGAGAAGTAGCTGACATCAAAGATGAACTGGAGAGCATTCAATCTTTTCTCAAGGACGCAGATGCAAGAGCAACAGCTGAAGAAGACATGAGCGAGGGTGTCAAAACATGGGTGAAACATGTAAGAGAAATAGCTTTTCACATAGACGTCACAATCGACCAATACTTGCTTCACGTGGCAGTTCATGATCCTTATCGGCGTGGTCTTAACGGTTTCCTGCAAAAAACCACTCACTTACTCAAATCATTGAAAGTCTGTCATAAGATAGCTAGTGAGGTTCATGAGTCTGACACCGTTTCCTTTTATCTCCTTGACTGTTACCTTCATCTGGTAGTGATACGTATGCTATGTTTGGAAGTTTTGAGAGAGAGGAGAGTAGAGGGGAGTAGAGGGAAGGAGAGTAGTGGAGAGGAGAGTAGAAATGAATGATTATCTTCCACCTTGTTTGGATGTTTTTAAAATTAAGTAAGGGGGAGGGGAATAATTAGTCTTTTCATTTGTAATTTTGTTAATATGGTAAGGGAAAATTTGATAATTCACTTGATCAAACATTTTAATGCTCCACTCTCCCTTCAAATCTCTCCAATTTGGGGGAATTAAAAATAAGGGGTTGGAAGGAGTTCAAACCCCTCCAAATCCCTCTCACTCCTTCCTTAAAAAACATCCAAACAAGGTAATTAAATTACTCTCCCTCCCTCTACTCTACTCCCCCTCCTTCCCTCGACATCCAAACATAGCAGTAAAGTAAAGTGCATTCTTTGTGGACTAACCGATTACGATGGCCATATTAGAAAGAGAAATCCACGTATGAGTTGCTTTACAGCTTTGGCGCGAATCTGATTCAAAAGCTAAAAGAAGAAAGCAAAAAAGTTGAGGGAAAGCGGGTGGAAGCTTGATCATATATAGAAAATAACCCAAACCGCCTCATCAGATACCTGCATTCATCCCGAATTGGACATGATGTATTTTACATTCAATGATTAATAAGATGAGATATTTTGTAAGCAATATAATATGTGGTTGGAATTTATTTCTAGTAATCCTTATAAATGGTTCATCTTCTATATATCTTAAATAATCTAAAAATAAAGTAGATATAAGTAAATCTATCACTTATATTAGAAAAGATAAATACAAAACTTTAATAACATAAGAAAAATGTAATTTTGTCAATAACCTATCAACATTACGTTAAAAATGTGACATAATTGTCAATGAAGTAACCCATCTTTCTACCCAAACCTCTTTTCTCAAAGTATCACTGAAGTAGACTGATAATGGATTGAAGTGAACTAAAATTGACTAAAATGCTATGCTAATGTAGCTTAATTAATAGGAGTATAGAAATAATAAATACTACTTTTAGATATTATATAGGTTATAGATTAGCCATAAACCCATTTTGATAAGGCATTTTAGGTTAAACCAATTTTGAAACGGCCTCTATACTCAACTGTTGGTACCAATGGTATAGAATGCCCCACAATTTAAAGATATTGCTAAGATTTTATTTTTGAAAGTATTTATATAAACTGAAGTAAAAAACAATTCAAAAAAAAAAAAAAAATATATATATATTTATATCAGTAATTAGATGTTTAGTTATCAGAAAGGCATAGGTCTAGTTTTTGCAGTAATATTTCTATGCCCACTTCAACAACATACCACATTTAAGGTATCTAGAAAGCTATGCAAAAAATTTTCTTGGTGAAAGTCATATTCCATATCTCTTATTTGAAAATAGATTTTTTTTTTAATTGAGCTAACTAGAACTGTACTAGATTACTAAACTTGTACACCTAATAAAAATGCATAAAAAAATAAATAAAATTGAACAAACATATGTTCCATCAACAAAGTAGGCAAGAACCCCAACCATTGAAAAACTGAGACCTTCAAGTGGCCACCAACCTGTAATTTTTCCATTTGTCATTCAATTTAAAATCTCAAGTTCAAGAAGCGTTGTCCCACGTAAGTCCTAAATTGGAATGGAATCACAGCTTAAAGAGTTTCTTTTCTCCATCATCGAAATTTTTAAGCAATGGCCAAAATCTTTTGGGCTTGTCTACGCTACAAAAATTACAACATCAACATTTTTGTATATCACAAATTCTATAATTGTTGGAATGCGTCGAACTGACTCTTTTTTTTTTTTTTTTTTTGAGAAACCTCCCTACTCAGGGAGGGAAAAACAATACTACTGCAAATCTTTTACAACAAAGCTGAAAATATTTGGAGGCACTTCCTCCATCCAAACTCTTAAAGGAAATGAAAACCTAGCATCCCTAGCTAGAGCATGGACTACATTATTGCCCCGTCGAACTGACTCGGACGCTTGGACTTGGACCCATTTCACTCAAGAAAAAAAAAATCAGCATTATACTTCTTGAAATTGCCTGTTAAATTGAACTAGAATTGTATGTTTGAGTTTAACGCGAGTGTCAACCTCACCGACTAAAGACCGACTAAAGACTTCTGTAGTCAACCTCACCGACTAAAGACTTCTGTAGTCACTTTTTCCTCAATAATGCAGGTTCATGATTCATCATCTCCTGTGGAAATTGTTCATTTTGCTTGGTTATACTTTTCTTATCTTTTTTTAACTCTGTATTTATGATCAAAGAATCGGAATAGGGAGCAGTTCTCGATATTATGGGTCCGTTTGGATAGAACTTATTTTGCTGAAACTGAAAACTGAAAACTGAAAACACTGTAGCAAAATAATTTTTAAATGTGTGAATAGTACCGTGGGACCCATTTTTAATGAAAAAGTTGCTGAAAAGTGAAATTTGTGGGTCCGTGAACAGTGCACGTATGCACTGTTCACGGAAGACTGGTCAAAAGTTGCGGCTACTGTTCATGAACAGTGCATGAACAGTAACCGCTTGTGAGGGGGAAAACGCGTGAAAAAAAAAAAAAAAAAAAAAAAAAAGGAAAAACGTGGATGCACAAGACGTAAACGCAATAAGCTGGATCCAAACCGGCACTATGATTGGGTTAACGGTCTAATCGATAATATCATAAATAAATAATAAATAATAAATAATTATAAAAATAATTAATTAATTTTATAACTAGCCATTTTAAGAAAAAGAATTAAATAATAATATTAAAACATTAAACATTAACTTACCAACTTTTGGACACCACTTAACAAAATTCAACCAAAAAAAGAAGAAAAAGAAGAAGAAGAAAAGAGCTAACCACTACAAAGCATTTTAATTATTTTTAATCTTTCAAATAACAAAATGTTAGTGCACCAATAAATAGCAATATCATTACTCACTTGATATTTTTTTCCCCACAAATCCTACACTTACGCATTGGAATATCCCACCCACCACACATTTTGAAAACCTACTACATCCACACCACACGTTTTGTTCAAACTCCTTTCTAACTTTTTGCTAAATTTTCATTCAATATTCTCTCTCTCTCTCTCTCTGTCTCTCTCGTCAACCTTCCCTCATCATCTTTGCTATTGCATAATCAGATATTCTATTTCCACCTGCTGAAAAAAAATGAGTCTTTGCTTCCTAAATTAACAAAAAAAAGGCACCCGAAAACATTCAACAGACCAGAAACAAGTCCCCAGGCCCAGAGTTGACAGCTAGAAAAGCGGAGCTCCATGCCAGACAACACGTGGGAAAGGTTACGAAATTTGAAGCTAGGTTGTAGATCTCAAGGTCGGTTGGTGTTTGTGAACTTCAAATTACAAGATCTAAACTATAAGCCCAATCGCAGACAACGATTCATCCAAGAGAAGAACCAAACGGTTTGAAGGAGTAAGAAGAGACGCGATATGTCGGAAAATGCAGTATTTTATCTCATCGACAGGCTGGTTCCCTTGCTGACCAAAGAAGCAAAACTGTTAGGAGGCATCCATGAAGAAGTAGCTGACATCAAAGATGAACTGGAGAGCATTCAATCCTTCCTCAAGGACGCAGATGCAAGAGCAACAGCTGAAGAAGACATGAGCGAGGGTGTCAAAACATGGGTGAAACACGTAAGAGAAGTAGCTTTTCACATAGACGTCGCAATTGACCAATACTTGCTTCACGTGGCAGTTCATGATCCTCATCGGCGTGGTCTCAACGGTTTCCTGCAAAAAACCACTCACTTACTCAAATCATTGAAAGTCCGTCATAAGATAGCTAGTGAGGTTCATGAGATCAAAGCATCGCTGCATAAAATTAAGGAAAGAAGCAAAAAATATCGCTTCCAATCCACTGGTCAAGGATCAAGCAGTGGTGCTTGGAATGCTAGCTGGAATGACCCTCGGAAGGACTCCCTTTATCTTGAGGATACTGATGTTGTTGGAATTGAATCTTCTAGAGATGAATTAATTGGCTGCTTGGTAGAAGGACAGCCTCATCGTATTGTAATTTCGGTAGTAGGAATGGGGGGACTAGGCAAGACCACACTTGCCAAAAAAATCTATGATCATCAAATGGTTAGAGGACACTTTGAATGCTATGCGTGGATCTCAGTGTCTCAATCTTACAGCATACAAGAACTATTAAGGAGCATCATAAAGCAATTTCGTGAGGTCGGTCAGGAGCTTCCTCTGCCGGGAATTGACACAATGGACGAACAATCATTGGTAAGTATATTAAGAGATTACTTACGGCTAAAAACGTATGTGGTCATATTTGATGATGTATGGAAAATTGACTTTTGGGAGGGTATAAAACATGCTTTACTTGATAATAATAAGGGTGGTAGAATTATAATCACAACACGTAATAGGGAGGTAGCTAGTTTTTGTAAAAAATCTTCACATGTTCATGTTTTCGAATTGCAACCACTAACTCCTGATGAGGCATGGGAGCTATTCTGCAAAAGGGCGTTCCAATTTGAATTTGGAGGACATTGTCCCCCAATATTGGAGAAATTGTCTCAAGACATTGTTGAGAAGTGCAAAGGCTTACCACTTGCAATTGTTGCTATAGGTGGTCTTTTGTCAACCAAAGACAAAACTGTCTTTGAATGGCAAAACTTGTATGATAGTATTGGGTTTGAGTTAGGAAGAAATCCCCATCTCACAGGTGTTGACAAAATTTTGTCCCTAAGTTATGAAGACTTGCCACACTACCTCAAATCTTGCTTCTTATACCTTGGCATGTATCCAGAGGACTACTCCATTAGTTGCATCAGATTGATTAGGCAATGGATAGCTGAAGGATTTGTGAAGGAATTGGAGGGTAAAACATTCGAGGAAGTTGCACAAGAATACTTGACTGAATTAATCCACAGAAGCTTGGTTCAAGTATCAGACATTGACATATCTGGAAAAGTTAGAAAATGTCGACTACATGATATCTTACGTGAGATCGTACTCCGAAAGATGAAGGATTTGAGTTTTTGTCTTGTTCTCTCAAAACAAGAGTCTCACTTTGAAGGATTAGCTCGACGCATGTCAATTGATGGAGTTTCATATGTTGTGTTGAAGGGATTTGGGAACACTCATATTCATTCTCTTTTATTTTTCAATCTTGATGAATTTCCAAAGTCCTTTATGAGTACATTTGTTGCTAATTTCAAGCTTTTGAAAGTCATGGATTTTGAAGATGTTTTGTTGGATTGCATTCCTGAAGATGTTGGAAGTTTATTTCACTTAAGGTATTTAAGTTTGAGAAATACTAAAGTTAAAATTCTTCCAAAATCCATAGGAAAGTTGCAAAATCTAGAGACTCTAGATCTAAAGCAGTCCCTAGTTTCTGATATACCAATTGAGATCAACAACCTTCGTAAGCTACGACATTTTATAGCTTACAATCTTGATTTTGAAAAAGAAAACAGTTTGACTTTAGGGAAAGGAGTAAAGATACAAAAGGGAGTTGGGTGTTTAAAGAACTTGCAAAAGTTGTATCATGTGGAGTTGAATCATGGAGGGGTTGATCTTACTAAAGAGTTGGGAAAGTTAAGACAATTGAGGAAGCTAGGCGTGAAAAACTTGTCAAAGGAAACCATGACGGCTTTGTGTGCCTCTATTGAAAATATGAACCACCTTAAATCTCTTGATGTAACCTTAATTAGCGAAGATGAGATAGTTGATTTAAAATTCATTTCATCCCCACCTCAATTTCTTCAAAGCCTGCAAATAAAGGGACGACTAGAGAAGTTCCCGGAATGGATTTCAGAACTTCAACATCTGGTCAAACTAAAGATTTTATGGTCCAGGTTAAATGATGACCCATTGAAAGTCCTTCAAAATCTACCAAACTTACGGGAGCTCCTGATCTCACGCCAAGCATACAACGGAGAACATTTGCATTTTAAGCTAGAAGGGTTTCCAAAACTCAAATGGCTATGGATTAAACACTTAAATGCATTGCATTCGCTATTGATAGATGAAGGAACATTGCCTGTTCTTGAAAATCTTTCCATTGGGCATTGTCCAGAACTTAAAGAGGTGCCTTCTGGAATCCAACATCTAAAAAATCTCAAACAACTGGGATTTTGGGGGATGCCCGAAGAATTTGAAGAAAATTTGGATCCTGAGCAAGGGCTACATTACTGGATGGTTGAGCATGTACCAGTCATTCTTCTCTTTCGCAAGGTTCGTATAGGATATAATGGCTATGACATCCACAATCTCCGTTCCAAGCATTTGGCGGGGTTAAGTGGGCAAACAATCAACCAAAATGATGATCATAACAAGAACGATAGCAACAATATCAATGCTTCAATTGAGAAAGGTTAGTGCAATTTAGCTAAAAAATGGCTTTAGATTTCTTGATAATATATATATATATATATATATCTTTTCTAGTGAATAATATCGTGGGATTTGGGTTGTAGATTTGTATAGTAAAAAGCAATTGTTGTCCTTTTTATCTTACATTTCTTGAAATATGTAATTCACCACCTACCGTTTTAATGGTCTGCTTGTTTGGGTTTTGATATTTTCATATAACGCTTAAATTGCCCTTCTGTGAGAAATTTAGAGGCATGAGCTACTTTGCTAGATTTGGGTGCGTGCTTTACATATTAATGTACAATACCTGTATCAAAACAATACAATACTTGTATCAAAAGTCAAAACAATACAGGCTGCAGACTACAGAGAGATCGAAAAATTGTCAAAACATTGCTCTTAGGAATTTACAAGGTTGCACTTTTACTCTTTTTCTTTTTTCTTTTTTTTTTTGGTTGAGAAGACACTTTTACCCCTATTTAAAGTGTGTTAGTTGAAGATTTATTTAGGAAAAATGTTAGAGATACAAACTTTTTAATAAAAATTTTACAAACTGAGTGGTTAATTGGTAAATGAAAAAGTGATTTTGATGGTGAATCTAGATGAGAACTAGTAAGAAGTTGGCCACAACAACAGTCAATAAAAATGTTGTAAAATAGTTTATACCCGTAGAAAGAGCATTAAAAAAAAAAAAAAAAATTGTCGAAGAATTTAATTTGATGTTTTGAATTTGAGATTTTTAGTGATACTTTTTTTTTGGAGTGTAAATTTCTTCATTACTAATCAAAGTTTGTCCATTTGTGATTTGTGGTAGGTAAACAATCAAGTTCTACTCAATAATGTTAGTTCAAATCTGTAAGTACACTTTTTCCTATAATATGACGCTTTAATAGTTTGAATCTTCAATATCCCTATTACATCATTTTTATGGGAAGCTTAGCTTAGCTTGGAATTGTTGGGCTTTGTTTGCAGACTTGGATGGAGAATGAATATAATTGTTGCCGCGGGCACCGGTTGGACTTGCTTTTTTTTTTTTTTCAGAGACAATCAAGTTGGAAATTTTGTGGTTTTAATTTCACATGTTTACAGTTGTCTCCTCTAGTGTGTTGCTCAATGTACTCATTGTGTCAGCCCAGATAAGTGGTTTTCAGAACAATCATGGATTGGTTGGTGTTACTATTTTCCTATGTACAATTGGAATCACCCCGTAATTGTTTATTTTGTAAAATGATTTGAACCTCTTTGAATAGTTCTCTCTCTGTGGTTTCGATATCTCTCTTTTATGAGTTATTGATTTTATTAGGAATTCTGTAATTGGCCATAGATGCATTTGATTAGGTACTTTAGGTTAGACCATTTCCAAAATGATCTCTATAATCAACTTTTGGTACCAATAGTATAGAATGTTCTTCAATTTTAAGATATTGCTAATATTTTATTTTTGAAAGTAATTATATAAACAGAAGTAAAAACAATTCTAAAACATTCAGTAATTATAAATGTTTAATTATCAGGAAGGAATAGGTCTAGTTTTCGTACCATCTCTATGCCAACTTCAACAACATGGCACATTTGAGTTATCTAAAACTTTAATAAATAAATAAATAAAAATTATCTAAAACTTAAGTAGAAAACTTCTTTTGTTTTTTGTTTTTTTTGTTTTAATTTTTTAAAATTCCTTTGAATAAACTGAATTGATCGATCAAGTTATTATTGATATCATCCACCTTGACCTAGTCAAATTATATATATTTATTAGACTTAGTTGAGTGATGATCCACTCAAAGCCTTTCAAAAGCAGGAGACAAAACAAGTTTCTTGGCTTCTTGACCACATGTACATGTGGAGATCCTCTCTCGCTCTCTCCTTTACTGTCGATACCGTCGATACCGTATTTTGTCCGACCTTGATTCACGAGTCAGAATAATGTTTTAAAAATTTAGAAAGGGAGCAAATCATGATTTTTAAAGCCAAGAGTGGGGACTAAATAAATGCAACATGATTTTATCTCAATCGGACAGTGAAGCAACAAGTTGCAACCAATTTAGTCACTTTTGACAAAAATTATGACCAAAAACCCTAATTGGGGATGGTAAAAAAATTGACTTTTTGATCCAACCGTTCTATCGGGCTAAACCATGACCAAATATTTCACTTTTTTTAGGTTAAAAATAACTGTTTTTGAGCTGTTGTTGTGCAAAACAACAATTCCGACTGAGCAACAATTGGAGAAATCTGGCTGAACAAGATTGAAGTATGATGTCTTGACTACCTTTCTCAAAAAGGGCTAGACAGTATCTACCACATATTGAAAGAAATGAATTTTTCAAGAAAAGTGTCGCAGAATTTCCTATGCTGCGTCACCTCCCTTCTAGATACGATATTTTGACAACTGTAACTCCAAATTGAGCAAGGCCAGAGTCTATAGAATCTAAACATCTAGAGCTTTCCAGGGACATCAAGTTTGAAGAAATCGGAGCACGGTAAGGCCTCCAAATAGCAGAATGACAATTGGACTAGAAATTGGAAAAAGATGAAATAGGAAAACTTGAGGGACAAGTAGGGAGCCATATGATGGTGTTGCTAGAACACCATCACATAGCCACCTGCTGCCAGGCAGCTATGTGAAGGTGTTCCAGCAACACCTTCACTTGTTCATTACTACCACTATATATACCCCTCTCTTTTTGGAAAAAATAGACAAAAAAATCCTACAAAAACTCTCTAGGATAGAACTCTCTCTCTCTCTCTCTCTCTCTCTCTCTTGTTTTTCCCAAGGTAAACCCTCTCAAAATTTCAAGCCCCTCTTTTCTATATAGCTATACCCATTCCCCTTTTCTTTTTTCCTTTTGTAACATCATAACATTACATATATAAAAATGCTTCGTTTGTTCATTGTTTCTTTATATTCATGCATTTAAATTCAGTTTTATCTTTATATTGCTTGCCCTTTACATTTTCACTAACTGTATATATTATTTATTGTTTTATTCCTTGTGCTTCTGGATTTCCTAGATGGGTTTTAAACCTCTTCCTAGACACTATGTGAGAAGTACCCCTAGGGGGAAGAACTCATCTTTTCTAGGTATCTTGGAACAATATATTTGTTGTTCTATTTATCTTGTTGTTGTTATTTATTTTGATCATATATTTATTGCTTATTTAATTGTTGCATATATTTACTTGTTCATCTATATATATTGTTCATTTCTTCTATTTATTTATTGCACTCTATATTGTTTCATTTATTGCTCTATGTGTGTGTATGTGTGTGTATGTGTGTGTGTGTATATATATATATATATATATATATATTTATATTGTGCTCTATTATTGTGTTCTTCTTCTCTCTCTCTCTCTTAACCTAAAAATATTTTCTACCCCTTTTTCTTTTGGTTATCTTCTCACTTGAGAAAGTAACCACAACACCTATGGTAAATCTTTACATTCTTAGGTAGATGGTATACGATGGTTTAGGCTGTGTGTGCGACCATTCTAGTTAGAAAATAAAGCTTTGTTATAGGTGGGTTTTTTTTAAATAGGTTCTAAACCTTGTTCCTAAGCACAATATGGTTATGTTGCCTAGAGAATGTTGATGGCTTGTACTCCCATTTCTTCTATTGGTAAAGAATCCATAAGGCTTGATGAGGCAAGATTAGAACTTATTTAGGAGAAATTTCCTAAAAAAATGATTTTCCAATAAACTTTACTTTTATTGTCTTGTCTTTACATTGCTTTAAATTCCAAGCATTTTACTATTATTGTCTTGTCTTCAAATTCCTTTAAATTCCAAGCAATTTACATGTATTGTCTTGTCTTTACATTTCTTTAAATTTGAAGTATTTATTTTATTGCCTTTAAATTCCTTTACCTTCCAAGCAATTTATTTTTACGTCTTGTATTTAAATTCTTCTACTTTTAAAGCACTTTAGTTTCTTGCTTTTTAATTTCTTGCACATTTATTTATTCTTGTTGTTCTTTATCCTTTGTCGTGTGTAATATTGCCATATAGTAAAAAGCTTGGAATAAACAAACCTCTAAAGGTGTTTTTCTAAAGTAAAAAAAGATGGTTCCAATGGCCACCCATTTTCAAAAAATTGTTTTCAAAAGCTTTTCTATCCAAAACCTTAGAAGTTTTCAAAAAGTTTTCATAAAAGTCTTTTTCCTTTCTTCTTTCCAAAACGATATCTTTTTTGAATAGACAAAGTTTTTGATAAAAAAGGGGATAATTTTTCTTCCCCATGTCTTCTTAAATAATAATAAAAACCATGAGATTTTTGGATCCAAACCCTTTTCTTTAAAAAATAAAACACATGGATACTTTTTCAAATCAATTCTTTTGTTCAAAATTGATGTTTTCATAAAAATGCTTCCAATACAAACTTTTTTTCTTTTCTCAAAACTTTTGTTATCTAAACAAAAACCATGGAATTTTTTATCCAAAACTCTCTTTAAAAGAAAAACCCATGAGAATCATTTTTCACTTTTCCAAAACCCCCTTTCTTTAAAAAATTGATATTTTCAAAAGAAAAAGATTTTCAAAGCTCCTTTCTTCTTCTCAAGTTCTTTTATTAACAAAAACCACGGGATTTTCCACTCTAAACTCCTTTCTTTAAAAGAAAACCCATGGAAATCATTTTCTTTAAAAAAAAAAAACAAATTTTTTTCAAAATTCTCTTTTTCAAAATTTTTTTTTATACTGAATTCTCAAAACCTAAACTTTGTCTTTTCAAAAGAAAATCTCTTTGTCATTTTTTTTTACAAAACATTAAGTTGAAACTTTTTTCTCTAAAATTGAATAAAAGCCATAGCTTTCAACAAAACTATGGAAACCTTTTTCAAAATAAATGGTTTTTGAACTCTTCTCCAAACTTTTTCCTACCAAAAGAATGCTTTTTCTAATCTCTTTTCATTAAAAACAATGCTTTTCTTCACTTCTTTTATCAAGAAAATCCTTTTTGTAAAAGCCTTAAAATGGAAAAAAAAAAATATTTAAATCTTTTACTTAAAAAAATGTGTAAACTTGATTTTTCAAACAATCTTTTTTAATCCAGCCCAATCTTTTCCTCAAAATATTTGGTAAGTTTCCATGCATTGATGTTTTGAGTCATTTTTTTTCTTAGAATTGCATCTTTTAGAGGTCCAATTTTTTTTTTTTTTTTAGTTATTATATATTTCATTTTTGTAGTTAGGCGCCCCTTCTCCCCAATCAGTCTAACTAGTTTAATCCAAATAACAACTATCCAACCCAAAAGCTTAACAAAAACAATAAAAATATTCACAATGGTGATTGTATTTTAGCAATATATATATATATAAATATATATATATATATTACCACCAAAGAACAAAAAAAAATCACGTGTTATTGGAGAAGCTAAAACTAAATTTTTTGCAATTATAATAAATTGGTATAAATGCCAGTTGACTTTAGCAAGTTGTTAAAAATAAAATACTATATTTTATTAAGATTATATCTGTTCATTCAATTAAAAAACTCAAATTCTCTCTCTTCCTTATTATTTTAATGAGTTGTTTATGTTATTTTAAATGAAATGATAAAAAAAATAAAACATTTGATATTAGGTGTATTGTAAAATGAGGTAGTAAAATAGATAAAGTGGCTATTTGAGGTACTAAAAGCTAAATTTTTCAACACCAGCACTACTAATGCTCTAACTTAAAAATTAAAATAAAATAAAAAAATCCTATCCAGCCTAGTATTAAAAAAAAAAACATTATTTTGTTTTTGTTTTTGTCTTTGTAGGTGGATGATTGCATCTTGATGTATTTAAAAACAATAATTTTGTGTATTTATAATCTTTTAATATTATATGGATGTTTATTTTTAGATTTTTTTTTTCTTTATACTTCGGTCCTTGTTAGCTTAGAATTGTGGGTCCGTTCCTGATATTAAGAGAAATTAAAAAGTTAGTTATCACTTTAGAAATTGTCATAAATGCTCCTAATCTAATTAGATACTCCTTATTTATATTAAAAAAAAAAAAAAAAAAAAGAGGTTAAAACCGTAATTAAAAAAAAAAAAAAACTTTTCACTTGAAAGTAGAGTCCTAAACAAATACAAACGTTTCACCTATTTCTAAGAAACAAAAAAACTTCTCATACCACATACCCAAACAAAAAAAATTCTAAAATCATATAACTTCTTACTAGAGTCCTAAAAAGATACAAACTTCTCACTTATTTCTAAAAAATAAAAAACTTCCTATACCATGTACACAAAATAAATAAATAAACCATATAACTTCTCACTAGAGTCCTAGACAGATACAAATCTTTCGTGTTTCCTTTTTACAATTCATCCAAAATGTAGACATCTTTATCTTCTTCTTTTTTTTAATAGGAAAAAAAAAAAAAAAAAAAAAAAAACTCGTAACCTGAAATTTGAGTTATTAGATATTGGGCTTTAATAAAAAGTTATTTTTAACTGGCACATAAGATCAAACTTAAAAGCTCAATCAGAGACCATAAAGTTAAGTTTTCTTTTGTTTTCTTTTTCTTTAATTCCATAATTTGAAGAGAAATGATTTGAACCATGGACGTTTCCCTTAAAACTACTAGGAGGTGTGAAGCCTTAAACTACAAGACCCTTGGCGAAACATGTAGGGCTGAGTATAGACCTGGCAACCCAACACACCCGACCCGACCTGAAGGGTCTTGGGTGGGTTAGATGAATGCTTGGGTCGGGTTTGGGTCCAATATTCGGGTTTGTCTCGAGTTTGGGTCGGTCTCAAGTCCAACCCGACCGGCCGATCTTAAATTACAAAAAAAAAAAAAAAAAAAAAAAAAAACTTTTCTGTAACTTTAAATGCCAATTTTTATTTTTATTTTTATTTTTTATATTGCCTTTATTTAAATAGTAATGGCCTTTTCATACAAAATTTCCAAATATAATTTTTAGCATAATTTGGTTTATTGTAGCATAATTTCCTAAATGATACAAATAGTAAAAATATTTTCCATCCAAATGAAGGTTAGAATGATGATAAAATTATTGGACTTTAAAAAAAAGGAATAACTCTAACAATAAAATTTTCCATAGTGAAAATCAAATTGTTGTTTAAAAAAGTTTTTATTTCGGTCATAATTATACCGAGGATCTAATTTATTATTGGAAAGTATATTTCCAAACTAAGCCCTAATGCTGATGTAAACAAAAATAGTAAAATTTATTTTCTCATTCAATGAGAATTGGGTCAAGATGTACACATGGAAAAAAAAATTGTAAAAGTTTGTTGCCTAATCAAGAAATCACTACCGCTAAGCCTACATGACAATAAATAAATTATTGTATAATTCGTGTTTGAAAAAAAAAAATTTCTATCATCAAAAATGTTTCAAACAAAATCAATGAAAGGTAACAAAAAACATCCCATGAAATTTTCATTTTTTACCTTTTTGATCAAATCTGATTTTTTCCCCTAATCAATCCAAATTTGTTAATTGTTGAAAGTAAAGTAAAACCCTATAATAGGGAAATAAATAAAAATGGCATCCCATATTTGCTTAAATGAATTTGAAATGTTATTCCTAAATGAATGCCAGTAATGATTATATATATATAGAGCGAAATCAACCAAAATGGCATCCCATATTTTCCTAAATGAATTTGAAACGTTACTTCTAAATTAATCCTATGTTCGTAAATCATAGCATAGAAATGTCACTAGCTAGCTACCACGAAGAAATTGCCCTATTAATAAGACCTCGAAAAGACAAAGATCAATCTAAAACATCTTGAGTTCTTTCATTAGATTAGCATCATTGCTACTTCTCTTGCGGGTAACTACGTGTGGAGGAATTTTACCGGCTAAGTTACATATGAAAAGTTTTTATTTTAGTCCTAATTATTCCAATGATCTCATTTATTATTGGAAAGTATATTTCCAAACTATTCCCTAGCGCTGATGTAAACAAAAATGGTAAATTTTATTTTCTCATTTAATGAGGAGCAGGTCAAGATGTTGTAAAAGTTTGTTGCCTAATCAATAAATCCCGACCATTAAGCTTATACAACAATAAATAAATTATTGATTTTTTTTTTTTTTTTTTTTTTTTGAGAAAGAGCATTATAATTTTATTTAACAAAAGGCCGAGGTGTGGAGGAACATCCTCCATTCACACCGATAACTTGCTAACATGTCTCGCATGTTTAGCAATGTTGTGACTTGCACTATTACCCTCTCTTTTAACATGACTAAACTCCACGGATTCAAACTAGTTTGCTAACCTCTTTGCATCATCAACCAAGTATCCATAGTCTGCCAGCAATGATCCCTTACACATTAGGGCATCTATAGTGTTCTAGGAATCCCCCTCGAGGACAATAGGTGAGAGACCGATATCTAGAACCAACCTGAGTGCTCTCTTAGTTGCAATCACTTCCACAGCAGTAACTGAGTAGGGCAAAGTGATTTTCTCATCCATAGATGCTACGACCTGACCCTTATCATCTCAGATTACAACTCCCACACCCATAGAATTTTGTTCTTGGAAAATAGCACCATCAAAGTTCACCTTCAGGATCGATCATGGAGGTGGTTTCTAGATGGCGCGGTGTGGAGGCCGATTGGATTGTTCCAACTCATTACCCTTAATTGTTGTTGTTGGGAGTTTTTCCTTGTTTGGAATATTGACCGCATTAAACACTTGCTGTTGGGATTGCTGGGAATTAGAGTTAATAGGAGCAATAATTGGTGAGCTATCATGCGTGGGTAATGCTGCTTCAATATCACTTATTTTTGCTACCAACGTATCACTCTTCACTTCCACAACCAAAATAAAAGGTGCGATAAATGGGCTAGACTCTTTAATGATTGGCTAGGATTTTGGACTTTCAAAAATTCCCATAGTAGTTGTAGAGTTGACCGCCAGCTTTGAATGCAATGTCAGCATTAATGAGGAATCAATTCCACAAAACTCAGATTCCATAACTGATGTAACGTCCTCTTGCATTGTCTCAACGTTTCTTGCACCATTTCATCGCTGCCTCCTTCAGTCAAAGTTGCTATGCTAGATTAATTATTGTCGGCAACCTCCTTTTCGCTCCATGCAGGTTGAGATGAGGTCCTCTCAAACATCCCAGGCACCACGATTACACCTTTCCTTTCTAAACAGTGTGGAGAAGCCCGAAGTTCAGAAACTCGTAGGGTGCCTTTGCTTTGAATCCACAGTTCACAACTCTTGTCATCGTGACTTAGCTTGCCACGCCAATAGCAAAGATTCAAGATGAACTTCTGAGATCTCTGATCACTTGCGAAGGGTAAAACCTGAATCCCCCCTCTCTAAGAGAGACATATTTCGCCAAGTATCTATGAGTTCCTCCATTAAGATAGGTTGGAAGAAAGAATGAAAAAGAACTGCACACAAAAGGAGACAAAAAACTGCTTCCCTTACTCCCACAAGAAAAACCCCTACAAGCTCTAGAGATAAGCTTGTTATCCCCAGAGAGACAAAAACAAAACACTCCTTCGTAAGGAAGGGACAAGGAACTTCTATTGCCTAAGAGAAGAGGGAATACCCAACTTTCTTAGTGACAAAGAGACATTACTTTTGCATTTATTGAATTTAGCTTTTCACATTAATATCAACTAGCTTGTAACCTATACATATGCATGGATACACTTAAAGATATACAATAAGATGTATAATATAATTCCTATATATATAATTTAAATACTATTGATAGTTATTTTTATATTTTTGTTAACTCTTTAAAAAAATTTGTAAGGATATTATTAGGTATAAAATGTAAATTGTCCATTTTTATTATTATTATTGTGAAGCACCTTTTTTCTTTTTCTTTTTTACGATTAATTTATTCTAGACTCTTTAGTTTTTGTACTTAATAACTCACTTGGATGAATATTTATGATGTGATCCCACATTTGATTCTAAATTTAAGAAATAAAACTCTTTAAGAATAAATAATTTAGGACACATAGCACAAAATTGGAACTCTAATTTGAAATTTTAATTTAATTTTTTTTTTTTTTGAAACAAAAGCATATCATTCATTTAATCAACAAAATGAGCATCTTGGTACAAAGCTTCTCTAGCTATTGGAGGAACATCTTCCATCCAATACATATCCTCAGTAATATTCCTAGCAAATTGGGCTAATACATGAGCAACCCGATTCCCCCCTCTTCTAATACAATCAATCCTTACCCAAAGAAAATTTCGAATCAAATGTTGAATATCCCCAACCACATTTCCTAACAATGACTGATCAATCTTCAACGTTGAAATAGCTGTCATGGCAGAGCTGTTATCTCCCTCAATAACTAATTCTGAGAAACCAGCATCCACCGCAAACTCAACCGCTTTCCTACAGGCAAGTAGTTCAGCTTCCTCACTGCAAAACACTTCCGGACCCTTAGCTGCCATGGCTACCATAACCTCCCCTCTCTCATTGCGTATAATAGCACCAAAACCAGATCTGTTGAGGCCTGAAAACACCGCTGCATCAAAGTTAAGCTTAAAGACCAACTGTGAGGAGGCTGCCAGGTATCACGAGCTAGCTACCTAACTGATTCGGTTCTCATCTGATCTTGTGCACTCCGAAAGTCCTCTAACAGCTACCTTGCTTGATTGATTAACCATCCCGGGTCATGAAATTTCCCTCCATATATAACTCGGTTTCTTTGATTCCAAATCTGCCAAGCTTGCACCAAAAACTCCTCCATGTCATATAGTTCAATCCGATCCAGCAAGTACTCTATTAGGTGAGTAAAATCAGCCAAACCCAAAACCCCCCTCTACAGAATTTTCAAGCTACCAGCCCACACATCCTTGGCCGCCTCACATTCCCACAAAGCATAGATTGCTGACTCTGGAAATCTCATACATATAGGACACATCCCATCCTCAATTATTTTTCGCTTTGACAGATTTAGTTTTGTTGGCAAGATATCATTGCAAGCTCTCCACCCAAACACTTTAATCTTGTTTGGAATTCAAAGTTTCCATAGTGCAGCCCACACTCTTTTCCCCACACAACCCCTTGAGCTCTCAGCTATATTTCCACTGTGCAATACTTCCCTCGCCACCTTATATGCAGACTTGACAGTAAACAACCCCTTTTTATGGTGCATCCAAATAATAGTATCTTCCATATCTCGCCGGCTCAGCTGGATTCTACAAATGGCTTCCGCATCCGCTTGCTCAAACATGTCCATAATAAATTCAAACCTCCAAGCATGAAATTCTAGATCAATTAATTCAGCCACAGCCACATCTCGGACCTCCTCCCTGAGTGGAAACAAAGGCGCATTTGTTGGATAATTTGGTATCCATTTATCCCCTGAAACCCGAATAGAAAGACCATTCCCAACTCTCCAACAACACCCCAACTTCAAAATAGGTAAAGCAGCTACAATACTCCTCCACATAAAGGAACAATTTGGGGATTCCTTAGCATCAAATAAGTGAGTTCTAGGGAAATATCTAGCTTTAAGGCATTGATATACTAAAGAACTATCATCATTCAGCAACCTTCACCCTTGTTTAGCTAACATAGCTAAATTAAATGCCCTTAAATCCCTAAAACCCATTCCTCCATCCTGCTTTGATCTTGTTGACTTCTCCCACCTTTGCCAATAGATTTTCTGTTCATCCCCCACTTGTCCCCACCAAAATTTAGCACACATTGCATCTAGTTCATCACAAAGCTTTAAAGGAAGTTGAAACACACTCATGGTATATGTAGGAATCGACTGAGCAACTGCTTTAATAAGTATCTCCTTACCAGCCCTAGACAACAGCTTCCCTTTCCAACCTTGCAACTTCTTCCAGATTCTATCCTTCAAATATGAGAATGTATGATATTTAGATCTCCCTACTAAGGTAGGCAGCCCCAAATATGAGTCAAAACGGTGTACCTTGTGAACTCCCAAAACCCTCAGAGTATCTTGCTTCTGGCTAGCTAAAGTGTTACTGCTAAAAAATACTGAGGACTTCTCCAAGTTGATGCATTGTCCCGAAGCATTAGCATATGTCTGAAGCACCTCAGAAATTACCTCCACTTCATTTTTTGTTGCCCTGCAGAATAAAAGGGAAACATATGCAAACAAGAAGTTAGATACTTTTGGTGCCCCTCTGCAAATAGAAGCTCCATGGATTTTACCATCATTCTCTGCTTTTGCCAATAAAGATGTGAAAACCTTTGCACACAACAAAAACAAGTATGGAGAAAGAGGGTCTCCTTGTCGGATTCCCCTAGATGGAAGCACATTCCCATAAGGTTTCCCATTGAGTAGAATAGAGAATGATGTGGTGGTAACACAAGTCATCACTCTCTTAATCCACTTTTCTGGAAAACCCAACTTCTGCATTACTCCTTGTAAAAACAACCATTCGACTCGATCATAACCTTTGCTGACATCTAGCTTCAAGGCCAATGAACTTGTCTTGCCTTTCTTCCTAACATGCATAGAATGCAAAGCCTCATATGCCACAATAACATTATTTGTAATAAGTCTACCTGGCACAAAAGCACTCTGGGTGGGGGAAATAATATCAGGAAGCATTTGTTTCAACCTATTTGCGAGAACTTTAGAAATAATCTTATAGGCAACATTACAAAGGCTGATTGGTTTGTATTCAAACATTTTCTCTGGATTCTTCACTTTTCAGCTTTTAAATGGCAAGTTTGAGTAATAGAGTAAGTAATTTTTCCCCCATTAAGAGCATTCCCATCAGGTGTTCTATAAATATGCCATTTTGACATATTAAAAAACCTACTTTATTATTTTAACACACCATTTTACAATTCACCGTTTATCACATCTTCTATTTTTCAATTCTATACATTAAAATAATATATAAAAATATAAAACCATTAATATAAAAAAATAAAAAATAAAAACCCTCCACCATACATAAACACAAGCACAGAACTGTAACAAACCCACCACCATACACAAGCACAGCCCGCCACCACCACCCACAGGTACAACCCGCCACCACCACCCAATACTACTTCAAAAGAAATCCCCAAAATCAACACAAAAACTCTATAAAAAAAAAAAAACGAAGAGATGAATCAACTCCATTTATACAACCCAAATCACAAGGAATCAACCCAACTCCACCACCACCCACAATCACATGGAATCCACAACCCAAAAAAAAAAAAAAAAAAGCCTAAACCCACCACCATACATAAGCACAGCCCGCCGCTGCCACCGCCACCACCACCCAATACTACTTTAAAAAAAAAAATTCTCCAAAATCAACACAAAACTTTCAAAAAAAAAAATGAAGAGATGAATCAAATCCATTTATACAACCAAAATCACATGGAATCAACCCAACTCCACCACCACCAACAATCACATGGAATCCACAACCGAAGAAGAAAAAAAAATTAAAAAAAAAAAACCACCCAAACTTATATGTGATCTCCATTAGTCGACCTCATCAATGAGGCCGAACTCCATGGCGACAGCCGATCTCAAGGGCAACGGTCTAGGCGGAGAAATAGAAGAAAGAGAGAGAGAGAGAGAGAGAGAGTGATAGAAAAAAGAAATAGAAGAGAGAGGTGAAGATTTTGGAGAAGAAAGAAGAAGAAAAAAGGAAGAGAGAGTGACAGAAGATGAAGGAAAAGGTGGAGAAAGAAAGAAGAAAAAAGAAAGAAAGAGAAAATGAATAATTTTTTTTTTAGCATTTTCGTCCATACCTTTCTAAAGATGGAACGGTACTATTCATGTGTGCCAAATACTATAGCATTTAGAATATCTCATGGGAGGGGTTTTTTTGTGTTTGGTGTGCCAAATGACAATTATTTGGCATTTGGCACACCTGATGGGAATGCTCTAATAGCTCATTAAAGTGGTGGCTATTTCAATTTTTCTTTAGGCCTTTCAAGGTCACACAATTTGAAAAAAAAAAAAAAAAAAAAGGCCCGACCCAATCCTTTATCACCTGACCCGACCATAGACCTGTAATTTTCGGGTTGGGTTGGGTTTCTCCCTAACAAACCCAATTATTATCGGGTCGAGTTACAGGTGGCAGTAAAACCGACCTGACCTAACCTGATTTTAGTCCTAAATACATGTACTAAAAGTCTAAAATGGATCTTATAAGAAAAAAGGTCTAAACTGGATAAGGTGGAAGTTGTAATACTTGTGGCTTCTTGCGTGCAAATTAAGTTAAATACAATCTTGCTTTGTGGGTAATTCTACCATACCCCCCCCCCCCTTTTTGGGGGGTACGATACTCACTAGTAGGCAACCTGCTACACTAGGTTACCAAAACATCATATTTGATGGTATCATTCTCATATTATGTAGTACTAATATCACATGTGACTGTAATTTTGTCACATTCGGTAATTCCCTTATTTTTTCTCACATTCGATAGTACCATCCTCACATTGTGTAGTATCAACAACACATGTGACTGTACTTTTCTCACATTCGATGGTTTCCTTATTTTTTTTCTCATATTTGATGGTACCATCCTCACTTTGTATAGTACCAACATCACATGTGACTGTACTTTTTTCACATTTAATGGTTCCCTTATTTTTTTTTCCCACATTTGATAGTACAATCCTCATATTGTGCAATACCAACATCACATGTAACTGTACTTTTGTCACATTCGATGGTTCCTTTATTTTTTTTTCTCACATTTGATGGTACCATCCTCACATTCTGCAGTACCAACATCACATGTGATTGTACTTTTGTCACATCGATAGTTCTCTTTTTTTTTTCTCACATTTGATGGTACCATCCTTACATTGTGCAATACCAACATCATATGTGACTGTACTTTTGTCACATTCGGTGGTTCCCTTATTTTTTTTCCTCACATTTAATAATACCATCCTCACATTGTGCAATACCAACATTATATGTGACTATACTTTTGTCACGTTCGGTGGTTCCCTTATTTTTTTCTCACATTTAATGGTACCATCCTTATATTGTGCAGTACCAACATCACATGTGACTGTACTTTTGTCACATTCAGTGGTTCTCTTATTGTTTTCTCACATTTGATGGTACCATCTTCACATTGTGCAGTAGCAACATCACATGTGATTGTACTTTTGACACATTCGGTGGTTCCCTTATTTTTTTTCTCACATTTGATGGTACCACCCTCATATTGTGTAGTACCAACATCACATGTGACGATACTTTTGTCAATTTGGTGGTTCCTTTATTTTTTTTTTTCTCACATTTGATGGTACCATCCTCACATTATATAGTACCAACATTACATGAGACTGTATTTTTGTCACATTCGGTAGTTCCGTTATTTTTTCTTGAAAGCTCGAAAATGTGTTGAAAACACAAGAGCTGTTTAGACCCCCAAATTAAAATTATAGCTCGATAGATTTTACACTAACTTAATATTAAGTGCAGAATAGTGTAAATGCGAGCGGATAAACAAACAAGCTACTCTAATCCATATTAACAGCAACACAGCAGTAAAATGGAAATATAAAAGAGAAGGGAAGAAAGATGCAAACACAAGATAACACGCCGATGTGTTATCGAAGAGGAAACCGAAAAACTCGGCGAAAAACCTCTCCGCTGCCCTCCAAGCGGTAATCGATCCACTAGACAATTAGTTGGGATACATGGGTTAGCAAGAGACCCTCCAAGCCTAATCAACTCGATGTACCTAAGTCCTCTAAGCTCCTACTCCAACAAGGCTTCTCGGAACCGTGTCTTGTCTAGCTCTCTGGCTCCCGCAACAAGCTCCATGTTGCATCTGCCATCCTTGGCTTCTTCCAATGCTTCCCAGCAGCACCAAAACCTCACTTGACACTCTGAAAAGGGTATGGTAAGTGTTTAGACTATCAACCTCTCAATGGTATGGAAATGGAGAGGTAGGAATTGAGGAAATCCACAAGCATATGTGTAGAGATATATGGGTATGACAATCTCTAACTCTCAAGGTTTTATGGCTAGGGTTTTCTCTCTAAAGCACTCCTCAACATTTGTGGGTAATGGGGGTATACATAGTGTGAGTACAGAAAGTGCGTATCAGATAGTACAGACTGGCAGAACAGAATGTTTCGGGATTGTCTCGCGGGAAGGCCTTACCCGTGAGATACTCGCGAAACATAGTTGTCTCCATCTGTCCTAACTTTTTGCATTCCAGTCATGTGCAGGGCATATGCATCTTTTCGCAGGATACTTAGTCGCGAGATACTCGCGAAAACTCTTCAGTCTTCAATAGCTTGAGTCTTCACACTCTCTCTTTCTATCACACAACCCTTACAATTAAATCCCACAATAAATACAGGGTACACAAGATTGAGCAAAATTACAATCAAATTTGACACGGAATAAAGCCAACAAAATACAGAGTTGTAAATTACAACTTTACAATCTCCCCCTTTGGCTATTCCGTGACAAAACACCCTATAACAAACTCTAGACTTAAACATGAGTTTGGGAACAATGGCAAAACTCACTCACACCTAATCTAGAAGCTGTGAAGCACTTGCACATATATACCTGTAACCTGAAACACTTGCACACAAACCAAACTTTCATTAAGCTTATGACAAGTTGAAAACATGGTACGTACATGAGCAAGTAAAGTGCGATCAAGTTAGTAAATACAATAGGACATGTAAGCATATCTTGATCAGACAGGATCAGTCATCAAAGAATGACTACAATGAGCATTTAGCAAGTAAATGCTCATCCGGACACGCGATGCAATTTAGATCAATCTCACAGATCAATTGCATGTCCAACACTCAACTAATGCAAAATACACGAAGTATTTGCATCTAGGAAACAAAATCCTACTAGGGCACAAGAGTGAGGTACTTAAGACATATTAGTAATATCTTAGAAGCACAAAAAAAAAAAAATGCTACAAAGCATTGAGATTAACACAAACTATACTGAATAAAAGACAGAATAGAATAAACAGTAAAAGCATAAACATAAACCATCAGTTATAAAAGCTAAAAATAACCACAAGTAAACCAAAACAGTAGTTAGTGTCTTCTCCTCCCTCTTTCACTACACTCCCCCTATCACTACACTTCTCCTAACAATGGCACCATCTCCCCCTTTTTGTCATGGAATAGCTAGTCTTCATGTTCTTCTAGCTTCCTTTGAATTTGGTCCAGTTGAGTCTGAAGAGATGTGAACTTGGTGTCGAAACGAATGTGTTAGGAGTGCATGATGGTAGCTAGTCTGGATATCTTGGTAGTAATCTCTTGGAGAGTAGCCATGATGTTATCTAGCTGTTCATCATAAACATGGGGTGTAGAACTTGAGCTTCCCTGAGTAGCATGACTTTCTTGCTTGGTATTCTTCTTAGTGTGACTTATGCTTGCATGGAGAGTGTGAATATTAATTGGACTTGGCCTTGGATAAGGGCGCTCATCTTCCGAAGGATGCACACCTTTGAGCTTCAAAATCCTTGAGATAAGAAGATAGAAAGGAATACAATTCCTTGAAGCAGTCTGGGCAACATTTTTTGCCACAATGTGGAAAATATGAGAGCACACATCAATCTCCACGTCAGTGATCAGATCATGCAAGAATAATGCTCGACCAAGATTCATGTAACCGGTGCTGGACAGAAGATAAAGGTTGCTAAACATGATCATCATGAGCAGCCTTAATTCAGGAGAAAGAAATGCCACACTTATTGACTTTCCATTGGAGAAGAATTCCAAATTAGCTCCTAAAGCTTCCCGAAGAATCTCCTCATCCGAAGTCAGTTCATCATATACCAGTGGGATAGGTAATATTGGCCTGTTGATGTTTAGAATTTTGGCCAAGTAGACGGGTGTAACTGAGAACCTCTTTCCTCTCACCCAGCACTTGATTTCGTCTCCTTCAACAATGGCATTTGCATAGAATTCTTTCACTAAGTTTTCGTATGCATCCTCAAGATTTGAGAGAAGAAAATTCCAATCTTTGGTGGCAAACCATATTGGAATATTCGTGTCTAGGAAAGAGGGTTGATCAACGGCCCTTTCAACTAGCAATGGAACATCTCGAAATTGACTAATGTATGTCTGAAATGCAGCATAAGATGTGAACAAGTCAGTGTCATACACTCCTGTTGAAGAATGAGTCCTCCTTGACGTCGATGAAAGGTCATCAACATCAATCACCGGCTCTTTCCCTTTGTTGCAGCCTCCTTTCACAGCTAAGCTTTTGAACGGAGACATCTGCATATGAGAACACAGAATAGAAAAGATACAAGTGCAAAAACTTGATTAGATTCAAGTTAGTCCAAAAAAAAAGTAAAGCAACCTAAAACTGAGCAAAACAAACTCAAAGCAACATGCTATAACATATAGGACATGTAAACATAACACAATGCTGGAAATTAACAGACTGTGCATGTGTGTGTCTAAGTAGTGCAAGTGCTAGTGCAAATGAGTTCAGCAAGAGGTGCATGGGGTGTGCCTAGAATATGCATGGCAAGGCACAAAGTGGGAAAATGTGTAAAACACACACTCATTGAACAAAAAATGTTAAATAAGTTCAATCAAGAGTAAACCCAAGTATTGGCACTCAGTTGAGGCCAATTCAACGCAAAAATGTCACTGGGACATTGTCAAACACCTAACATGCAACAACATACACATATGATGAAAAATGCATGAACATAATGAAATATGCCTCAATACATGCTCAAATTGCCACAAGGGGCCAACACAGATACACAAACATCAAATGGGACTCAGCCCAATCAAAATTTTGGAAAAAATTTCACAAAAACTAATAACCCCAACTCATTTTCGAAAAAAATCCCCAATTTTGAGAACCCTAACTAATTTGCTGCATAATATATGACAAACAAGAAGAAAAATGTTTAGAAAACATACCTTGAAGTTAAAATTGCAGAAAATAGGCTTGGAATTGATGGGGTTTGAGAGAAAAATGGTTTTGGGTTGAGAGAGGTTCGTGAGAGGCAGTGCGAGGGAAGTTATGAGTTTTGAAAAGATGTCACATCTGCCACATAAAAATTGAAAACACGCATTTTTCGCAGGTTAGGCAGTAGCGATACAGTCGCGAATAGGGCCACTAAAGCACAAAAACTTTCGCGAGACGCTGTTAGTTGCAAATCAGTCGCGATACAGTCGCGAAATACTCGCGAGACAGTAGTGAGAGCCTCTGTATGAAAATGTGACATTTTAATGTCCCTTATGCACATTTCGCGGGAAGCTCTAAGTCGCGAGCTTCTCGCGAAACAACCTTTGAACCAGTTTTTTGAAGAAAAACACAAAAATGCATTTTGAAAAAAAACTGAAGGCACGAAAGTATAAAAACATTTTCAAAAACAAATAAAACAGTCAAAAAATCTTTTTGGGTTTGATCGACAAGTAATTGAGCATACACATCACATTTGAATATGTACAATCACATAAATGAGATAAGCATTAATTGAATCAAAGTCTTGTGTGTTGTGTGTGAGTATCAAATGTGGAATAGTCCTTAGACTAGAGTGAAGCTTCAATGATCAATTCAATCAAGTCATACACAATTGGTACGAAGTCAAATGGTTAATCTCAATTATAGAAATGAACATATATGACCTCCCACAAGAGAATGATTACAAATCATAGAAGCTTTTCATTTGGCTTCTGCATAAAACAGAACATTTGATCCTTTTTGGATAATACAGCTCTTTTTGAGATTGGTGCTTGAAATTTTTGATATTTCAACATTGCGAAGTAGCCTTTGGCCTTTTTGAGCACCATACATTTCAATACAAGAGTTGCTTTCCCTTTTTCCTAGTCAAATACTAGTATGTGCGACAGGCTTTTGCAGCTCAATATCTCTTTTCATTTGGAGATTTACATTCGGTGAGCTCTATAGCAAAAACATAAAAAATAAAGGTGAGAAGATATATAGGCACAAGTCTATGCAAGTATCAAGACCATCAAGACTATTGACCAATCATTCATGACAAGCTTGAAGATCAATTTACAACAATCACCCAAAGTTTTCAAGATTTCTCCCACAAAGATATATATGCATACAAAACAAGCTAAGCTCGTAAATGCACTGTGCCATAAGTACGAAGGTACTAGGCTAAACTCACATGTGATACACACAAAACAAGTGATCAAACATTTTAGAAGACTTTTCAATTTTTATGGTTTTTGAATTTTTTGAACACACTAAAAAACAGAAGAAAAGTAAGATTAGTAAAAACAGGTATAAACCAAACCAACAAGAAATTGAATATGCAATAAACAAAAAGTAATGCATGATATGATGCATGAACCTATGGTCCTAATCATTGGAAGTATTAATGCATGGACATAGGAGGTGATCATGCATGAGTACCCTTCTTCACCCACACGTCACGTGCGTTTGGGGTGATATCCCTATAGGATTGGGTACGAATGTTAGGACTTTCAAACCTTCTAGTGAAACTTTCCAAGCAGTTGGTGAATGCACCAATCATCTTCATCACGTCCACCATTCTAGGATCACCATTTCGACCTCTTGATGGCTCAACAACCCAAGTCCTTTTGTCATTTCTTGGTCCTTTTGACCCTTGATCACTAGCATTCCTCAATGCTCTCAACTTATGACAATTTGGTCTGGTGTGTCCTTGAAGTCCACAGTGATGGCAGACATGGTTCATTCTGGGACCTCTTTGTGATCGTGGAAGAGATTTTGCTCTGGCTTCAGACCTGACCACAGATTGATTACGGGGCTTGTTCAACACCCGCTGGTCAGCCACATTCTTCTTCTTCTCATCTTTTGCCTTTTCCACAGTAGAGGCAACTACAACCGGAGCTTTGGCCTTCACAAACTTCACTTCTTTGGAAATATTCACAGCTGAACTACTTTCTCCGGTGTATCCTAATCCGGTTTTGTCAGAGAAGGGTTTTTGATGAGAGAGAACATCATCAAGCTTCTTTGTGGATACTCGCTCTACCTTTGCATTTGCCTGAACCACCTCAAGCTCAAGGAATTTCACCTTGGTGTAAGCCTCGGTTAGCTCACCATTTAGCGTCTCAATCTCACACTTGGCCTCCTTATATTTTACTAGGAGACTTCTATAGTCTTCCTCTGCTTTCTTCATCCTTTTCACAGCTGCCTTGGCTACCCTTGTATACTCTCCCGACTTCTTAAGGAGATAGTTGTAATTCTCTTATAGACTGGCTGTATCTTCACCTGCTTCAGCATCCGACTCTTCAACAATTCCCATGGATTCCTCATCACTATGCTCCCCAAGTTCTTGCACAAGCAGATTCAAGTCCTCTGAAGATTCATCATGAGCAATAGTCATAAACGCTGAGAAGTTCCCTTCTTCATCACAGCTATCCTCCGAATCTAAATTGGAAGAGTCCGAATCACTTAGAGTTGTGGCATACGCCTTGCTCTTCGTTCTCAAATAATTAGGACATTCTCTCTTGACGTGTCCGTGTCCATTGCACTCGAAACAAGTGATTCATTGAGTAGATTGAGTCTCCTTCCCATCTTTCTTCCTAAATTCCTTCCTATCACCCTTGGGAGATGCAAACTTTCCTCTGTTGAAAGGCTTCCCACTGTTGTTCATCTTCAGAAATTTTTGAAAATTCTTTGCAAGGAATACTACTTCCTTCTCCACATCATCCTCTTCTAAGGAGTTGTCCATTCTCTCGTTGATGGTTTTAAGAACAAGAGATTTGCTCGATTTATGAGAAGGTAGTCCCAGCTCATATGTTTAGAGGGATCCAATCAACTCTTGGACTTTGATTTCATCAAGGTCCTTGCTCTCCTCAATTGCAGTCACCTTTGTGCGGAAGCTTTCCGGCAATGAACGAAGAATTTTCCTTACTATCTTTGAGTCCTCCGTTTTCTCACCCAAGTTGAACTTGCCAATAACCACTTCATTCAGCTTGCTATAGAAAGAGTCAAATGACTCGTCCTCACTCATTTTCAGCTCCTCAAACCGAGTGGTCAGCATCTGCAACTTAGTGTCTTTCACTTTCTTTGTTCCTTCATATGTGGTCTCCAATATTTGCCATGATTCCTTGGCAATTGTGATGTGAGATATCCTCTGGAACTCATCTGGAGACACATCACAAAAAATAGCGTTAAGTGCCTTGCTATTAGCATTTGACGCCGCGAGAGCTGCCTTATCCCATGTGGATTTGGTTGCCTCTGGCCTTGTCCAACCTATTTCAACTGCATCCCAAACAGCCTCATCTATTGAACACAAAAATGCTCTCATCCGCACATTCCAAAAGGAATAGTTGCTACTATCAAAATATGGTGGAGCATTTAAAGATTAAGACTAGTCCATCTCAATATGGGGTTAAGGATCGCACAAAAGTAATTAAACCACAGTAAGTGCACCCGCTCTGATACCAATTGAAAGCTCGAAAATGTGTTGAAAACACAAAAACTGTTTAGACCCCCAAATTAAAATTACAGCTCGATAGATTTTACACTAACTTAATATTAAGTGCGGAATAGTGTAAATGCGAGCAGATAAACAAACAAGCTACTCTAATCCATATTAACAGCAACACAGTAGTAAAATAAAAATATAAAAGAGTAAGGAAGAAAGATGCAAACACAAGATAATACGCCGATGTGTTATCGAAGAGGAAACCGAAGAACTCGGCGAAAAACCTCTCCGCCGCCCTCCAAGCGGTAATCGATCCACTAGACAATCAGTTGGGATACATGGGTTAGCAAGAGACCCTCCAAGCCTAATCTACTCGATGTACCTAAGCCCTCCAAGCTCCTACTCCAACAAGGCTTCTCGAAACTGTTTCTTGTCTAGCTCTCCGGATCCCGCAACAAGCTTCATGTTGCATCTGCCATCCTTGGCTTCTTCCAATGCTTCCCAGCAGTACCAAAACCTTACTTGACACTCTGAAAAAGGTGTGGCAAGTGTTTGGGCCATCAACCTCTCAATGGTATGGAAATGGAGAGGTAGGAGTTGAGGAAATCCACAAGCATATGTGTAGAGATATATGGGTATGATAATCTCTAACTCTCAAGGTTTTGTGGCTAGGGTTGTCCATTTGGATGATATGATAGTGACTATCACACCTGTTGTTGAAGGCTTGACAAACCTTCTACAAGCAGGACTTGGCATCTACCAAGTGCCCTCCTAGGCCCCTCCATGAGAAGGGGACTGTGGGTGAGATCGACTTGATCTTAGGGGTGATGCAACTTACACTCTTGAAGGGTGTAAGGCAGATCACACAGTGGTTTCCTGGGGTCCAGATTAAAATAGTCTGGCCTCAGGGGTGCGATGAGAACCTCGCCCAACCCAATAGGGGAAGGCAACGAGCTCTCCCTCACACATTTCAATAATAGATTTATGAGAGTGTGATAGGACTCAATGCCTAAAGCGTAGTGATTTAGCCTTGGTGGCGGTCACTGCTGGTTCGAAGATCAAACAAGCAATGAAACCATTCTTTAACTTATGTGTTAATTTGAGGCCCATACGGTGGCAGAGAATTGGAGAAGATTCTCGGGTGTTGAAGAGCCTCCTCTTTAAGGTGACTCTTCTCATCCAGGATGGGGTAACTAAGGAACACTGTATTGCAATTCACCTGTTTACCAAACAAGTGCTGCGACTGTGTAAAGGATCAGGGATGCTATTCATTGCGCTTTATTTGAAGCAGTGTAGCTCATCTCTTTAAACCTTTTATGGAGGCATAAAAAGACCCCATGATTTATTACCAGTCCCAGTGTCTCTCACCCGGTCTCAGGCATACCACGTATCATTCTTCCTTTTCATAGAAGGATAATAAGAAGGCATGATGACAGGGCTTACTTGGTGGTGCAATTCTACTTATCTCTTTTCTCAATTAATAAAGTTATTAAGTTAGCAAAGAAGGTAACTAAGGCTCTTTTTGAGCCTATAATCACACCTGTTGATTTAGAGTCTGTCCAAGAGATTGTGGGGGAGATGAAAGTGTTCCTCCCTGATCTCTTGTCCCGGTATTTACCTCGACTCTCCACGATTCCTCTTTGTCAAGGGATGTCGTGGGTACCGACTTGGAAAAGTCTTCCAACCGTATGCTTCTTCGATCACAATTGTGCTATGACGGATATTCTGAGAAGGCGAGACAATTATTTAGAAAGAACATTATATCGGTCTTTCCTTCTCAAATGTTCGAAATGGCCTCTTATGCCTCTCTTTTGGAGTTTATACACCAAAAGGGAGAGTAGTGGTCGTCAGGTATACTGTGGCCCCATAGAGTCAGATATGCGTTCGACAAGAACAACAAATTGTTTTCAGGAATTGATCTCGATCAGTTCGAGAAAACGATCGGTCCTGTCTTACCAACATGTCGACAACTAGGGTTGCCCATGGTTGAAGGTCGACTGGGTCAATCGGTTGAGGGAGGAGGTAAGAGAAGAGTATTCGCCATAGGAAACTATATCAATCAAAGACTACTCAAACCAATCCATGACTAGTTGATGTCTGTGTTGAGAATGTTGCCCATGGATGGCACGTTCAACCAGGAAAGTGCTTTTGATAGATTAGAGGGCGAACGCCATGTGTTCTCATATGACTTGAAGAATGCCACCGACAGGGGGCCTCTCCTCTTGTTATTTGAGGTCATGTTGGCAGCCTTTGATCGGTCGTTCGCTTCAGCTGTAGTGAACTCGGCTCTTGCGATGAACGCATTTGTTGTGCCGTTTGTCAAAAGAAAGTTTTTTCACTTGTCAGCTTTATTGCAGGACAACCCTTAGGGTACTATGCCTCTTGGCCTCTCTTTGCACTATCCCATCATATATTGGTGTGGTATTGCGCCGAACAGGTACATCTAAGTATGCACTTTGATAAGTACGCAGTACTGGGTGATGATGTAGTCATTGCTGACCCTGAAGTGGGCCGGGTCTACGAGGAAACTCTGAAAAGACTCGGTGTTAGGAGTCAGAATCAGTTATCAAAAATCTCTGATTTCTAACATTGGATCGGCAGAGTTTGCGAAACGGTTCCGAGTGAACGACCTTAGAAAGGACATTAGCCCGATCTCGGTTCGTTCACTACTGAACTTCTACCACCCATATGGTCTAGTGGCTATCGGACTCAAACATAGTAGTGTCCGATTCTCCACTCTGTGTCGTGTTGGTGGTGCAAGTTTCAGGGTACTTGCTCGCCTAGATCACAAAAGAAATAAATCCTTTGAACGTGTTCTAGCCATGCAGACGAAAACCCTATATGGCCCAGATGGTTTTGACCTCTGGCTAGGTAGGGGAGGTCCCCTTAATCCCTATCTCAAAGGTGTTATAATTGCTCGTCTTCGCAAGGAGATGAGGCCTAAAGACCTACGGTTGATACCTGATGAACTCTTCATCCAAGAAAAGGTGAAGGAGTTCTTAGAGTGGTCAACCCTCCGCGGGTGGGTTAAGGAATGGTTGCGCTATTGCCGCTATTACTATACGGTACATTAATGCAACCTGATGTTTGCATCAGCGCCTTTTTCGATGCGCCTGTTGTGAATCACAATTGGCAGGCTGACCGACGCCAAGAATCTTTGGTTAGGTTTGGTCTGCTATGGCAGATCTATGACATGGTTGCATCACTAGGGTTGTCTTTCAGACCTCCTATTTTGGAAGACACCTCCCAGTGTGAGCGATCACACTGGTGGCTGCTGGGCGGAGTATCTGGTACAGAATACTTGGTCTCGTCTCGGGGTCTAATCCAACCTCGAGCGAGGAGTGGTATTATTGCTCCTGGTTATCCATTTGATCGACCGGAGCATGATATCACTATAACCCACATCCATTATAAGACTTTGGGCGTTCCTGATTGCCAATGTGTCTGGGATTTCATCCGGAGTGAAGGGCGGAAACGCTCCTGATCTTTTAGGGTGGGAAATAGTCGATCTATATGGTCGGCGGGGGCCCGGATGCATTAGACTCCTAGGATTAAGGAGTCTAACCCCCCCTCCCCCAAAAAAAAGAAAGGACAGATAAGACTGGGTTATATCCCCCTCTGTGGTCCGGTCCTTCCTTAGGTTCCGTACGATGTTCTGCTAGTTTGGTTGCTTGGGAGCACGAGATCGTAACTACTCGTAATATCCTTCGATCGCTTGCCGCGAAGATGGAAAGCGTGAGCTAAAGCAGTTATCAGGTTAAAGACTCAATCTTATTGTTAGGAAGTAGCTGCAAGAAGTAGAGTCAATCTGAAAGCCTTCTTTTTGGCTCTCGTGTGAGGGTTGTCATAACTTGTGTCTATCTGCTGTTAAATGACTTTATAGAGTCCTAAGGGTAGTCTCAAAGATAAGGGATTCAAGCCGTATTTGTTTTGATTAGCTGTCCCAGGGAAAGGAGTAAGTATTGGCTGTTGGCATGTCCGAGCTAAGATTGGTTGAGGCGGGTAAAGACGGTTGTGTAGCTTACTTGGTAAAGGATTCCTTTAGTTTAGCGGTCATGGATCGATTCTAGGTGGTTCACTTGTATACCCCTATTCTCAGAGTTCACGTTTTGATCTAGTAAATCGACTTTTCAGATGAGTTCCATAGTTTTGGACAGGATAGGTGGAAACCAGGAGGTAAAGCGTCTGTTAAAGCAATCGGGCAAATGCATGTATACTAGCTTATTAGCTTTAGTAGCTTGTGTACTAGCCTGTTAAAGGAAGCAGGGGTACGCTGATTTGGGAATAAGCTGGAAGTAAAGTAGTATGAGTTGAAGTGAAGGGCACCAGTAAGTAATAATAAGTAGAGCGGAACACTGTTGGCTAAACAAAAGACGTATGACTTGAGAAAGTAAGATCTCCGATCTGTTGTCGGGAAAAGAAGTGAACATGGTACTTTAGAATGCAAATAATAGGTCCTTTTAGCCAAATCCAGGCTTTTGAGTTTGTAGCTAGGCAGCTAAGCCAGTAGTAGTTCAGTTCAGGTCAGGGCATGAAGCTACAGGTTCTATTTGCGGTCGTGAGACAGAGGTCAGAGGCAACTTGTTATATAGGTAGCCGTGCGTGTTAATAGATCTTCTTCTATACTAGTAGTAGCAATAGTGGGTGAATCGGTTTAATATGGGGTTTTTTTTCTTTATTAGAAGGATAAGCACGGTTATTGCTATTTGTCCCAACATTCAGCCGAGGTAGGCTACTAACTTGCTCGTTATAAGTAGTTAACGAACGGAAATAAGGCCATTTTATGTCTATAAGTGAAGATTGGATGGATGCCCGCTCCTTGGGTATGCTTTCAAAAGGGCTGTTTTTATGCGTGCTGGTGTTCGTGGTCTGTTGGTTTTTCTGTTCTCGTGGGGGAAGGCGGGATTGGCGCATCTACAAGTTGAGAGTGTGCTCGGGCAAGTGGGCTAACCAGAACTACTAGTAACGGGATTTGCCTGCAATACAAGTAAGGGGAATGGAACTCTTGTTTGAGAACTTTAGCTACGGACTTAGGTTAGCTAGCTCAGCTTCTCCTATGGCTATTTGGATTAAGGAACTAGGGTAACGCAAAGACAAAGAAGGCCAAATAATAATGGTGAGTCGAATCAGGCGCGGCAGCCGTTCCAAGGCTTTTATGCCACCGTTCCGGCCTTATTTAAGATAGGAGAATGAGGTTCAAGCAAAAGACTCCGGGTTTTGCCTAAGGCGAGTAACAGACTCTGGTTTCAGTGCACGTGTGGAAGGCAACTCTGTTTAGCTAGCAAGCATAGGAAATAAATCCCCCCGGGGAACTTACTATTAATGCTAATCCATTAGTTCTAGCTCGAAATTTGCCCTTAGTTGTCTCGAAGTTAGCTGCTTGGCATGAGTAGCTTGGCTTGCTCATGCGGGGCTTTGGAAAGAAAGTCACCAGGGAATTCATATACAAATCTTCTAATCCAGCTCGAGAAGTTTTATTTTGAAAAGTAGATCGGGAGTTCAAGCAGATGTTAAATTAGGGTGAGGTTTACTATTCTAGTCTACAGGCCACTTAGCTAAACGAAATCCTGAGTATCGACTGTCGTGTGAGTCTCGACCAATGTGTAGCTGCCGTTAAAAGGCTATAAGTAACAGCATTCTCAGTTAAGATAACAGGATTCAAGCTTGCTTGTGTGTACGTGCTTGTTATAAGTAGATGTAGATGTGAAGGTGCCTAAGGAACCGCCCTAACCCCCTTAAATATGTTGTTAGAGGCGTTGGCTATTCGTAGATCTGTTATACAGGCGATTTAGCTACTTTCAATCCTTAGTTTAAACTCTTCAGTGAGTCTTGCTATCTCCTAGTCGTAACTGTACCTTAGGTCCACTCGCTATGGATGCGAAGAAAGTGACAAAGTCAACCTAACCGCTTACCTTTGGAAACGCGCTAAAACAGGCCTATGGGTTCGCCTTTCTAATAGAAGAAGTATATCTAATTAGCCAGATCGTCTGAAGCATGAATAGAATCACCTTTGTTCCGAAGGCCTAGCGAGTTACTTTTTTTTTTAAGGCGGTCCTTTTCTTTCCCCGGACCGATGACTCGCTTGTTCAGTACTCCTAACTATTATAGGAGGATGCCGTCCCCTCGGGACTACCAGTAGTTTCGGTTGTTGAATCTCGTGCAAGTTAGGTGGTTGTGGTTGTATTAGTTGCAAGCGGAACGTAGGCGCTTTAGGTGTGTGTTGACCATGCACTCTCGCGTCATGTAACGTCATATGTATGATAGAGGTGGTGTGGTGATTGACCTCAATGCTAATGGTTATCCCAAAGGTTCAACGAATGAATGAAGCTATGATCGTACCCGGATAGAGATAATGGTCTCCCTCTGATGTCTCCAAGCCAGTCATAATAGAATAGATAGGCAAAGCCGCCAATAGCAGTCTGTTCTTGCATATCGATAGATAGTAGGTTGCTTCCAAGCTCAAACCATTTGAAACTGAATTGCTACTTTTTTCTTGTTATTGATAGAGTGGTATTCTCCGCCCCTGTCAAGTAAAGTAGAGGGAGAGAACTGGAAGAGAGAAGGAAAAAGAGCAAAGGATTTACAAGTCTAATGGGAGAAGAATGGCTGACACGTTGACTGCCTTCGAGACTCTATAAAATCTAATCCAAGCGGTCTAACCCCCGGGGCGGACCCCAACCGAAAGGCGCTAGACGGACTAACGGCAAGAGAGATAAAGAAAGCAGCTGGCCCTATGTGTAAAACCTTGCCGCGGGAGAGTCTTTCTCCAATGATAATAAAGAAAGTTTTTGGGCAAGACAAGAAAGGAACTCGCGCCCTTTGACACCAAGGGATAAGAGCTGATTGCTGGCGATGACTTGGTGAAGGGAATCTATGAGAGACAGTTCTCGAACCGGGTTCCGACCAAATAGAATGCGGAGCCAACGAGTTCAGTCGAACAGCGTAACAAGTCTAAGGGCGGGATCAAGCTTGAAAGGAATGGGTGGGCGTAGGCTTAATAGTGAACGCGGACCCCCCTGCTTATAGATATGAGATCAATGACTTAAAAGACAGATGCCGAGAGAAACTGCTAGACTTCTTTATTGCGTTGCGAAGAGAAATCGAAGACGAAGATTTGCTGACGCAGTGCGGGCACTGGATGAAAAAGACAGAGAAAAGAAAAACAACCCGCCGGAAAGGCATACCTCAAGACCACCAATCTCCCCCAGCAAACATCTATCTGCACGAAGCCGACCTATAGATAGAAAGAAAAATGCAGGAAAGGAAAATGAAATATGAAATAAAAAAGATGCTTTGGGAGTGTGAGATACGCGGACGGGGAGTACGCAGCCAAACAACCGCAGGGGCTTCCAGCAGTGATAGCTGAACTAACCAGATGGGTCGCCCAAAACCTGGAGCTGACATTTCAATCGAAAATCAACGTCGGATCCCGGCTATCCGAAAAACGCAGACTGAAGCGGAGGATCACAAAATGCAACAACACAACAAGGGGCGAACCAAGCGCTTGCGCGAAGGAAGAAGCGAATCAATTAGAATGGAGACAGGGAGGAGAGGCGAAAGAGATATTTTCGAGCCTGCAAGCAGTAAGCAACAACGGCTGAAAAGCCGTTGCGCGCTAGCTTGTAGTTTAGGGGTATAGTAAGGGTGCCCCTTTCTAAAACTTATACTTCTATTTAATATAAGGTAAGATTTTTGGAACCCTAGTTTTGGAGTTTTCCCCAACCTATAACCTATACCAACCTAAGAAAAAGGGGCTTACGTTTTTCAGCTGCATCGCATTGCCGCATAAACAATGGATCCGCTGGGTTGGATGAGCCACCTTCTCTGGAAAGGAATAGTGAAAAGCCATGTCACTTGGAACGGAACTGGTTGCCTTATTTACTTTTAGTAAGACCGTTTTGGTAAGCGAAATTCTATTATATGGGCATGGTTGCTTACAAGACAAAAGCTAGCTTCTAGATGTTCTTTGCCTGAACATATAGAAGAAGCAACCTTCTGGCCTCTGTACCAGTAGTGGAGTGGCTTGCTACTTTCAATCAGAAAAGTAAAATGGAGCAAGGCAAGGGAGAAAGAAGCTGTCCCCTCTTCTCTGATAACCCGCCGCCGGTCATATAGAGTGCTCTGCCCGCCACCGCATATGTAGAAAAAGAGGGAGCAGGGAAGGAAGAACAACCGTTTGACTTTGGCACATGAGGTGGGGGCTTTGGCTAGGTAACATAATGGAAATGTATTGGACTGCAAATCCTGGAATGACGGTTCGACCCCGTCCTTGGCCTCGGGGAATGGCGAGCAGCGCGGAACTTTAATGAATCAAATGGCATAAGCATAAGGGGGCTTTCCTTTGTTAGAAATCCACAGACAACATTCTGGAACTTCCAAACCAAAAAAATGCAACATGAGAAGGAGCTTTTTACGTTACGCTTCAATAGAATGAATTCGGTAAGGGTAGAATACGCCCCATGGTCAATCGAAGGTCCTGTGCCACTTGAACTCAAATCTATCTTACCTTCCATCCATCTTTGTCCAGCCAACTCATAACAAAATGTTAGACCAATCTCACAAGACTGACACAACCGAATTGGTTGAGGAAAAGGAAACCCCAGCGGCCAAGCACTCCCGCCCCCAAAAGCGGAGATCGAACAACCACCGGGTTGTCGAGGACACGTCTGAAGAGGAGGCGGGCGCCCTCTAAGTTTACCGCCCTACCCACTAATGGACTATGAGGGGGGCGAGCGAACGGGAACCGACCGAGAACCCAAACCGCTTGACGGACGGACCCCTTCATACTCGATTCATTAGGGTCGGGGATGAATGGAACCAATCAGAAGTGCAAATCGCGCAAGCGAAGCCGGGAAACGGACCGCAGCGCAACGACTAGGACTCGTGTCGGAGAAGTTTTGAGCGTGAGCTATCACTCATGCAGCGGCAAGGACCCACAACTCTCGAAAGGGGCCACCAACCGCCCGAATCACTGTAGCAAACCCCCCCTTTACTCAATGGATAGCGCTTATCCTCTTTCAATCAACAAAATGAAAAATGGGGGAGAAATTAAATAAATAAAAGAAAGAGAGAAAGAGGCCTTTATTGAAGAGGCTTTGCACCTAAAATAGGACTAATAAAGATCCAGAAGAATGGGTCTGGGCTTTCAAAAAGATGAAGATGCAAAGGGTAAAGAGAAAGTCTTTTGAACAACCAACCTGACATAAGGATTATAGCTCGCCCACTTAGAGCGGATGGAGATTCTCGGACGGGGAAAAGCGGCACTCGACATCTATTAAACAACACCAAGAACAAAGCCATACCATGCCCTCGGGAGAAACTGGCGATGATTTCCATGAATGCTGCCCTCTCAACATGGTACCCCTCTCAGTAGAGGGGCATGAAAACGCCGTGGAAACTTTGACCGAATGAATAGGGATCAATTGATAGACATTTTTATTGAGAAAGAGAATCTAGGATGAACGTTTTTTTCGTTCGCTATGTGCTGACTGGATGCGTACTCGCGTGATCGATCGATGGACGGGGGAATTGAGCGAATGACGAGACCGACCTAATAACCTAAAGTAAAGGAGCGGTATCCATGTTGATAATGATCAGGGCAATCTTCTTGAGTCTGGCACTGCCCTTGTATAATACACCATTTCTATTGGTTAACGAGTACGATGTTCCTCTTCCTTGATTTAGTAATCTTTTTCGAATAGAGGGTTTGCTTTCTGTTGTCTTGATTGAGGTTGTTTGGAGTGCAGATGGAAGTGTTGTCGAGGTCCGAGTGTAGTCTAGTCAATCTTGTTGGCTATACGAGCCCCGGGAAGTCTTTCAAAAAAGGAATGAGCGCTTTGCCCTAGCGAAGACGCATGGGAGAGATTCACCAAACTAGGGGCATATCCCGGATGACAACTCGACCGATTAAAGCCATCGATGAGCTAAACAGAGGATCCCTACTTGATATGAAACAGAACAGGAACTTCACTCATACTTAAATACTTCAATCGATGAACTCCTTGCTTCATCGATGCTCGAGGAAGCAAGAGCGGGATGAGTGCCAACTACAACTAATAACGCTAATGGAAGCCCCTTTCTTGCTCTGCAACTCTCGAACTAGAGGAAGGAAAGCGCTATACCCACCCACAGAAGAAGCGAGGACGGGAATCTTGTACTAATTAAGCGGGAAGACCGATCTATTTCATTAAAGGAAGAAGGGGATTCGCAGGCAGGAAAAGATCAATAAACAGAAGGCCAAAGAGCAAAAGCCACTCATCAATTGCTTGTGAAATGCGGATGAGCACGGGCAGGTTATACACTTTCCCGAAGCGATAAATGAAAAATGAGATAAGAGATGTTAGCATTAGCGGAAGATTGATCCTATAGTCTTACCCACTATCAAACGGTTGAGGATCTACCACTCAAGAGATGATATGCTTACCCGTGAAGACGAAAGTTTACCGTGTTGGCAAATCCGGTCCCAAAAGCCGCCCAATTATCATATTTTCAGGCAGCCACTAATTTTCCCCCAGAGGACCCAGGAAAGTCTCGTTTTTTCTTAAGAAAGATGGCGCCTCTAAAAGGATGTCTTCCATTTAATTAGCAGCCAAGGCCAAGACCAGAAGAGAAAGTCCTACCATCACGAGGGATTCAAGATAAAGAGATAGCAAGCCGGATCACTAGTTGGCCTCTCCATAGGTATAGCCAGCCAGAAAGCCGAGCCCGCAGGAACCAGGCTTTTGCCAATAAGTCGAGCCATAAAACCCATTTCAAAGTTATCCTGTTGGTCCATGGTCTGTTCCCGCCTCTGGTCCCCTGCCAAAGCAACCGCCTTTCCCCCTATCCTTTAAAGTCGGTACCAAACCTACTCGTCTGCTTTCTTGTCCCTCTAATGCTAACTAGTTTTAGGCTTCATAACCACCACCGTCATCTTTGTCCTGAGTCTACTTCCCCTTCAAGTGCCTATAGCCTATATCTGAATCATTCATTCCCGTAGCAGAGCAGTACGCTTGTCACTATTCTTTCCGTGCTTTATCACTCTTGTTAGCTGCTCGTTAGCTAGCAAATCCGCTATGGTTTATGGTCTCCTAATAAGCGTACTACCTAGAAAGCTCAGTAATTGGAAAAGAAATAGAACTAGAACAAGAAAGCGGTGGGTTTCGGGCTTGCGAGTGCCTATCTATTCTAACTTCCTACTAGCTAGTGGAGTGAGTATTACATAACCTTGACTGATAAGGAGAGAAGTACTGAACATTAAGCTAAAGAGGAGTCTATGCATGTCGAGCTGAGATAAGACCAGTGCGAGATATGAGATCGAGAGCATACTAGCACAGTTATAGAACATAACCGCGAGGTGCAACCTCTATTCCAAGAAAAGATTGAAGAGGTCCAAGATCCTTCATATCTTAAAGGCCAGCTGATCCTTAAGAAAATAAACGAAATGGCATCCGCCCCATCTCCAGAGATAATAAATCGACATATACCAAGCACTAGGCGCTAACAAACAAAGGCGCTAACAGGACAAAAAACAAGCTTCGAACGAGAATGAAAAGATCGAGAGTACGTTCAGTGGTTGTTGAGTTGTCTTGGCCTACTGAATAGAGAGTTGAATTGACTAAGCGCCTCGTTTGCTGGGCCTATAGAGAGAGAGTTACGTGTAGTCAACTCGGTGGGGTATTCTCAATCGGCGAAGCCTCGCTATAGTCACAGCTACAACAGCTAACAATAGAGCGGATATCACGCAGCGGATATATCGGTTGTTAACATCGGGTGCTAAAAGAAAGCAACACGAATTCTCTTATATAACGAGATCATATTATCTTACATAACCAGCGACAGGGGTCTCTGGCTTGAAAGACGACACTGCCTGTGATACAAGAAGGCGCTCGTTGATGGCGCGAGGAGGAATGGCCAGCCAGCCCCCTACCTACACAGAAGGGAAGGAGATCCACCACGCCAGCACGCATCGCTAGCTCAATGAAAGGCAACCTACTACTTTCTTCCTGATGCCTTAATTGCATATATAATATAGTTATGTCCCCGCTCTTCCCTCTTTCTAGTGTTTGGATCTCGGATCGAACAATCACGGCCCAGAGTGCTCATTGAGCCGGTAACCGTTGGTCTAGTAGCGCCGCCCCTAACTCTTGATCGGAGGAAGCAGCACCAGTAGGGGAGATAAAGTGAGATTAATGTAATAGGATTTGAACCCACTTTTGGAAAAGAATAAATCGAATGCGCCAATGTCAATGCATTTGACCAACCGATTGAGAGATTGGATTAATTAAGCCCCTTAGAGATTCACTAAACGGGAAGGCAAATGCGACCAATTCAATTTGACCGCTTGGAAGGCATGAAAATATAAAGCACGGCGGCACCGCTAATGGAAGAGCAAGACAAATAGTCAGACTTTTTGTATGAGATGGCTTGACTTAAACCTTGCCTTTCTGGCTGCTAGGGGAAGAGCGTAGGAAGTATAGAATGTCTTTCCCGCTCTTATGATTGGCCATTCCCCTCCTTACCCCGCTGGTATCTCTTTAAGGATTGATGCTTTTCCTATCCAATATGAGCTAGTTAGTTAGTAGTTGGCATTCCTATCCTAGTAGGAAGGTTCTAACAAGATAGTACGGATAGCCAAAGGGATGGAAGCCCGCTTTTCATTCCTTTTTTATATTTAGTTATACTGCGCTATTCCTAAATCAGGATCGTGAACCTATCTATTTCCCTTCTATTGACCTAGTTTTCTTGTGAGAATATCATATAGTGAGGGTGCAGTGTAGAGATGCTCGACTGGTTGATGACCTGAACTCAATCTTCATGTGAGAGCTGCTTGAAAGATAACAGATTAGTCTCTATCCCAAAAGTGGGGCTCTGGAGGTGAAGCCAACTTTTAGTCCGATTGATCATGACGAGCGGGGGAAGTGAACTGACAGTCGACTAGACTTAGCGAGAGAGGGACTGATTAAAGCTCACTATCTGCCTGCTCTTTCAGTCAATAGTCCAAGGTAATAGGCTCGGGCCCATGGGCTTATTTTATAAGTCGGGTAGGCATGTTCCGTTCCGTAGTCGAACCCTTGGTGAGATGGAGAGATCCGTCCGAGAGGTAGCTTTTCTCACTCAATTAACGTGTCTGGTACAATTTGTAAGGGAGAAATTGTTCTTTGTTCAAGCGTACACTGATTCTAAGATGTTCATGAACATAGGAGCCCCCTGGGTTCAAGATCTCATATCAATCTTCGACTGCTGGGAAAGAATTGGGGTGCGGCAGGAAGAAATGGAATTCGAGAAGTATAAACTGGTCTTCCCAACTGCTGAATAGAATCCTCACTGGGTGGCACTGAAGTTCGGTTTCGATCAAGACATCCCAACAACTGACTAAAGAGGGGGAGTCATGCGGCAGTTCAATCGATGACAGAGGTCCTTTTCCAGCAACTCTCTATTTGAAAGCCCCTACTCCCATAAAGAAAGAATGTACAGGAGAGGACTGAGCTCGGCTCAATATGGGCACTGGTGGGTCAGCTTCAACAGGGAGCGCACAGCCATACACGAATCACTTTAAATACAAGAAGCCGAGAACCCAATCGTGTCACTAGAGCCAGGATAGGCAAGGCGCCTTCATCAGCTACGGGCACCAACTGACTCACATAGGGCACAGTATCAACGGCTCCCGAGAGGGGTCAGATTTCAAAAACTTCTATCGGCGGCAGTAGACCAGTAACAATCCGGGAATGTCACATAACAACTGCTACCTCAAGTGCAGGCAACATTGCTTCAGAGCAAGTTACTATATTACGGGAATCATCCTCTGGTCGTCGTGTTAAGCAAATAGCCAGCAAGCCCAAAAGTCTGGCTGTTACAATACCCAGAGACTCAGGTGATGGGGAGAGAAGTCAAGCACAGAGGCACTGTAGAGAGAAAGGGGGGGAAACATCCTTGGTGGAATGTCCCCAGCTAGGGAAAAGAAAAGCTGTGACTGGCTTGAGGGGTGGTAGTGAACTGGGGAAGCAAGCAGAGACTACAAGTGCGAACTCAGAACACTTGGAAGAATGGACTGCACTTATGGAAAAGAGTAGAGAGATAACTCAGAAGAGACTGAAAAGGGAAGGGAAAAGATAGTCAAAATAATTGTAAGGCTTAATTATGAAGGGGCACAGTGCGAGTCTAGAGAAGAGAGTCTCCGGGGAGAAGTCATATCTCTTTGTGACCAAACGGAGAGGTCCTCCACAAGCTCTACCCCGAGTACTTCGACGTCGTTTACCAGGCGCCTCACTGAAAGGTGATACTCCAGGAGAAAGTCGTGGATAAGAAAGATTTGCAGTTTCAGAAGCGAAAATTCTGGCAGCTGTACATCGCTATACTCGGAAGATCATGGCAGTCACCCCCCTTTCAGTGCCCAGACATAGAATGAATGTGTAGGGGCGGTGACAGCACTGACTGAGGCTGGTTTCAGCGCATACCACTTGAGGGCCATCTTGATGCAACTGACAGAGGACTTTAAAGAGCTGCTGAAACAGGCAGAGGAGAAATACAGCCCCCTGCAAAGAGCCATCGAAGAAAAGTTGGGCCCGAACTCGTCGAGAAAGAAGGCAAAAGGGCTAAGTTGTCCACGTCGGTCACTCAGCTTGAACGGATAAAGCGGCGCTTTGGAGAATGCATTAAACTTAAACAAAGTGAAGACGGCCTTAGCTTCTCAACAGAAATAACTGGCTGATATAACCGCTGAGGTGGCTCTGATCGAACTTCAGTATGGAGTATCCAACCTCCACTCGACGACTGAAGCTTGACATGTACGAAAACAATCAATCCCTGAAAGAGGAACTGGGATCATTCTCTTCTGTACTGTAACTAGCTTTCCCACTGTCATTTATCCAAAAATCTCAATGAAACTTACTTTTTTTTTCATTTCCTTTTCTTTGGTAAGTTCATTTTACACCCTCCGTCTCCCCCCACTTATAGTAAGTGTGCATAGCCTCCCCACAGCCTTTGGGGTCAAATCATGAAAGGGATTGACCTAAGGAAAGTCACTTTATACTTTAAAGGCGGACAAATGACATAGAATAAGATGGCATTGAAGAGAGAAGGACAGTTCATCCAATAGTACTGATAGGACCTTTTCATCTAATAGAATAGATCACGCCTTGGGAGTTCTCTTTCTCTCTAACTATCCATTTCGTAAGAGAAGAAAGAAAGGATTGTAGGGCAGATGGTATGCCCCTTTCATGATCTAGGCGCTGTTGATTGATTCTACTTCTTCTCCTTCTTTCTCGAGATTCAGTTAGTGCTCAATCTACTGATCATTGGTAGAAGAGAGAAAAAGTAAGCGGGGTGCTTTCTCTCGTCCCTCCCAGTATCCCCATTAATATAAGGAATTTGAAATGAATTCCAGATCATTCAGATTTCAGGCGGGATATGGATGGAATCGAGAGGGAAGAAAAAGTCTGGTGTGTGTTAGAGCTTGTGAGCGTTCACGCTCTCAGTTCCCGACATGCTCTGGGTAGGACACTGACGAATAATATAACTGTTGAGGGAGTGATAAAAACCTTGATTGGGAGGTCGCTCTAAGGTTACAATCCGTTAGGTTGGGAAACCAACCTGGATCCTCTTTCCCCCAAGAGCCCTACCGATTGAGAAGGAGATAAAGTGGAAAACAACTGAGATCGGATCTCTCACGGAAATGGTGAGGCCTTATTTTATGTCTTTCTTGTACCCAAAAACGAATCGACCTAATATCATGAATATCCTTCGACCATTATCTCCTCAAGTACGCAGGTTTCTCTATGCAGTCCTTCTTATTTTTACCTTGCTTCTTTTGTGTTATTTTCTTTGTATGAAACTCGGTGCGATTGACCTTTTTCAAGGATTTTTTGGAAAATGAGTTTCTATTTAGGGAGTAGAGGCATATCCTTTGCATTATTAAAGTGTGGCTGCTCCTGCTCAGCAGGGCTTGCCTTGATAGTAGGCTTTGCTTTACAAGCGCTGCTCACAGGCGAGGGCTTCACTAATAGGATGGCACCATCCGGAGCTTCTGGCGCATCAAGCTCGGGGAATTGGCGAGAATACCTTAACTTATCATCAGATAACGAAGGAGATTCCGCCCCTGAACAAGCAACCCCATCCGCCGTGTGGAGTGGCTCGTGGATGGAAAAGTGGCTTAATTAGGAAGTTGCCCCAAACGAGGGGGGGGCACGAAGCCACTAGCAGGGTCATGGAACAAGCGGGGCCTTCTCAGCCGGCCCCATGGATGGCGGCTTCATCGAGTGAGCCGTCGGACCTGATGGTTGCGGTAAACCAATTTTATCCTTCCCAAAATCCAACCAATTTTAGAATGAATCTGAGACAACAACCTGGCGTACGGGTCTTGGCTTGTCTTGTTGACCCAAAGCTGGTGTTGGAACTGCTTCTAATCCTGGCTTTCCAACTGGAGTTTACTTTGGCAATGCGAGTGACTTTCCCCCTTTTTGGGATTTCGCGGTTTGCTTCGATTCCTCCAATTCCTTTGGTTTTGGATTCAATCCCAAGTCAGCCCTAGAAGATGGAACGAATATCGAGTAAATTGCCATTTTCCTTTATCAACTTCTTTCGTTTGACCCCTTGAGAGTCATCCCTCCCAATAGTTTAATCAAACTCGCTATCGGGGCTTAAACCCGGCCTAGGAACAACCACCCGAAAAAGCAGAATCTAAGACTTCAAACATGTGTTGTAGTGGTACCCTCATGTCCTGAGCTCAAGCTTATAAGGCATGAGGGGGGCGCTTCTCTAGTCGATGTGGGACAAGCTTCCCATGTCTGCTAGGGGACAAAGCCGTGAGGACGTTGCCTAAGCATGCCACCCAAAGGGTCGGACGTTGCAAAGCATGCCCAAAGCGGACAAATAGATTGTGTTACTACAATTATCTATCTTTGTTTTATAGGTTATAAAGGCTTTGCATGTTTACAAGAATTAGTGGAAGACAAGAAAAACGAAGAAGAAGCAGAGCAAGTGAAGTAATTGACTATGCTGAAATGATAAGGTAGGGCCAATTGATTCAAGAAGCCAACTTTTAGAGAATTGTAATTTGGAAGGCTGGAAGGCGTGAAGTGTCAGATAAGGAAAAGTAAAGACAAGAAGTTTGCATGTTTGTGGGCTTTCTCCAGTCCAACAATTCCCTATAACTTCACCGACATACAAGAATCAAACAAGGAATTTCTATTGGGCCACTTCGGTTTTGGTCTTTGTAAAGAAAAGCCTTAGGTCAGCCGCGTGTGTTATGTGATTATAAATGAGCAAATTAACGCAATAGAAAGGGAGGCTAGTCCGAATTGTATTAGGAGTGATTTCTCTTATATAATGCTTTAGGTTATTTTGTTTAGGCCAGCGGCTGGGACTGGAGCGCAGGAGCAGAACGTGTTTTTTTTGTCTATGGTTTTTCTCTAGCACTGTGACTATTTCTTTCTCTATTTTATTTGTCTAGTTTAATGTTTAGTATTTTATTTTTGTATTTTATTTCAATTACTATGAGTAGCTAAATTTATAATTAGGGTTGAGGATGAAACCTTGTTAAGGATTATCAGTATTATTTATGTGATTTAATTTTTCCCACAATAATTGTTCTTTAATGATTTAAATTGTTCTTGCTTCATATCAATTGACTAAGATGGGATTCTAGATATGAGTTCAATCATGTTTTTCTCATGATTTAGGATTTGTCTTAATCAATTGAATGCTTGGTTTATTAATTCTTGATTATAAAATTGAATATCGGTTGTGATTTGTTTGTCAATGGATACAATTTATGATTTGATTGTTAGAATTGGATATATCTTGTGATTTGTTTGGCTACGGATACAATTGATGATTTAATTTTATACTTAATAAGTTAAGAAGAACATGCTTTAGATTTTTAAACATAAGTTTTAATGATGATATTTTCCATGATAGCAAGATTGATTTCTAGATTATCATGTAGTGAGATAGGAAAAATTAATGATCATAAATATATGCTGATATGACTTACAAGGCGGATTCCAAAGCCTTAATTCCTTTCTCTTGATTGTTTACCTCTTTTTATTGCTTTATATCTTTTGCTTAGTTTAATTATTTGCTTAATTTTATTATTTGCTTAGTTTATTTAATCTTAGAAAAACCAATTTCTATTAAACTAGATTAGGATTAATTTGGTTAAGGTTTAATTAATTTTCCTACATTCATTCAAGTCCCTGTGGGTTCAACCTCGTTCTTGTCAAACTATACTTCGGTACGGTTCATACACTTGCGAGTACTTTAAAATTTCACAACATCCATGCAAGATAAGAATAATTTTAGGCAATTACAAATATATTAGTGACCTTAACATAGGAAATTCACTTACATTAAATAGTCCTTTTAACATGGAAGCATGAAGAAATTTTAGGCAATTACAAACAAACAACCTGTGTTTCCTTCTCATTTTGTGGAAAATGCTTATTGTATAGATGTCCAATATCAAATTTGTCCTACAAATATATCATACCCAAATGCATACTATCATGTAAAAAATGCATGCTTCAGACATTTTAAGTCTCCATGCAAGATAAGAATCTGTCAGATTCTTAATTTAAAGCTTTAATGAATACTTTTTTTTTTTTTTGAGAAGAAAGACAGTACGTTATATTATTAAGGGAGGCTATTGAAATCAGCCTGGAGAACAGGAACAATGTCAGGTGGAACATCTTCCATCTAGACTACCATATGGGAGGAGTGAATAGCTCTCCGTGCAAGTGAGTGTGCAAACAGTATTACAAAGCCTACGTACATGAGAAAAACGATAATCAGTGAAAGACTGGGAGGCTATGTGCTGCAAATCAGCAGCTAAGTGACCTAACTGTGCCAATGATCTACATCCATGTTGTAAGGTGTTGACGAGTATCTTGGAGTCCCCTTCCAATACAATCCGATCCAAACCAAGTTCTGCAGCAAATTTCACAGCTTTTCTAGCTGCAAGTGCTTCCATCTCTATGACAGTGAATGGGAGAGGTATTTTTTGAGAGAGGGATGCCATCACCAAGCCTTGCTCATTCCTTATTACTACCCCGACACCTGCACAGTTTTCTTTAACAAAGAGGGCTCCATCAAAATTTATTTTATACCATGATGCATCTGGAGGACGCCAAGCAACTGCTATAGGGATACGCTGAGGTGCTGGGATTTCTTGCAATGCTGAGAACTCCTAAACCCACTTTTTTGCTTGTTGGAGAAGCTGTCTCAGCGTGATAGCTTGTTTGCCTAGGCAGAGATTGTTTCTTCGATTCCATATTGCCTAGATAACCATTGAGAAGAGAGTAGGGTCCCAATTTTCTGCAAATATGCAGCCTAGTAAATCCATAAAATTATCACTTTGTTTCAGTATGCTGTGATTCCATAAAGGGACTACTTGCCATAATTCTGTAAGCTTCGGACAGAGGTATAAAGCATGATGAACATCTTCCTGTTGTGATTGACATAGGTCACACCTGTCATCCGTGATAACTTGCTGTTTTACAAGATTCATCTTTGTGGGAAGCTAATTTCTGCATGCCCTCCAAACCAAATTTTTGACTTTACTAGGTGTCTTCATTTGCCAAATACCCTGCCACAGTGGCTTCACCAAATCTGAGTTAGAGGGACCTGGCTGTTGTTTGTGAATTTCTGCAAACAAAAACTGATATCCAGACTTCACTGCAAAATTCCCATCTGCAGTAAAAGGCCAGGTTAGGATGTCACTCTGCTGTGCATGGCAGAGTGGTATTTTTTTTAACAGTTCAAAGCCCAAAGAGATGTTGGTCTAACCAGCACTTTCAAAGATGTTACTTGAATAGAAAAAAACACCATTGATACCACTGAGCTGCTGTAGCACAAGTAATCCAATTCCTATCTGCAGCATCTGGTAGTAATCCATCAAAAGGGGATTCTAGTTTAAAAGAACAGAAAACAACCTTACAAAAATTAAATAATTCTTTAAAAAAAAACCAGTCTACCGTTAAAGGAAACCAGTATCTCTTTCCCTTGAGATCCGAAAACTGGATTGTGGTTCTTTTGCTTGTTGATGCTACAAATCTCTGTAAAAATTACATCAATAATAAATGATGGTAATGTTAGAAAGAGAGTTGAAGTTGCACTTGTGTAATAATATTATTAATGTCATCCAGATTAATAATATTAAAACCCCTCAAATATGGCTATCATACAAGATAGAGAAATGCAAAGAAAATCAAAGCCTATGCTTCAGCCATCTTGTAAGAAGCAACATCAAACCTTTTACATTTAAAAAAAAAAAAAAAGGTACTAGTGTGAAGATTGGAACATGGTACAAGTTTGAAGTTGGCCTTAATGAGGAAAAAACTATGATCCCAAATTAAGATGGATTTTTAAAGGGGTACTTGACTGTAAATTCATCATTTTATAATGAACCTTATATCCCTCGTACTAGGATGGCTTGCATGCCATGTATAAAGTAAAACTTAAATAAAAACACAAATAATTGAACTAAGATTGTCACATTCCTCAAAGAAGGCAAACACCTTTCCTAAGCAAATACCAACTCTCTCATATCCAAAACATAGACATGTCCTTTTCATTTCCTGGTCATGCTACAATACCCTAGTATCATGCTGTTACTGTATATCCATAAATTACTGTAAGACGCTGGAGCCAGGTCTTGACAAATAATACATTCTCTCAGTGATAAACAGTCATTTTGATATCTCAAATTAATAATGGTGTCAGCAACAGCAACAAGCACATATAAAGGGAGCAATAGAAGAAAGTCATTTGGTAAAACACTCAAAAAAGGGTAAGAGTTACAAATTCAGATTGTGGGGTGGGGTAAGGAAACAAGAAAACAGATCAGTAGAGCACCTTCTAGGCTATTATTGCTTGGCTCACTGCTATCCCTCCCAAATTGCAAACACAGAATATAACCACACAGGTTAAGGACTATATTGCAAACCAAAACTAGTCCCCAACTGCAACAAAAGGTAATGCCCTGATGACAAAGAAAAGCAAGGGCAAAATCAGTACTAGTTACAACTCTCTCTATCAATATTGATGAGCAACTAGGGACTAAAAAAATTAACATTTCTAGTACTGAGAAAACTTCCAACATAAAGTGATTAAATTCATGAGTTCACCCACCGCCCCATAGTTATGTAGAGTGGAAGTGCCATCTTATCCAAATGCTATTAAAATTGTATTTTTAGGATAAAAGATATAGCCGTTTAAGGAAATGAACAAATTTTATAATAATTGATAATGTTAATAATGTTATTTTTATTTTGTATCACACATCACACTGTCAATAGCAGTAATAAAAAATAATATCCCTAGACTGATTGGCATCAAAATGTGTATTGTGTTTCTTGTTTTCAAATTTTGGGTTTTATTTTTGATTGACATCCTAGTGCACATATACGTGGACTGCAAATGTCCAAATCTAACGCAGCAGATACATTTTGTTTCCTTCGCACATCGTCAATCAGCCTCTTTCAATCTCAGACACATACACCATCATATGCATGCCTAAGACACATTTGAAATTTAGATTTACGAGATAGATTCTTGAAGGGCATATTAATCACTCAATGGAACAGAAATATTGAATAAGCTTTTGCCCTATTTTGGTGCGAATTTGCACCTGCAAAAGCGTCCACACTTAGCAAGAAACTATTATGTCTTGTATGCCTAAGAACAAGCTTACCAGCCACCGTGTCTTGAGAAATAGTCATTATCCAGAGATATAGCAAGAGCAACAGCTACCGCTCTCCCTGACAGAGTCAGTGGACGAGCAACTTCCAACTCTTGTATCTGCCACCAAAGACTGCACATATAAGATTAGAGAAATGAATAAAATCATTAAAGGAAAATAATTCCTTTTTTGTTTCCTGATGTGGTACTCTACCATTGTAGCAGGGCCAGTCTTGGAGCCAGGATCAGAACTCCCAAATCGGATCACATACTGACCAGCATCTGTAAAGATCTGCATTTCATCAAATTATATTTCAAAATTTGGGGAAAATTAGAGTCGTAATCTTCCTCATCTACCAAATTGTAATCAGGATCACTTACAGAGTTACAATACATGGCTCTACGAAGGAAGGGGCTGGTTGGTTAGGAATGTTTTCAATATGATTGCAGATTAGAACCGTTTAAAAAAAATATCAACAACATAGGTTAGGTGATGAACAATCAACGCATGCATTGCTCTGCGCATGGGTTCTCAATCAATGTGTAGATAATTTGATCCAAAAGTTTAAATAAAAATTCTAAATCCAATGCAAAAAGCTCCAATAATATGTTAAATAAATTCATATTTATCAGGATAGTTGTTTTAAAAATAAAAAATAAAAATTTGAGAGACCTGTGGGGTTCCAATTTTAGGTCTATTTTCTGCTTCTATTAGTGCTCTGCTGCTGCTGCTGAGCCTTTCACACTACCAGATCTCACTTAGAAAGTTAGGTATTCTTTTTTTCAATTGTCTTGATCTTTAGTCGCTTTTCTCTTCTTCTTTTTTTTTGGGTGTCTTGGCGCGTAGTTGCGTGTAGTCAGTTGGCGTGAGTTGGGAGTGTCAGTGGGAAAAGTGAAAAAATTTAGAGGGAAAGGGGAATTGTGTTCCGAGGGAGTTGGGAGTAGGGAGTGTTAGGGCATCTCCAGCATTTTTTTTCAAATTTTTGTACTATTTGGAGAACGAACAATGACATTTAACTTTTACTTACCTACTTTTTCAAATACACTTTTCAACAGATTCTTTATTCCATTTTCTATCTCATTTAAATATTATTTCTTCATTCATTCTTTATTCTTTTTTTTATCATCATTTATTCTTTCTATATTCATTCCCAACAATTATATTTTTAAATGAAAAGTGTTATATTCACAATATTTTCGCAATACTTTCACAAGAATCACATCAAAATCTTATGTGGAAAATTGTTACTAGTTCTAATTTGAACCCACTGCTGAAATTATATATTTACTCACCAATATTAGCTAATAACAATATGTTACTTAAAAATTATTATGAAAATATTGTGGTAGAATTTTTAAATTGTCATTTCCTTTTTTTATATTATTTTTCCTTTTTTTTTTCTTTCTATCATCCATACGTTTCTTTTCTTTTTTTTTTTTTTCTTTTTTCTCTTGATTTTTCTACACCACACACGTATACCCATATATCCCTATCCTCTCGCTTTTTTTTTTTCTCTACTTTCCAATTTCCAGAACCTCCCTCTCTCTTTCTTTCTCCAGCTATCTTTCTCAACATTTTTTTTTTTTTTTTTTTCATTTTCTACTTGATTCCAACACATTATCCAGCTTTCTCTGTAATAAGAAACAGAGAAAGAGGTAGAGAGAGAAAGAACAGATGGGTTAGATGCCTTCCGCTCCGCTGCCACCGCTAGTCTTCCGCCCCACCGCCGCTCGTCGTCCTCCCCACCACCAGGCTGGGTCAGATCGGCTTGTTCTTTCCTTTTTTCTTTTTTCTTTTTTTTCTTTTTTTTCATATTTGCTTGTTCTGATTCAACTTTATTTTAAGAATTGGATTTTGTTTTGTGTTTTGTGTTTGGATTATGTGAGAAACGGAGAGAATGAGAGGAAAAAAAAAAAAAGAAATCTGGAGGAGAGAGAAAGAATTGATATAATAGTAGCTGTGATAATTTTTTAAGCAGAAAAAATAATTTGGAGTTGCTACAGTGTTCTCTAAATTAAGAGAAGTACTGTAGCAACTTCAAAATTTTTTTTGGAGAATCTGTGTGTTTAGAGAATCGGTTGGAGTATGAACAGTAGCATTTTCTCTGCTAAAAATAGAGATACAGTGACTGTTGGAGATGCTTTTAGAGGGAAAAGTGAAAAAATTTAGAGTGAAAGGGGAATGGTGTTCCAAGGGTTATAAGACTTTTTTTTTTTTTTTTAAGAATATATGTAGCAGCATGTGGTTTGAAGTTTACAAGGTTTAAAGTTTAAACAATTATAAATTTTTTTTAAACAATTAAGTTTTCAAAAAAAAAAAAAAACAATTATAAATTTTTATAATAAACAATAATAAATAGGAGTATCTATACGAAATACATAGGTTAATTAATTAAATAAATTAGATACAATTTATAAATTGAATAGCTCCCCAAAATTAGATAATAAAAAAGATTATATGTCACATGTTAAAAGAACAATATGAAATCTCCACAATGAGCTATATCAAATACTATAAAATAACAATATAGTTCAACTATTAAATATTAAAACAAATGATGGGTTTGCTTATATGTAAAAATGGTTTAATTTGAGCTCGATTTGGTTGTTCAATTGAGCTTAAATTTCATCAACACCAATGTTTTACCATGCAATGCAAATCCAACGATTAGAATTGGAATCTAAATTGGCGCATGATGGTTACATGTCATGTACCCGTACTTTGATCGATCCGCTCTCACAATCAAACCATCTGATCACACCCTAATTTCACCAATACCCATACTTTACCATGCTCTTCCCATCCAATGGTTGGACTTTGAATTTGCTGCCGTTTTCAAAACTGTTGGGTTCTAAGACTTTAGGTTTAAATGTATTAGAACTTCAATTTGTAATGTTGGCAAACCATGATCAAAACGTTTAGTCTTGTTTTAGACTTGCTCAAAGTATGCTTAAGTGTAAAGTTGGAATCGAGTGTATTGCAAGATTTACTGTGTAAATCTGCCTGGATCGATCGATCGAAGCTTGTGCAAATTGTTTTTCTGCAGAATTTTCCAACTCAGCCCAAGCCCGTTTGATGTGTAGGGTTTTATGTTTTGCCTTAAGTATAAAAGGAAAAACCCTAGCCACATTTTAAGGTTGCTCTTTATGCTCTGTGTGTGAATCTCTTATGAGATCTAGAGGTGTTTGCCTTCATACACACTTAGGGTTTCCAATCTCAAGATTGATGTCAAGAGCTTGGTGATCAATTCAATTGCTGTTTCAAGAGCTTAAAGATACACAAGCGGGAGTGCTTGTACTTGTTGTGAATCTAAGAAAGAAGTAGTCCGTGGACTCGGAGCAGTCACGTGGTCGTGGTAGTAAGTTTCCTACTCGAGGTAGTAATAAGATGTTAGTGGTCTAAGTCGCTATTGTGTAAACTTCAATTCTTTCATAGTGGATTTGTTTTACCTTGAGGATAGCTAGGTTAAATCCTCCACAGGTTTTTTACCGGTTTGGTTTTCTTAGGTTATCATATCGTTGTGTTCTTTATTTTTCGCACTTGTCAATGATATGATTTATATGTGTTAACCTAGATCTGCATAATTTACCTAAGTTAATCACTTGGCTAAATAACTAGGTTAATTTGGTTGTGTTTAAGGGGTCTAAAAACGTACAAAAACTGTCAAATTCTAGACCCATGCCCCTACAGGGCTGGCCTAAGGGCAACACCTAATGCCCCCACCACAAAAGGCTCAAAATTTTACTCCTAAGAAAAAAGGCATTGTCCCCTATTATAAAAGGCTCAAAATTTTATAAAATTATATATGTGTGTGTATGTGTGTATGTATGTATGTATGTATGTATGTATGTATGTATATGTGTGTGTGTGTGTGTAATGGTTGTTTACCTTTTTTATTATCATTACCGATACTAGGGATAATACAAATTTACTCTAGGATTACAAATTGACACGTTACCTATCACAAAAAAGAAATTTAAACATTCATAATTAGGTTGTTGAAGTTTATCGATCATAATTATTTTCATATTATATTGTGAACATTTTGTAGTACCATTAATGCATTTTTCCTTTTCATTTCTATCAAGACTTCCAAAATACAAGACCAATAGCAACCTAACCCAATTGAAACCCTAAAATGTTTCAAAAAACTGTTACAGATGTGTTAAATCACCAATTATAGATCTCTCTCTCTCTCTCTCTCTCTCTCTCTTAAAAACAAGTAATAAAATTAAAAATTAGATTACAAATTTACTTAACTATACATTTTCATATATCCAAAATTAGGGGTGGCAAAATTAGACACGACCCGTGAACCCGACACGACATGACACGAAATTAGCAGGTTATGGATTGAGGCTTAATGAGTTCGTGTCATATTCGGGTTGACATGACGGACCCATTTGATAAACGGGTTGGGTTAGGGTTCAACCTATGGAACTCGTTTGACCCGTCTAACCCGTTTAATTAAATGAAAATTTACCAATATACCTTTCAAACCCTAGGTATATAAACTTATTAGTTGTTGTGGTTTATTTTGTTTGACATATTGTGATTGATTATTTATGATATTGAGATATGCTTTAGTTTTGAATGATTATTAGTGATACAATTACTCATTAGTTCTGAATTTTATATTTAAAATATTTATTTGCTTGTTTTTTCATAAATGTTTTTCTTCATTTTGATAAAATCAGATAAACAGGTCGACACGACTGACCCGTTTAATAAATGGGTCGTGTTAGGGTTGAGGAATCTTGACCCATTTAATAAACATGTCGGGTTAGTGTTGACCCATATAGTCAGATACTCATGAGTTGACACGACACGAACCCGACACGCGAACACGAATTGCCACCCCTATCCAAAATAAAGTATCTTTTTTAATTGGCATATTTTTATTTCTTTTTATTAAAATTTATGGTTCAACCATGATATTAAATTCTCTATATGAAATTAACATTAGTTAAGTTGGTATTATTCTTCAAATTAAGTATTTAATATTGTATCAAATTAACCTTGATTTGATTAGTATTAAATTATTTTATTTAATTAATATTTACATATAAAATGCTTCACATGAATTTTTCGTCTTAGGCTCCAAATTATGTTGGGCCACCTCTGCGCCCCTATACCTATCCCCTAAGGAAAAACTTTGACTACCTTGACCACAAAATCCAATATACATCCTTTAAAATTTTGTTTAAAATCCTTTTTTTTTCACCTTGATTTTTGAAAAATCTCTTTTAACGACAAGATACTAGTAGGCATCCCATGGATCACACATAAGAGTGATCGAGGTAGCCCAAAGTACTTCCTTTAAAATTTTGTTTTAAACCTAGTTTTTCACCAAATACAATATACTTGTAGGTGTTCTCGCGGATCACATATGGGAGTGATAGGGGAGTTAACCCAAACTACTTCCTTCAAAATTTTGTCTTAAATTCAATTCAAAGGTTTTCCATGTAACATCAAAAAGATTGACCAATTAGATTTTGTTACATGTAACATCAATCAGGCCACTCTCATTGCCTCTTTGAGCCCAACCTAAGGGAGTTATGTTATGACTTTATGAACATTCTATTTTTTTTTTGCTGAGACTCTATGACTTTATGACTTTATAAACGTTCTATAGTTGTCATTAACTAAGCATATTTTATGCACTATAGCTATTAAATCTATGGCTTTACAATGCAATTTTAATTCAACTATACTTTTGGATAGTCAGAAGAATTTAGTAAAGGCTAATGGTGCACTTTTGCTAAGCATTTTTTTAGTGGTTGTTTTGGTCATCTTATTTTAATGAATGGTAGAATGCATTGAGGAGAATGTAACATAATATGATCTTTTGAAGAAAAGCTTCAATGAGGAGAATGTATTTCAATGTTCTCCCCCATTTGCTTATTATCCATTAGAATGGCCCCTTTGAATCTATTAGCAGATAATGATTAGCAGTCCGGACCATTCATGGATAGATTTGCTTCTCTTTAAAATTAGATTGTACGAGAGAACTTGATTTTGAACTATATAAATGGGTACCGAATTATATAAATGTTATGTAGCATAATTTTGTAAAATACTACACTTATTCTTAGTAGTAAATTTACATACATTTTGATCGATTTGTCAGCCTTAAAAATCTATTCAAGTGATCAAACACTGATGTGTCTAGTTTCTTTCGGTATTGTATCAAACACTGATTTGGCTTGCCCTAAATTTTTAGTTTGATTATTCTTTTTCATTGATAGAATTAATTCCATTTTTTGATGTCTCAAAACGTTAATAATACAGAATTAGGCAAAACAGAAAACAAAAAAATGGTTTCGCAGAAGTTGACTATATGTAAAGGATAAAGGATTTCTAATTTCTTTGTTAGTAAAGCGGGGTGTTTATTGAATTAAGTTAGTCATATTAGAGGTGACTAACCTCCCAGATCATGAGAAAGAAAAGACCATTTGCGATTTAATTTGCTTGCTTTATTATTCAAGTCTCACTACTTAAATACAGTGCAGTTTACAAGCTAATACAATCGAATAGAATAAAAGATAACTCAAATAAATGAAACAATCTAAATAACTTTACTCTCCCAAAAACTAGGAATCTTATTTGCTGAACTCCAATACTACTCTTATCAACGGTCCTTGAATTAAGGAACAAACTCAATCCATTACTCCACAGCTCATCCAAACAAAATAATAATAATAATAATAACAGTGATGTTGGGTTGATATCCATCCTTATCCTCACTCTCACTCTTCCCTTGCTTCACAGCTCTGGATCATTTGATTGACTGCTTCACCCATTTCTTAAATTATTAGACCACCACATGTTCATCATATTCAGAAACACCAAAAGACTAACGAAGCATCAAAAGTTGAAAATATCAAACTGTTAGGTTCTAAGACTTTAGGAACTAAATGTATGAGAACTTTATTATGTATTATGTTGGCAAACCATTATATTAGGTTAGGCTTGCTCAAAGTGTGTTTATTTGTAAAGTTAGAATCGAGTGATTGAAGAATTTACTAGACTAAATCTGCAAGGCTCGATTGATTGAAAATTAGACTCGATCGATCAAACCTCGTGCAGATTAATTTTTTTGCAGAATTTCCAACTCAGCCCAAGCCCGTTTGACGTGTAGGGTTTTATGGTTTACTCCAAGTATAAAAAGAAAAACCTAGCTACGTTTTAGATGTCTTTAATGTGCTGTGTGTTGAATGAGATCTGGAGGTGTTTACCTTTATACACACTTAGGGTTTTCAAGATTAAGATTCATGTCAAGAACTCGGTGGTCACTTAAGAACTTAAAGAAGATCTGAAACCTTTGAGTAGAGTCTCAAAGTCACAAGTGAGAGTACTTGTGGTTGCAGTGGATCAAGGAAAGAAGTAGTCCGTGGACTTGGAGCTGTCACGTGGTCGTGGTAGTAAGTTTTCTTCTCGAGGTAGCAATAGTATGTTAGTGTCTAAGTCTTATTGTACAAACTTCAATTCTTTCATAGTAGATCTATTTTACCTTGAGAAAAGTTAGGTTAAATCCTCCCCAGGTTTTTTACCAGTTTGGTTTTCTTGGGTTATCATATCGTGTGTTCTTTATATTTCCGTATTATTTACATGATATAATTTTCTTGTGTTAACCTAGATCCGAATAATTTATCTAAGTAATCACTTGGCTGAATAACTAGGTTAAACAACTTGTGTTTTAAGGGGTCTAAAAACATACAAAAACAAGCCATAAATCGCAACCACAAAACATATAATAAACACGAAATTCACGTCTCGCAGAGCCTATAGCAAAAGCCAAACGAAGAACAAGAGAAACGACGCCCCAGTTTTGGAAAATCAACTCATGGGTTGACAGTAGCGCAATAGTAGCGAAGATGGTGGCTGGTGGTTGATGGGCAGTTGGTATTAAGTCTTGAAGGGGATCCAGAATCCAGATACAAGGATCTGGTGCGTTTTTGGATTTTGGACCATAGTTAACTCTGGTTACCATAGTTATTTGTTATTTGGTTAAGTTAAAAACTTTTAATTGAGGTGGCACTCTGTAGACCTTAGATTCTTTTAAGGCAAATCCTAACCCTTAACTGGACACTCTCTATTTCAAATAGAAATGGAGAGGATCTAGATCCCAGGAATGGCGGGCCGATTCATGGAGGAGCTATGAGAAGTGAAGGAGACTATGGAGACTTTGGTTAAACATTTTATGAATGATATCAGATTAAGATTATCAACAATGAAGAATAATTCTAACACAGTTAAGAATAGAATCATTTGCTCTATTTGGGTGACTTGTTGGTTGAATGCAACATTCATAAAATATGAGATTCTTCCTAGAGAGTCACTTTAATTTGTTGATTGAAAAAAAGTATTTGTTCATAAAAATAAAAATCTTCTCTCACTTTTACTATTCTACCAATTATAACATTTCATTAGTTCATTTTTTTCTTTATGAAATAATTAAAACCTAAAATAGAAAGAAATCAAACACATAACACAGGGTAGTTAATGGAGGGCAAAGTGAAACACTAAATACATGTTTAAAGCCACTTATATTGAGGACGGTTATCTAAATATCCTTGTAACAGTTCTCTTACTAAACAACTCACTCTAAAGTGGGGCCCACTGATTTGAGCATTTAAATCACACAAAACACTTTTCAAACACAAAACACTTTTCAAGTATCTTACTAAAAACACATCTTTTGAGTAATCATAATGTTAAAAAAAAAAAAAAAAGTGTTTAGTAGAATGTTTTTATAATATTTAAAATAAAAAAACTAAAAATACATAATTGAGTGTTTGATACATGTATTTTTTAGAAAAAATACTGTGTAATTCTCTTAAATTAACGATATAAAATGTATTAATTATATTGAAGTGAGAGAAAACTCCTTCGTGAACACTTCCATCCTAATCAGGTCATCAGGAAAATTTTTCATAATGTTGCTCACCCTGTTAAGAACTTTATTCCAGGTATTCAATTGTCCTCTTCAATGAGAGATATCAAAGCCCAGCTCAAGGACATCAATGACTTGGATACACTTCGCATTCTGAGCTCTAACTTGCCTTTAAGATCTATGGCTGGAGAGATCCCTCCGGAGGCATATCCATATTCCTCAATTGAGCCTCTTGTGGGCATTGAGAGGCGCGGAGAAGAACTTGTGCGACTAATTCTCAATAATGAACCAAGGGATGTAATTTCAGTATTAGGAGGTGCTGGCTCGGGTAAAACCACTCTTATCTATGAAGTCTATCAAATGGTGAAGGTAACTTTCGGATGCCATGCTTGGGTTCCTGTATCACGCTCTTGTGAGCGCATGTTAGAGAGAATTTGGGAGGCGTTGGAATTACCAGCTTACCAAGGAACAGATCGAAGACGGTGTCTACACACTCATTTACAGCAGAAAAGTTACATACTTGTTTTAGATGGTATTTGGAGTGAAGATGAGTGGAAATGCATTAGAAATGTACTTCCTTGTAATAATCAAGGTAGTAGAATGATCGTTTCTACCCGTAAACGCAACATTGCTTCTTATTGTGCCACCTCACATGATTTTATTTATGATCTTAATCTAAATCCATTAACATGGGAAGAGGCTTCAGAGCTCTTCCTTAAAAAGGCCTTCCCAAATGGTAAATGCCTTATTCCATGTGAGGAGTGGTCTGAGAAAATTGTGAAACGATGTGAAGGATTGCCACAAGCGATTGTCGCAATTGGGGATATCTTATCAAGTAAGCCACAAACTGTTATGGAGTTAGAAGAGCCACACAACGCTATTGAAGGGAAATAGGGACCTCGAATTTTCTCTATCAGTTGCTCCAAATCTATATAGACAAGAGCTGTAGAGAAAATTATTCCCATGGCCATATCGAATAACCTTGATGCTCTTCTTATCGTTTTTTCATAGTTTTTTTTGAAGTGTCTCGGGCTCTTTATTCCCTTAGAGGAACCTATCTTTTGAAGTATGCAAAAATGGTTCTTGCCTATCCTGCAGAGAATACTGTATCAGAGAAATAAGACTAAAGAGTCAAGAATACAACGAATAAATGGAAAAGTAGGAGTATCATCTAACAAGAGTGGTCTGTTATCAAATGGAGGTGAGAAAGAATTGAATTCCATTAGTAGCAATAAGCAATTCTTTATTGCATAGAAGAAATTCGATTAGGTCTTTATTCTATAGAAGAATCTATCTTATCTTATGAAGTCTGCCAGAAATGTTTGTCCATATCCAATAGCAAAGACTGTAAGATTAACAAAATTTATGTACTCTTAGCAGCAGTTCTTTCTTGGATGGAAACTACGACTGCATTTTAGATGAGATAAAATTGATAAAGTGTACGATTGGAAGTCTAAACATATAAATCTAACAATAATAATAAAATTTTCAAAAAAAGTTATAAAAAATTTTAGATAAAGAACTCACATGTGAACTAGAAATTCATTAAAAAAAAGCATCTAAATTAACTTAAAGAATAAATTTTAAGTAATATATATATATATATAATTTATTTAAATTTAAATGTATAAAAGACCTCTTGGCCTCAAAATTCCCTAGGCAGCCGCCCCTGAGCCAGTCTGCCAGATAAGCAAAGTCGTTGTTAATAAAGATTCCATTCCAGGATCTTTTACTTTGGTAATATCTTGCCTTTATAATTTGTGCGAATTACGCTATGGACACAACTTTTGACACAACTTTGTGCCATAATTCGTTATATGGCAAATTGTGATTTGTAAGGGTATGTCAATGAGTCATGTGAGGACACATCCTTACTAATCACAACTTATCATGTGGCGAATTGTGGCACAAAATTGTACCAAAAGTTGTGCCCCTAGCATAATTCAATTTGTGCACCAAATATGACTTGATGTTGATGAGGTTCAGCCCAATTACAACATTCAGAACCCAAAAACAAATAATAAAAAATAAAATGATTTTAAGAAAACAACTCATCAAAATTCAGCTCAAATATCACATTGCTGGCCCACAATCAAAACTAGTCTCATCCCTGTTTTGTTGCTAAGAAACTACGCGAAAAAAAAAAAAAAAAAAAAAAAAAAAAAACAGGGAGTGTGTAAATATGACCAGGCAAATCAGAACAGCAGCAATCCCGGTCTCTCTTTAGCTTTAGCCCATGAATTGTGTTAAAAGATAAAAATATATTGGTTTATTTTATGTAAGGCCCAAGCAGCCCAATTTCTTCTAAAGTCCGCGCAGGTCTAACCCTAGACTCTACTGCTCCTATTTAAACCCTGTTAGGATTTTCTGTACTTAATATCACACAATACAATGTTGTCAAGGTTTTACACTGTAGATATAGGTCATGAGGCTATATTACATAACCCTTGTGTGCTACTTCACTCTCTCTCTCTTTCTTATTTTATCAACAGATTGAACTATGTATTTATAGTTGAATGAAACCAACCCAAAAGATGAGTTTGATTCAAGTTCTCATGTGGACCAAGTTAAGTTGCATATATAAGTGGTTTTTTTCTTGATAACACTATCTTCTTCTTCTTCTTCTTCTTTTTTTCTTTTCGAAATTTCATGCTGTTGATTTACCGCCTCACTAGATGTTTTAATTAATTAATTCATTTGTTTTGAGAAAGGAATAAGGAAGATATAGTCTAGCAGCCTTCATTAGTTGCAATGTGGCAAAATGCAGTCAAACTCTAATTACAACTCCTAACTATCGTTTTAACTCCAAAAAAATAAGTTAGCAACTCCTAAAAATACTACTAAAATATTCTGGATAAGATTCTAAACCAATCTGCACGTCCGTCTAGCAACCTCTTTTTACTTCTCACTTGTTTCTTAAATCAACTTTTGGGCTCAGTTTTTTGAATTCAATCAGATTGTTGTGCCTAAGCAGACTTGCTAGTCGGAACTTGATATGTATCTTGAAAGATTTTGTTTTGTTCTTTTTCGTTCTCTTTGAATCACTCAACTCTAAGTTTTAGAGTCCTTTGCATATCACTTGGTATACTATTTTTTTTTTTTATGAACAAAAAAGAGGTCTCACACGTGTGATCATTGACCCAGCCCACTTGAACCCACAGTACTTATGGCATGGGGCACCCCTGAGTGCGTTAGGGCTATCCACGTTGTGGCACAGCATTTTTGCAAAACGCATGACTCAAGCCAGGCAACTCCTGAACAAGTAGGTGTGACTCCTACCAACACACCACACCCCAAGGGAACCACTTGGTATTCTTTTTTCACAAATCAAGGCAAATGTCATTATATGGAAATTTTAGCTACATCAAGCCATTACATGCAACGAAACCAATGAAATACTTGAGTACTTGACATACTTAAGCCCATAGTTATTAAACTCGACCCAACCCGGCTAATTGGACCAATAACTCAGTGAACAAGTGCCTAAACCAGTCCAATTTTTTAATTGGACCACTTATGCAATCAAACTAATAAAGCCCAATAAGATCCAATGATTTTCTTGTTACACGTCCAACCCGGACGAATTGCTGTGACCCATCTTGTTTTGTAATTTTGAATCAGCTTAATGGGTTGATTGCTATACCTTTTTTTGAATTTGAAGTACGGAGTATAATGAAAACAAGAGATTTTATAATGAGATTGATACTTGATTTTATAGCTTTAAGTTTTATCTCAAATAGTAATCCATGAGATTAGAATAGCTAGTGTGAGCTATGCAATATGCATAGAATGTAACTTTGAAGTTTAAGACATGCTTTTATTCATAGAATTTTAAGAAATATAATTTAATAAGATTTTATTTAGCAAAGACTTTTGCTACAATTTTATGACATCCTTTTATTTTATATTTTATAGTGTTGTTACTTGTGAAGTCCTGAGTTTCAATTATAGTAGGTGGCTTAATTTTTAGACTTACCTTTAATTAATAATCTAGACATCCCTATTTTTCTCAATTTTCATATTTATTTTATGACTTTTCACACTTATTTTTATATTTATGTACTTTATTAATTTTTTATATAACTATGTGATTCAACCAGCGACTCACTGACTGAACTAGTGACATAATGACCTGACTCTTAGACCGGGTTAACGTTCAGTCTGAGTTTAATAATTATGCTTAAAGCTCTTTGAAGACAACAATACAATTTAACTATACCATCACTCTTGCGCATCATGAGCTCAAGAGGTTCATATGCCTGATACAAATTATATAACACAATTACAACAGTGAAGACAGAGGCCGCAATGCAGGGGTAGAATAAACCCTGATGCTTTGGTTATTTGAGGAAAGAGGAATATCTTGTCTGGTTTGGCACTTGAAAAGCCTTGAGACGTTGGCACCCTATCACTTAACAGTAATAACCATAGCAATATAAATAATAAATGAAATGGTATAAACAATGCAAAAAAGAAAACAATTGATTACAATATGTGGAAGGCTGAAATTCAGACTTACAAATTGTAATTTGTAGGCAAGTCAAACTTTAGCACTCAAACTTGTTACCTATCACAAACAATGAACAAACTTGGTTGACTGAATAATAAGGCTACTAAAAGAATTGTCTGCAAGTTATAAATTTTAAACCGCAACACAACAATAGTATTAGTATTGTAAAAATAAGTTCGATTCCACAATAATGTTAGAAATAAAAGAAAAACTTTGATTATTGACATCTAAAAGCACAAGCTCCCTGTAGCCTTGCAGAATTATCACTAAACTCTCCTGGTCAATTTTTTCCTGCCAAAGATTCAAATGCTTTATGTTTCATAAAAAAGTGACAATGGTTGATGTTTCATGAGTCCCTATATTCTCACTAAAGCAACCTCTAACCCATAGAATTTATCACAGTGAAGGCTGATTTAGACAAGCATCTTTTTCGATATTAAAGTGGCTCCCAAATCCCAGTAGTTCCATATTTTTCCAGTTTATGCGTCCTGGAATAACAAAGAAATACTCGTACTGTGGTAAATATCCCACTATTATGTCTACAGAATTTTTGATTAGTTTCAAACTAATTGTTACAATAGAAACTATTTAGTTAGAAGCAGTAGCATGAGAAAGAGGAAAAAAAAGAGAGGGAAGATTGAAAGGTTACAATAACCATTTGGTTAAGTTTCTTTTATCTAATTAAATTCCTCATTAGGTAGCAGCAAAGGGTTTTTTAAACCAAAAAGTTTCAATTTCAAGTATGAAAACCTTTGGTAATATGGTAAATGTAATTTGCCTAATGGCTAAGTGGGAGGGGCGTGCAAGTAATTTCATCAATGCAGTGAGATTAGAACTAGAGAAGAAGAAAAAGAAACCTTCTAATTGATTATTGATGAGGTTAGCTGTTTTTTTCTTTAAATTTTATTTTAAAACTCAAAATTTATAGATTTTTCTTTTGTAGCTTTTTTTCCTGCTATTTTTCTTTAGTTCGGTATTTGTATGAACCAATAACCATGACTATAAAAATAATAGTTGATGATTTCAAAATGTTTTCCCTTTTTTGGTTTTTTTTTTTTTTTTATTTGTTTGCCCAACTCGAGGCAATTAGATCTTAATAAATGAAAGTTTTTTTAGTCAAATTTCATTGTTTCATCACATTCTCTTTATTCTAGTACTCACAAATGATTTTCTTTCATTGAAATAATTAAATGTGTTTGAGATTGGGGTCTTGGTATTTGGTTGCGAGAAATGGAAAGGTTGAGGAAGTGTTTGGGAGGAATAAGATGCATTAATTTATGTAATTTTAGGATATGAAAGTATTTTATAATTTAAATTCTTATTTATAAATTTCAAAATCATTTAATCAGTTAAAAAAATAAAGTCTACTTTCTATAGTAAATATTATAATATGTTATAATCTCCTAGAAATGTTAAAAAAACTAGATAGTTCCAACATAAAAATTCTAGACTAGTAAAACAATTCCACTCACTATTGGAAACCAATTCTAGGGAATTATATATATATATATATATATATATATATATTTATATATATAATAGGAATTAAGAAGATCAAGTTTTAAAGCATTCAACAATATTGTGCGAAAACATAAATATTATACAACAAAACAAGTTATTATATAAAGGTCTTTAAAAGCATTAAAAAAAATTATTTCAAATAAAATTATAAAGTATCCGTGCATCACATGGAACATTATTTAGTTGTTATAATAGAAGCTATTTAGTTAGAAGTATTATCATGATAATTTTTTTTTTTTTTTTTTTTTTTTAAGTTGGGGGGGGGGGGGGGGGGGATTGAAAGGTTGCAATGACCATTTTGGAAAGTTTCTTTTATCTAAATTCTTCATTATGTTGCTGCAAAAGGATAGGAAAAAAAAAGTTTCAATTGCAAGTATGAAAACCTTTGGTAATATGGTAATTAATGTAATTGCCTAAAAGCTAAGTGGGAGGAGTGTACCTGTAATTTCATCAAAGCAGTGAAGGCACTTTGGTCTCCATGAATCAACTTCGTAGACGTTCCAACAATTCTGGATCACCAAGATTGTATCCTTTATAGCTTTCCCCTTTAGTCCTATACCAGAAATTGACACGAGGAATATCTTTGACTTTCCCAAAATCAAGGCCTCCATCTGGTTGCAAACTAAGGACGAATTCATTTGGCATCTCATAAAATATCAGATCTTTGAGGCTTTTTAGATAGTGGATGCTAGAGGGCACTTCCTTTAGTTGTGGAGCGGGTCCAATTCGAAGCTCTTCAAGAAGAGGTAAGGAACCTTCGTCTATCATCAACCTATTCAATCCTTTCAAATTTCGAAGCCCAACACATTTAAGTTTCTTGAAGCCTCCACCTTAAAATGTAATTGTTCACCTTCATATCCATCATAAAGCCAAAGGTCCATCAAATTAGGTAGAGTTTGAAGGACCTTCAATGGATCATCCATTAATTTTGACCAAAAAAATCCAACTCTAACTACACCTATGAGTTTGGCAATCCATTCCGGAAACTTTTCTAATCGCCCACATAGGGCGACAGACTGTAGGAGGGGCGGAGGAGAAGACATTGATTGTAATTCAAGAACTTCCTCCTCACTTGTTGCATAGATTCTCAAAGACTGAAGGTTGCTCATTTTCTCTAACGCAGTGCAGAAAACCATCCCATTCTCTCTCTTCAATTTAGAGATTTGTAACTTCCTCAATTCTACAATAAGGGCATGGTTGTCAACTTCAATCTTAAAAAGCTTCTGTAAGGATTGTAAACATCCAATGCCATTGTGTATCTTTACTGCTGGTCGAAAATCAGTACTATATTCAATATCATTGTTTACAGTGTAGGCCACAAGATATCGTAACTTACGGAGCCCACTGATCTCTATTGGTAGCTCAGATACGAGGGAACGTTTCAAATCCAAGTCTCTAGGTTGTGTAGTTTACATATGGACTTCGGAAGGATCTGTACTTTTGTATCTCTCAGGCTTAAGTACCTTAGATGGAATAGGTTTCCCACTTCTTTAGGAATGTAATCTATAGGAGCACCTTCAAAATCCATTGTTTTCATGAGCTTGAAATTTGCAAAAGAATTAGAAAGGAATGAATTGGGCACTTCATCTAGCCCTAAAATGAGAATAGTACGAGTTTAGGAACTAGTAATACTCTTCAAAGAGATATTTACATTTTTTTGAATTGAGAGACGTCGAGCAATTCTATCAAAATTTGTGTAGTCTTGCATTGAGATCAAACTGAAACTCAACTCCTCTGACCTAGAAAGAATGACCTCATGCAACATATCATGGACTCGACAACTTCTAAATCTGCCAACATCATCACTCCATGCCACTTGAACCAAACTTCTGCGAATGAGCTGGTTCAAATAGCCTTGTGCAACATCTTCTAATGTTATCCCTTTCTTTTCTTTTACAAAACCCTCTGCTATCCATAGTCAAATTAGTCTTGCACAATTAATAGAATAGTCTTCTAGAAACGCCAAAATATAAGAAACAAGCTTTGAGGTTGTAAGGTAGATCATGATAACTGAGGGATAAAATTTTGGTGATATTCATGAGATGGGGATTAGTTTCTAGCTCTAAGCTAAGACTATTATGCAATTTGCACCACTCATAAAGAATCTTGTCTTTGGTTGACAAAAGACCCCCTATAGCCACTATTGCTAGTGGTAACCCTCCGCATCTCTCAACAATGGCATGTGATAACTCAATAAAAATAGGAGGACATTCCCCCCCATCACATTGGAAAACCTTTTTGTAGAAAAGCTCTATATAAGGCCTTTTCTAAAGAAAGAGGTGGTAGCTTGTACACATGATAATATGGAGATTCCTTGTCTGAAGGAGCAACGTCCTCACTTCTGGTTGTGATTACTATTCTACTGCCCTTGTTGTTCTTTGGGAAAGCATATTTTACATGTTCCCAAAATTCTACAACCCATAAATCATCAAAAATTACTACATACCTCAGTTCATCTAGATATTGCTTCAATTTCTGAATTAGTGATGTCTCTTTCATTGTGTCAATTTCCTTGGGATAAAACTCCTTCCTTGCCTTGTAGACTTGCTTTATTATCTCCCTTAATAGCTCCTCCATATTATATGATTGTGATACAGTGATCCAAGCACGACAATCAAAGTGTGTCACCACAATCTCATTGTCATACACTTTCTTAACAAGAGTGGTCTTGCCAAGGCCACCAATGCCAACCACTGATATCACCATGCGATTAGATGGTCCTTCTATCAACCACTCTATCAATTTGTCTCTGGGAGACTCAAAGCCCACAACCTCTGCTTCCTCAATGAAAAGGGATGCCACTCAAGGGTCATGCCATGTATCATGTTTCGTGTCATTTCTTGGTCCTTGCTCCAAGTTGCTGAAGCCATATCTTTCACCTCTCTCCCTGATAACCTTGAGATCGTTGTTGATATCTTGAATCTTAGAGGCAATCGCATGTCTTGGTTTCAGTTTTATGATAAACTGAAAAACCTTCAACAGTACATGGAAGTGTCGCCTTCGCCCTTGAGGATGTTTTGCTAGATGAAGTATGTATTCATCAATGACATCATCTATACGATAAGCCTTTTCCCTTACCTGTTTGACCCATATTTTTGTAACATTGCTCATGTCCACCCTTTCAGCTCTTCCATCGGCATCCTTGAGGAAGGACTGAATGCTTTCAAGTTCATCTTTGATGTTAGCTACTTTGTCGTGGATGCCCTCAAACAGTGCTGCTTCTTGGGCTAACAACGGGATCATATTCTGTATAAGTAGACTAACTGCACTTTCTGCCATTTCTCCTCCCTTACTAGATGATTTGGCTACACAACTATAGCTATGATAATTGATATGGCTACAGGTGATTGAATGGTTCTATTCTTTGAGCATTCTAAAGGGTTGTTGATTTATGTTCAATGGGTTTAGATAACAGAGGGGCTAAGTCCTTGGGAGAGTATGGACGACACGAATATGCAGATAGAGAAGAAGAAATGTAAAAATGCTGTAGCAGAATTTTTGGAAACTTGGGTTTTGAATTAGAGGTCGTGGATGATGTTGGTATTGGTTTTGAAAAAAAACATTGTAGGTGTTGAACTTCACAGATTGAGGGTAAGGATGGTGATGATGATTTGGTGGAATTGAATGAAAATGTGAAATGAAAAGGCTCGGAGAAGTGGGTCCTGGTCTGGCAATGGGAAAACTGAGTACAGAAGAAAGAGCTAAGGTGGTGTTGTTAAGGGAAATGGAATAGCAACCTAGAATTTCGGTATTGCTCCAATTGCTTCTAGTTGCATCAAAGAAATTGCACTATAGAGTCAAGAATACAGCAAACTAGGAGAAAGCAAGAGATGCTACAGACTTGCAGGCACTGCTGAGAGAACAGGTAATCTCTTTTGGGATTGTAGAGGAGGAACCCCATGTTTTTTTATAGAAGAAAAGCAGAAGATCTGGATACGATATTCCAAGAGGACCTTCTTAATTATATTATTATTGTAATTGGTATATTTTTAGTTTAGACATGGCGATGGGGATGGCTTTCTGGATTTATCTGTACATACGTTTTTATCTTTAAAGCAATATTTGATTAGGAACTCATTGAGCTTAAAGATTTATGATTTTGCTTTCTATATGGATTTCTATATGGTAATCCCTTTGTAAGTTAATCTCTTACCAGGAATTAGCTGTCAGAAATTAAAATGGTGGTGATAGTGGCCTCATCATTAGTGCTTTGTGCGTGTAGATGAAGCATTTTATTTTTTCTTTTTTGGTTTAGTGTCATAATTTTTTATTCATCTCAATTTAAGATTTTGACGTTTCCTACTAATATTAAGCATTTAGAACTATAAATACAACTAGGAGTGTTATAAGGTTAACTCCAAAAAATGAACCCCGAAAATTGAAATCATATGTTCGTGTGTGGATTTGTTCATTTTTTTGAAATTAGTCTCATGACATTCTTAGTTATATTAGTGGTTCTAATTAAATACGTAAAATTAGTGGGAAAACATGTAAACTTTAAATTTGGATGAATGAAAAATTATGACAATAAACCAAAAAAAAAAAAAAAAAAACTCATCACATGCCGCGCATGAAGCACATATAATGATTATATCTGTTACTTGTAACTTGATTGTTAATTGCTTCATTTTGGAAAAATGAGTAAAAATGGAAATATATTTTTTAGAACATTAGTCAAATTAAATGATTTTTTAAAGGTTAGAAAATTATTTTATTGTAAGTTGTGTGGTTGCTTCCTCAATAAGAAAAATTTTAAATTAAATTTAACAAATCCAAAAATTACAAAATTAGCAACCATCTCATTCACATAGCTGAGGAGATCCGATAAATGGTACTTCATGGGAGAAAATTGGCCTCTGCCCTTTTAAAAAAAACAATCTAACGTTTTTCCCATTTTTCAAACTAATTAGAGAAATGCCCATTTTTTGAAACTCGACTTTCTAAAAATCGAGTTTCAGTTTAAAACTCGATTTTTGGACAATCGAGTTATAATAAACTGAAAATTAAAAAAAAAAAAAAAAAATTCTGGAGTCCTATAGTGACGTTTTGAGCCTTATAGTGACATTTTAAGACCCTATAGTGGCGTTTTGGAACTCAAGCCATACAATTTTTTTTTTTTTTTTAAGTTTAATCTCCCCATACCTATAGTGATGTTTTAAGGACCCTATAGTGGCATTTTGAAACTCGATTTTTGAACAATCGAGTTATAACAAGAACATTTCCTTAATTAGTTTGGAAAAGGAGACAAAATGCTAGATTTTTTTTTGAAAGGGGCATTTGCCCATTTTCTCCGTACTTCATGAAACATCATTATAGAACCTTATTAACCATTTTGAAAATAACTATAGCTACCTACCATAATTATAAAAGGAAGAAATACTATAAATTGCACCCCATAAAACAAATATAAATTAAAAAGAAAACTAACTATAAAAATTGGAATTGAGACTTTTGTATTCTGTTATATATTATCAATGGTGGAGAAAATTTACGTTCAACTTGTGGAAAATGACCATGCACTTCATATTTCGACACGTATTGTGCAGATGAAGACAAGTTTATTGACTTCCAAAGTCCATTCCTGTGGTTTTGCTCTTTTTCTTACTTTCTAAATTTGTCACTATCTTGGCAGGTAAATGTTAATGCTACTTGCAAAATGGAATCTTGAATATTTTCATTTTGTGCATGCAGCAACACCATGATTAAAAGGGAACTGCAATCAGATTCCCTTTATTTAAAATAGATACATTTTGACAATAAATATTACAAATTTAATGATGTATATAGTGCTGCGGCTTAGATATATGAAAGAAAATAACTATGAATTGAATTCTTTTCATTTTACTTCGAAATGAAAATTCCTTATTCAGTGCAATAAACCCTTGTCTCAATCTTCTGGCGCTTTGTGAAAACTTTCACATGGAGTTACTGAAAACCAAAGACAAAACAACAAAACACAATTTTTCTTATTGAAAGCTTCATTTTACTTTGAAATGTAAATTTCTTGTTCAGTGCAATAAACCTTATTTCAATCTTTTGGCCCTTTTTGAATACTTTCACATGGAGGAGTTACTGAAAACAAAGACAAAACAACAAAACACAACTTATATAAATAAATAAATAAATAAATATATATATATATATATATACTGAACAGTATACCGAGTGGAAAGTTCATTTGAGGATATATGATATTGATATGCCGTGTGGACTCTGGAAAGTTCTTGGTACTTTGCAATAACGAATAGGGTTCCCATCTCTTAGTTCATTTTTAAAAATATTTCTCTTCCATTCCTCCATTTTGTCTATCGAAATAAATGCTAATGCAACTTGCAAGATGGAATCTTGTACGTTCGGGACTTGGTCATTGGTCCCCACCGTCATAATCCTAGCTGAAAACTATGTATATACCATAGTTTAGGAATTTGAAAATTCAAAGCCTGCTAATTTACTCTCAACATTCAAAGTTCATTCACCATCAGCAGAGCTGATTGCCAAAACAACTTTAGCTCCACCGGAGAGAGAGAGAGAGACTCTTAAGAAAAATTTGAAGGCAAAAGCTACTCCGTTAGGGAATGGGTGCATACTGGAAATAGTACTATACAATAATTGTGTTAAACAAACTGGCCTTATAGGGGAGACCGTCAGAACACAATAATGATCTTTATGAAAATCCATGCTTACCGTTATAAGAAGTGTTTTTTTTTTTATGATAAGAAACTTGGATATATTTTCATTAGACAGAAACAGAATACAAGTTTGTTACATCTTTGAGCACTTGGTTTGCAATAATGGGCAGAGTGTCTTCTACCCATATTTTACAATTCGATAGATTTTTGGCCATCTTAGCCATCAAATGTGCTGCTTCATTTCCAGTCCTGCAGACATGAGATGCAGTCCACGCCTTAAAGCAGCTAAAGTTTTGCAAAGAGCCCTCAACTACTTTCTGGATAGGCCACGGGCAAGACTCAGAATTTTGCAAGGCTTTGGTAACAACTTGAGCGTCACCTTCGATTATGATCTCCCTTAACCCCAGCTCCCACGCTAACTGTACACCTTCCTGCACTGCCCATGCCTCTGCTTCCAATGCCTTCAGCAGCAGCTCCACCCGTTTGCTCATAGCTCCCATCAACAGCCCCCCTTCATTCCTTATGACCACCCCCACCCCGCAACTTCCAGACTCCTTAAAAACAGCCCCATCCACATTTATTTTATACCAACCACACCTAGGAGGAGACTAGTGAGTCTTAGAGGGTTTTGAAGGCTTGCTCAGACTTTGATTTTCCTGCCTAAACTCCTTAACATACTCTGATACTTCTTTTGTGATTCTGCCTGCATCCTTACTCAGTCCCCCATGTTTAAGAGCATTTCTGTGGTTCCAAAGGCTCCATGCCGTGACTGCAAAGGTCTCCCAATCAATGTCCAGTTTCCTATCTCTAATTTCCCATACTATGTCAAGGAACTCTTGTGGCTGGTTGGGTATTGCTGGCAACTTAAGCCTTGAAACACCCCAGACCTTAGCAGCAAACTTGCACCCCCACAAGATATGCCCCGAGGATTCACATCCCACATTGATCATAGTCATCCTCAATGTTTATTCCCCTAGCTTTCAACCTTTGCTTTGTTGGGAGGATGTCCCTACAGGATCTCCACAAGAATTGCTTTATTTTGTTTGGACATTTTAACTTCCAAATTAACTTCCAGAGAGATCGCATCTTGTCATTTTCTGAGGCACACCCTGCATCCACTTTATGACTACTCTCCTTTAAGCATTTTTGGGCAACCTTGTATGCACTCTTCACCGAAAACCTCTCATTGGTTGTCCATGTCCAAATTAAAGAGTCGTTCAACAAGCGAGGCTGATGGTAATCCCAAGAATTGTATCGGCTTCATGGGCGAGGAATGAACTTCTTACTTTACTAACATCCCATGACCTCTTTTCCTTATCCAGCAGCCAGGCAACTTTTCTTGATTCTGAAGAGGTCCTCGGGTTGACTACCTTGAATAAATCCGGAGTGGGCAGCCACCTATCTTTCCAAATATCAATTTGTTCACCATTTCCAACAACCCACGTTGACCTTGAAACCACAACATCCTTTGCTTCAAGAATGCTATGCCAAGCATATGAGGGTCTCCTTCCTAGCACGGCCTCCTTAAAAGGCCTATTCGCAAAATATCTTGCTTTGAATACCCTGTGCACTAAGGAATTAGGATTCTGTTGGATTCTCCATCCTTGTTTTGTGAGAAGAGCAAGGTTGAACGCTCTTAAATCTCTAAAGCCCATGCCCCCCTCTTCTTTTGGGATACAAAGCTTCTCCCATGCTATCCACGCCATTTTTCCCTCCTTATCTTTCTGCCCCCACCAAAAGCTGCTCATCATTGCATTTAACTCCCTACAAAGCGAATCCGGCAACTAGAAGCAACTCATCGTGTACGTGGGGGTGGCTTGGGCAACGGCTTTGATTAAAATCTCTCGACCTGCACTTGAGAGCAATTTCCCTTTCCATCTCGCTATTTTCTTGCCCACTTGATCCTTAATGCAATTAAAGGCCTTCCTCTTCCCTTTTCCCACTAGGGGGGAAAACCGAGATACCTTTCATGATGTTGGATGATTTGAGCCCCAAAAAACTGCTTTATTTGTTCTTGAACATCTCTCTTTGTGTTCTTGCTGAAGAATAAGGAAGTTTTATCCTTATTTAATTTTTTTCCCTGACTCAACCTCATAATCCTCCAAAACTTTAAGGATTCTTCTACCCTCATCCACTGTTACCTTACAAAAAACAATACTATAGTCCGCGAAGAAGAGATGGGAAATTTGGGGCGCTCCTCTGCTAACTGAGATTCCCCGTATATTTCCTTGCTCTTCCTCCTTTCTTAGCATTGCAGACAAACCCTCAGTACACAACAAGAACAGATAAGGAGATATTGGATCTCCTTGTCTAAGCCCCCTTGATGGAACAATGTTTCCTTTGGCTTCCCCATTAGTTAACACAGAATAGGAAACTGTGCTGATACACATCATCACCAGTGAAATCCATCTCTCATGAAACCCCAATGTTTGCATAATCACTTCCAGATACCACCATTCCACCCTATCATATGATTTGCTTATATCGAGCTTTAAGGCCATCAGAGCCTTCTTGCCTTTCCTTTTTCCATTGATATGGTGCATTGTTTCAAATGCCACAAGAACGTTGTCCGTGATTTGCCTCCCTGGAACAAAAGCACTTTGAGATTCATTAACAACATTTGCAAGAATTCTCTTCATCCGATTTGCAAGTATCTTGGAGATTATCTTATAGCTTACATTGCACAAACTAATAGGGCGAAATTCAGTAATTTTTTGGGGAGACTTAACTTTTGGAATGAGGCAAATAAAAGTTTCATTCAGACCAGGGGGCATCACCCCCGTATTAAGGGTATGCAACACACAATCAAGAACATTTGGACCAACTACATCCCAGTAATTTTGATAAAAAATTGGGGACATACCGTCTGGGGCTGGCGACTTAGTTGGGTGCATTTGTTGAAGAGCATTCTAAACCTCCTCCGCTCTGAAATTAGTTGTTAGTGTTGCATTCATTGCCGGGGTCACTTTGGGATGGATAGCACTTAAGCTTGCTTCAAAATCAGCTAGCTCATTTGACTTGAATATGGAACTAAAATATTCCAAAATGATGCCCTCCTTGTTTCTTAGGTCAACCTGCCATCTCCCATCCGAGTCTAACAACCCCACAATACAGTTTCTTTTACGCCTTTGGCTCATAGTGGCATGAAAGAATTTTGTGTTTCGGTCCCCCCATTTCATCCACATAGCTCTAGACCTCTGATTCCACATTATTTCCTCCCTAGTCAAAATTTCATTTATCTCCAATTTCGGCCGATAAACTTCTTCTGCCTTTCCATGGAGGTTGTTCATAGACTCAAGAAGTTGAAGTTGCTCTTTCTTTTGCTTTATTAATTGATTCACATTGCCAAATTCTCTCCAATTCCAACTCTTGAGCCTTTCCTTTTGAACACTAGACAAATTCCCACCAAGGTCCCAAGCCGATTCCACTACTTCACGACATCTGGAATCTCCTGTCCACATGGCTTCGAACGTAAATCTCCTTTTCTGTGGTCGCCTATTCTGGTCCCTTTTCAGGCTTAGCTTAATGAGACAGTGATCTGATATAGACATTGATGAGTGAAACACTCTTGCATCCGGAAATCCGATAAGAAGTGTGTTAGATGTTCTATTTAAGTAGTGTATAAAAAAATAAGTAAAATAATAGGTAAAACAGTAAAAGGAATTTATTTTAAGATTTGATTTTTTTTAAAATTTTTTAATAAAGACCTTGTGATAGTTAGCGTAAAATCTTCTTCCATTTACTAATCAAAGGTTTTTCATTTTGATAGGTAAATTTTAAATAATCGTGTTCAACGGAGTGATGCTAGTCCAAACTTGTAAGCACGCTTTTTCCCACCAAAATGATTGATGCTATGATAGCTAGAGCATTCATATTGGGTGTGTTAAATCACCTAAAATGCATGTATCTCTCAATATCCCTCTTATTAGATCATTTTTATGTACACATTCGTTTGGAATTGTTGAGCTTTATCTACAAACTTGGGTGTAGAGTGGAAATATAATTGTTATCTATTGCTGTTGGAACACATTGGAGTTATGGCTATATTTGTTTCGAGTGCAAATGGAATTGAGGAAATATTTTACACCCTGATGCGTGTTTGGGTGCATATGTAAAATAAATTCAAACTAAAAAAAAAAAAATTTGATCGTAAAATAAGCCCTTTGCCCCGTAAAATGTTTTACACGTCTCATTTACCTTCAAATCATTTTCTGGACTCACACACCCAGAGAGAGAGAGAGAGAGAGAGAGAAGGAGCTTGAACTTGGGACAAGATCGTCGCTGCCACCGCTGCCCTCTAGATTAGAGCACTGTCATCTCATTCTCGTTCTTGTCATCAACGCCCTGTAGATCGTCTCCTTCTCCTCTCGATCTCGTCGCTGCCGCCTTCTAAATCGACCCACCCATGACCAATCTCTATCTCTTTCTCGACCTACCTCTCTCTTTTCCTTAGTCTCCCACTCTTTCTTCCTCCCTTTCTCAGTTTGATCGAGTTTGAGAGTTTAATGAATTGTTTTGATTTGATTTTTGTTTCTTTTAAGTTTATATATTGAAATTTTCTATTATAAAATTTGTTTGGAAGCTGAGAAAATGTGAGAATCTAGTAGAAAAATAGCATTTTAGAATGCAACAAAACACTTGAAAATATTTTCCAAAGCAATTTTTAGAATGCAACCAAGCATTTGAAAATATTTTCCTTTCCCTTTACACTCGGAAAATATTTTACATGTTGCCAAACACAGGCTATATTCTTCAAGACTCCAACAATCATCCACATGAAAATTCCATGTTGAGCTTTTCTTCTTACATCCATGCATCTCAAAAGTAATACATTATTGCAATAAAATTTGGTACTGAAATTTCCATCACAAAATTGTTTTCATATTTATTCAATGAAAATAAATAAATAAAATTTAAAACTAAAAGCTCAATATGGTATAGAATTCTTATATTTTAAAAAATATATATTTTGTATTGAAAATAGTGTCACGTTTAATATAAAAATAACAAAATTCTCGATTGTTGCAATGAATGATATGTGCATGCACCAAAATTAAGAAATTGATTTGACACATAGCACAAAATTAAACTTTAATTTTTGAATCTCATTGAATTTTCTCTCAATTTTGACTTATATATATATGCTTTCTACTTGAAAAATTAGTAAACAATTTTTTATTAGTGCTTGTTTAGGTGTTTATTATTTTCCATTAACCTTATAAAAAAATTTAAATTCATTTTTAAACTGTTTTAATTTATTCATATATTTTTTAGTCAACTCTCCATGCAATGGATGACATTTGGTCAGTTCACAAAGCGATATATCCCTACGGGATAAACACAATAGAAGTCAAGGATTGAAACAATGAAATAGAATCTGCATGGAGTCACAGTGTTGCAACGAGTTAGAAAGGACCAAATTCTTTACATGTATGATTTTTTTAAATGACATTTGCCTTTTCAATGCATACAATATTTAATTTATAAAACCACCAACAAAAGGAACTCCCACACTTGGCAGCCACTAGGTACCATTAATAAAATTTTCAACAGTAAAGTGTTTAATCTCTTCAGAATTTTTGGCAATATGATACCCAGGCCATTTAACTCTTCCTGTTGTATTGGCTCCTGGGCCGCGATTAGCATACTCCACATGATGCAAAGTGGATAAGCTTTTCTTGTCATTGTTCGGAAGCCATCCTTCAGGATCAATCAATTTGTCAAGGAAACATTCCATGAAAATGGTTTGTAAATAACTATACCTATGAAGCACGGGTGCGTTTTGAGACTCGGGTTCGGGTGCAGGACTCGGCAATTTTTGAAAAAGGTGAGTGCGGGTGCGGTGGGACTCGGTGATTAAAAAATTATTAAAAATATTTTTATATAGTGAATTTAATATTTTTATATAAAAAAATTCAAATAAATGGTATTCCTTTACTCATTTTTCAATTCCCAAGCCCATCCACATTAAATAATTGACTTTCCTACCTACTTAATTTATATTCTTTTCTTACAAACCTTTATTCTTCTTCCATCCATTTTTTGTGTCTTCTCATCTTCTTCTTCCTTCTCTTTTTTTTTTTTTATTTTCCTATCACAAGGCCACATGAAGCAGAAGAATGGCAGCCGCTGCCCATTTCGGCCGGAATCGGCCGTATCGGCCTGTTTCGGCCTTATCGGTTCCCTTTTCCGCCGGAATCAGCCCATTTTGGCCTGAATCGGCGCGAACCTGGCTGAGTCGGCGCGAATCAAAAAAAGAAAAAAAGAAAAAAGGGGAGAGTCGGCGAGTCGGACGCCGCGTCGGGCCGCATCGGACTCCGGTGCGGCAACCTTGGAGCCGCATCGGTGCTTTCTAGAACTATACCATGGCCTGCCAAGAAATGATTTGATTTGTGGGTAAGGTTGAAGATCTTTGTCAGCCTTAATGGGGTAATTGTGTAGCACTATTCCTGTATCTTCCACTTGTCCACGACCTTGAGCTGTGATCATATTCACAGTGCCTTCCGTACGCTTTCTCACATAAATGTCACAGTTTTGTAAGACAACTCATGACTTCCCAAATATGAAATCTACTGTGCCATAAACTTCACATTCTCAGAAGAAATGTATACCATATGCTGTCAGTGATGTATCTTGGTATCCTTGTATGGAGAACTGGTAAATTGCAATTCGGTCATCGGCTACTCTCAAAGCCATGGCTTGGCCACCCTCAGGTCCAGCATTGTTCACAAATCTAATACCTTTAACAAACACATCATTGGCGCTAATATCTAAATGAAGAAACATAAACGAAATAATCAGTATGTGTTTACAAAACAATCGCTTAATAGATATTTACAATGTTGCATGCAAAGATCAATAAATCAAATTAAAAAAAAAAAATTAAGATTAATATGAGAATAGAACCTTACCTACAGTAGCCGATCCTGAAGTTCCATAACCTTGTTTCGCAGTTTTGTTAAATTGAACAATAGTCTTCTCCATGCCTTCTCCAATTAAACTAAATTAGACTTGTTTTGAGCTATGTAGACTACTTCATTATATGTACCTTATTTGATTAAAATAACATATGGATTGTTACCACTTCCAAGAATCCACTAATCAACAATCAAGCAGTTACAAGTATAAAGAATCTTACCAACTACCCTGGCCTATCTCGAAATACCAACCTACAGTTGAACCTTCACTCTAATACCCGATTGGACTTGATCTTATAATAGCTTTCTTTCCTTTGATGCACAAATCTCCAATTTGTGACTAATCCTTTGCACGGATCCCAGTACGTGACTAACTCCGGCAACTTGAACGATGTTAATGGTTGCAAAGTTCTTCACTTCATCCACAATAAAGATTAGGAAGCACTTGGTTACAAAACCTTATGGCGTACAAATGCAGTAGCTTTTTACAGAGAAAATAAATATCTTGGTCTCTGTATTCGTGTATTGTTGGCGTTTAAAATAAGCCTTATATATTTCTAGGGTTGTGAGAAAAGAAACCCTAAACAAATACATAAGCCTGGGCCGAATTTCAGATCTGGAAAACTGAAAATCGTAGTTCTCGAAAGATCAAGCTACTGTCAAGCCATCTATGGAGCTTTACATTAAGTCTTGATAGCAGGCATCTGTCGAGCTATTGGTCGAGATTTAATGAACAGCTTTTCTTTACTTGTTTCTTGGACCAATCTTCGTGACTTTTAATATGAACACTTGATATGCTTTGAACAATATATTTCTTGATGTATCAAGCCCATTTTAGATTTACCCAATTACAAGTAAAGTGCATTTTGTCAAAAGATTAGTCAATTACATAAAATATGACCCTAACACAAGCAACTAAATTGGTTCCAACATAAAAACACCCTCCAGTAGTGTTTTTTTTTTTTCTATCATCGACATTCTTAGCCCAATCAACATCAAAATATCTAGCAAGGGATACATTCGACTCTTTGTTGTAGAACAAACCATAATCACAAGTCCCATTCACATATTTGATTATTCTTTTAACAGCAGTTAAAGGTGACATTTTAGGATTAGCTTGAAATCTAGCACACACACCAACAGTAAGATATAACAAACAACCAACATGCTTTTGTATAAAGTAATGTCAACAGACTGACTTGATGGATCAATCCCTAATTTTGTGCTGGTGGCCATTGGTGTTTTAGCATGGGCTACATTTTTCAGTCCAAATCTCTTTACAAGATTTTTAGCATATATTGCTTGTTTGACGTAGATTCCTTTGTCAGTTTGCTTCACTTGTAGTCCTAAGAAGTAGGTAAGTTTGCCTACCATGCTCATCTCAAACATTGTCTTCATTTTATCAACAAAATACTTGACAAGATTATCATCAGTAGAGCCAAAAACAATGTCATCTGCATAGACTTGTGCTACAACAAAATGTTTCTTATCCTTCCGAATAAAAAGAGTACTATCTACTTTTCCTCTTTTAAATTAATTCTCCACAAGATAAGAAGTCAGTCTATCATACCAAGCTCAAGGGGCTTGTTTAAGACCATACAATGCCCTCTTCAGTTTGTAGACATCATTAGGTTTGTGTGGATCTACAAATCCTTTAGGCTACTCCACATACACTTCTTGCAACATTCCATTCAAAAATGCATTCTTCACATCCATCTGATACAGTTTGAAGTTTAAGTGACATGCAATGGCCAATAGAATTCGGATGGACTCAATCCTAACTACAAGTGCAAAAGTTTCATCAAAATCTACTCTTTCTACTTGAGTATACCCTTGTGCTACAAGTTTTGATTTATTCCTTATAACTATGCCATGTTCATCTGACATGTTTTTAAAAATCCATTTAGTGCCAATTACATTAACCCGTTATGGTCTAGGAACCAGATCCCACAAATCATTCCGAATGAATTGATGAAGTTCTTCATGCATGGAGTTTATCCAATCAGTATCTTAAAGAGCTTCATCTATCTTCTTGGGTTCTATTTGGGACAAATAGCAAGAATGAGTGATCACATTTAGTGCTTTTGATCTTAGTCGCATATTGTCATTTAAGCTTCCCAAGATGTTGGTAATAGGATGATTCAGCTTAATCCTTGTAGATGGTCCTTTTACTAGGGATGTTGATGTGCTGTTTTGGCCAGTAGGAGTACTTCCATCACCTTGTTCTTGTATCCTTTCACCAAACGATGTTGTGGGTTTTGACACTGCATCATTCAAAATTTGCAGTTCTTGATCATACCTTACTAAGATGCTCCTTGGGTAAAGTGTCTTCAACTTCAGTATGATTGTTTTGGGTCTCTTGAATCACTTCAGAATGATCTTCGGTACTCTTCTCATCATTTATCACCACATTTGCTGGTTCCATTACTGCTTTGGTTTTGAGATTGTACACTTTGTAAGCTCTGCTTGATGTAGAATATCCAAGAAAAATCCCTTTTTCAATTTTAGGATCAAACTTTTCAAGATTTTCACGATCTCAAAGAATGTAGCACTCACTGCCAAATATTCTATAGTATTTCACAACAGGCTTTTTCCCTCTCTAGAGTTTATATGGAGTTTTCTTGGTATCGAGTCGAAAGTAAACTCTGTTTAGTATGTGACATGTAGTGTTCACAGCTTCTCCCCAAAATTACTTGGCCATACTTTTGTTGTTCAACATAACCTTAGCCATTTCTTGGATCACTCTATTCTTCCTTTCCACAACTCCATTTTGCTGAGGTGTCTTGGGTGCAGAAAATTCTTACTTAGTTCCTTAATCATTGCAAAACGATCCAAGCTTAGAGTTTTCAAACTTTCTTCCATGATCACTTTTGATACGAGCAATGATAGCATTCTTCTCAATTTGAAGTTCCTTGCATAAATGTATCATCTTTTTCAGGCACTTCAAATTTATCTCTCAGAAGAATTACCCAAATATATCGAGTAAAGTCATCAACCACTACTAGTATGTACTTCATTCCACCCAAACTTTGAACTCTGGCTGGACCCATTAGATCAATGTGCAGTAATTCTAATGGTTTAGATGTCTGAACCTCACTTATTGATGGATATTGAGATTTTACTTGTTTACCAATCTGACATGGTCCACGGTTACTTTTCTCTATCTTCTCAAATTTTGGTAAACCTACAACAGCCTCACACTTAGAGATCTTTTCAATTTGCTTGTGACTAGCATGTCCTAACCATTGATGCCATAAGTCCACCTAATTTATCTTCACACTATAGCATTTGTGACTAATGCTCGGTGTTATGCCATATCAGTTATTAGCGGTTCATATCCCAACACAAATGAAGTCACCACAATCATCAAGTATCTCACATTCATAATTGGTGAATAACACATTCAGTCCATTGTCACAGATTTGACTGATACTCAGTAGATTTGCCTTTAATTCATCCACTTACCAAACATCTTCAAAGACGGGCAACCCTGGTATGTCTATTGCGCCAATACCATGAACGACTGATTTGCTTCCATCTCCAAATGTGACAATTCCTATCTTTCCTTCAAAAAGAGTCTTGAACAAAGCTTTGTTACCTGTCATGTGCCTGGAACAACCATTATCCAAATACCACAAATAAGTATCACGTACTTTTAAGGCAGTTAGTGCAGTATAACAAACATAATTATTGTAACTTGTAGTTATACCAAGGAATTTAAGAATAGGATTTGCACAGTTTATAAGCCACACAGTCCAAGATGAAAAAAAATTCAATTTTAAATCTAATTGAATTTAGAGGAAAGACTAGAGAATCCATGACAGTAAGGGTCAAGGATTAACTCAAGGTAAAACTACCTAGAAAAAAGCTAACTTGCTCTGATACCACTTGTTTGTTTGTTTAGACCTTTAAAACCATATTAATTTAACCTAATGAATTAGCCAAGTAGTTACTTAGGTTAATTATGAGATTTAGGTTAAACACATGCAAACATATTGCTTGGTGCGGAAAAGTAAAAAAGACAGTAATATGATGACCTAGGAAAACCAATGAAACAAACCATTTCAAGGTAAAAACCTAGGGAGGATTTAACTTAGCTATCCTCAAGGTAAACAAATCCACTATGATAGAATGGAAGATTACAATAGATTTAAATCCTAAATCTAAAGCTACATCTTGTAGAACTTACTAACATGACCACGTGCAGCTCTGACTCCACGGACTCTTCTATCTTGAATTTGCTGAACACAAACTCCCACGTTTGTGACTTTGAGATCCTACTCAAAGATTTCAGATCATCGTCAGTAGTTGATCTTTTACAACAACTTAGTTCCACTAGTTCTTGATTGTAGATCTCTTGATCCGACAGATACTTGTTGAGTTATAAGGTACATAACCTCTCAGATCTCATAGGAGTAACTCATAAGATTTCCTAGAACCCCTAAAATGTAGTTAGGGTTTTTCTTTTATATCCAAAAGTGTTTCACTTGAAACCCTAAACGTTTTTGTAGTGTTTGGACTAAAATAGAATTCTACAGAAAAATCATGTTTGCGATTTTTGATCGGTCGAGGCTTAATTTTGATCAGTCGAACCTCACTAAAATTAAACTCCTTTCTGTAGATTGAATGTTTTTGAATCCTGACTTGTACTATCATGAGCAATGTCTAATACATAATCTGGATACGTTTTGATCTCGGTTTGCCAACATATATAAAAATAGAAATCTAAATATTTAAACCTAAACATTTAGAACCTAACAAAATTCATTGATTATAGAAAAAGAAGCATTATGCCCTCTTGAAAAATTGAACATTGAGCATTGTCCACAACTAAAGAAGTTAACCTCTAGAGTTAAACACCTAAGAAATAATAGAGGCTTCCCATACACGATATCGGTGAATTGCTCGGTGGTGTAAATAACATTGATTTGTGTATATTATATCGAATCCAAATAATTGATTTGTGTTTTGGTGGCTGTTAGGTTCTAAATATTTAGCATTAAATGTTTAGGAACTAAATTTGTGCTTGTTGGCAAACCGAGTACAAAAACTAGTCTAGTATATGATCTTAGAGTCCTTGAAGAGGTTTTAGACATTGCTCAAGATGATACAAGTCAAGTTTCAAGAACATATTAGCTGCCAAAAGAAGAATTCAGAAACTGAAGCTTTCGATTGATCGAGTGTGTTCTTTGACCAATCGAAACACAAATTCTGCAGATTTTGAAGAAGGCCCAAAAACCTGCGAAATGTTTAGGGTTTTGATATGCTAAAAACGTATTGACCCCTTGTGATGAATTAATTGATTAATTAGCCAAGTTTATTAATTAATCAAATTAACATGCAAATCGCGTGGTAACACAAACAAATCACCAATTAACTAAAGTATGCAGGGGAAAATAAATTGACACGGTGATTTGTTTACGAATGGGGAAAACCTACATGGCAAAAACTCCACCGGGTGATTTTAAGGCACCACTCCCGAGAATCCACTATTATTAAAACAAGCGGTTACAAGTAATGGAATCCCAGTACCTTATACCAACCTACAGTTGAACCTTTACCCCAATACCCAATTGGACTTGTACTATAGTGAAATCTCTCCTTTTAATGCACAGCTCCCAGTACATGACTAACCAATAGATGCGCGGATCCCAGTACGCGATTTAATCACCAACTTGAGAAGGATGTTGACTACAAAATTCTTCTGTTCATCCCACGATGAAGATCATGAAGTTGCTTGGTCACAAAATCCTATGGTGTAAAAACACAGCAACTTCTTGAAAAGAATGAAGAACTAGGGCAAACTAGGTTTTCGGTTACACTCTTCTTCACACTTGTGCAATTGTGCTCTTATGCAACTGTGCGTCACCTTTTACGGCCCTTAAAATAATCTTTATATATGTTTAGGGTTGTGAGAAAAGAAAACCCAAACATATACCCATGGATTGGATGAAAACAGAACTGAGAAATCTGTTGTTCATAAACCTCGACAGATACCCTATCTGTTGAGCAGCTGTCGAGCCACGGGATTCAGACAGCTCTCTAAGCCTCGATAGATGCTAGCTGTCGAGCTTTAATGAGTAGCACTTTCACACTTGATTCTTGGACAGACTTGCATGGTTTTAACACTTGAACTTGAAACCTTATTTCTTGAAGCATTAAACACATCCTAGATCTACCCAATTACAAGTAAAGTGCGTTTTGTCAAAGGATTAACCAATTTCATAAAATAGTGACATATGTTCCTATCATTGAAACACATATGTCCTAACAATCTCCCCTTTGGCAATCCGTGACAAAACCACAACAAACAAATGAAAATATGAGAGAAGTCATAAATCACTCAACTCATACTCACTTGTTGAATACAATAAAATCTATCATAACACAAACTCTTGAAAAACTTTGCAAGAAGAGAGTTTATGGCAAGTAGACTTTGATAACCTGTATTTCTGAAACACTTTAAACAAAACTCATCAAGGCATCTTAGTGTGAAACAAAAATAATAGATTGCATACAAGTAATAAGAGACATGTGCATAAAGAGAGAAAAGAAACAAAATATGTAAGGATAAGTGAAAAACATACATCAATATATAAAGAATATAAGTATAATGTATGTCAAAATGATCACAAGACCCATATACAAGATATAATGTATCTGAAATAGAGAGAAAAAAAAATACATCAAATCCTCATTACATCCCTCAATGTACACTCCCCCTAACAAAAATCTCCTATACTAACCCTCCCCCTATGATTATGATTACTCTCATATCCAAAACTACTCTCCTTTTTTGTCATGAGTGACAAAGGGTAAGAGTATCAAGTAGACATATCGTCACCGCTAGAACAACTAGCATCTCCATCCTCATCATCATTATCATCGTCGTCAGAGTCATCATCGTACTCGGATGCCTCGAATGCCTCAGGAGGAGGAGAGGGAGACTCCACAAAGCCACCAAGGCGAGCCTACCGTCTAGTAATATGGCCGACACGGGTGTTCACTTGATACATCTCAATAGTGAGTGTATCAAGGTGAGCATCCATGTGCTGAAGCTGCGCCATGATCGCATCTAGAGTCACACCTCTTGTAGAAGAAGAGGGAGCAGAGGTGGATGGAGCCAAAGGAGTGGGAGGAGCTGCTGACCCAGACCGCCTCGAACGAAACTACGCCTCACTCCATTTAACGATAGCGACGTCAATGGCACACATAACATGGAAGTGGTCAGAAACAGGAAAGGGAACAAAAAAATGGCGTAAAATCCTCGTGAAAGGGAAGATGAGCTTATCATGGGACGCCATATCCCTATATACATCTAGAATAGAAAGAATGAAATGGGATGAAAAATCTATAGTGAGATGCTCTAAAAGGGAAAGCAAAAATCGAGCATGGGGCTCAGTAATAGAGTTATAGTGAGAAAGAGGATGCAAAACAAAAGTCATGACCATGTTAAGAAAACGAGGGCCTATAGCAACGGCCGAACAAGGAGAGAAATTACGACCACCCCAATCAGAGGGATCCTTACAAAAAGAAGATATGAGCTCGTCTTTGGACACAGTCCTCAAACGATCATAACCGGGGTAGTCAGGATGCTTTACCCTTGGAACATGGAGCACATCGGATACAATATCCAGTGTGACCACAATGCGCGTACCTCGAACGCGAGTAACAAAAAGAGGTACTGAAAAATCAAATTCATGTATGTTGGAGTAGAACTCCTGGATCAACATGGATGAACAAGTGACTAGGATGTCACATAGTGACTCCCATCCCTTACTGTGAATGACAGTGGGTAGGTCAATGTCAGAGAAGTTCGACAAGATGACTTGGCGTTTCGAATGAATGCCTCGTCTAGAGAAGTTCTCAAAGAAGTCTGTTTTGACCTTCTCATCACGGAATTGGACATGTGAGGGAGTAGGATTAGAAGAAGTGGATGCCTTGGAACGAAGAGGATTTCGAGATGGAACAAACTTACATTTAGGTGCCATGACGCACTAACGTAAACTAGAGAGTGAGGGGGGAAGAAAGAGACAATCAGAAAAGTCCAAAAAATAGTTCAATATATAAGAATATATAGAATGTAAAGTGTGTATGCATGAAAATGTATGAGCATGTGATATGCAATAGTAAAAACAGCATGGGCTCAGCCCAATCCAATCCTACCAGTACACATGTTTGTAACAAAGTAAACACACATCTAAGAATGCATGAAACATTGTTATAATGCAAATGAGATGCAATGCATGATGTTTTAAGATCAAAAATACAAAACCCATCCCAAAATTTTTGCCAAAACCTCTTTGATTTGGAAAAACCCCAAATTTTTCATCAAACCCCAAAAGTTAGGTCATAAAAGATGAAATGCATGAAAAAGAAGGATTAAGACCCGTACCAAGTGAAGAAAAAATTGATCTAGGTCGAAAAATCCTTGAGGAAGAGGTTTGGAGTGAAAGAGAGAGAGGTTTTGGGAGGTGAAAAGTCTAGAGAGATCGAGAGAGGTTTTGGGAGGTGAAAAGTCCAGAGAGATCGAGAGAGATTGAGCAAAATGAGTTCCGAATCGCGCTGAACGAATATATAGAAGCTCAGTAATTTGCAACAGCTAGAGGTGTCGAGAGGTGTCGAGCTTTAAAAAAAGGTTCGACAGATGTAGCTATCGAGCAGGTGTCCAAAGTTGTCCATAGTAAAAAAGAAGCTTGATGGATGGAGGATTTGTCAAGGAGCTATCGAAGGGACAGAAAGTTGCTCGATTGATCGACCTAGCTATCGAGAGGTGTCGAGATTGCGATAAAAAGCAACTAAAGAGCTCGATAGATAAGCTAGGTGTCAAGAGGTGTTGAGGAGCTATCGAGATTGTTTAAAAACAGTTTTTCAAGGAGAGAAAAACACAAACATGAATGCAATCAACCATGCAACTCAACCAAGGATCCAAACAACATTTTAACCTCTCCAAATCTTCTCTCAACAAGAAACATGTTAAGCACATAGATCCCAAAACACACACACACACTAAAGTCTAACCAACTTTATATTTAAAAAACAAGTTAAGACAGTTTATTGAGCATACATTAACACATGTATTCCTTGTGATGGCCAAATCATATTGTACCTGCACATGTATCAAGAGTAGCAAAGAATTTTGCGTGTTGTGTGTGAAAAATATTGCAAGATTGCATAAGTGTCTACATGTTATGGCGATTTGAGATATGAGAAAATCACTTTAACTCACACACAATCATAACTATTTGATGGAGACTATCACCTTCGAGGTACATCCTATAACTCCCACATCTCCTAAAATACACGCTTGCAATCATATATAAAGCATTTTTATTCTTTTTCCTTTTATTTTCTTTGCATATTTTTTCTTTGTAAGGTTGAATTTAATCAACCATTCTGTTGGTTTTATTCCGTGTCAAATTTGCTTGTAATTTAGTAATTAGTAGCCCTATATTTAGGTGGGAATCATGTAAGGGTAGTGTGTGAAGAAATGCTCAAGATTGTGCAAGGATGCAGAGACTCGCGATTGGGACTCGCTAGTGACTCGCGACTGGCAAGCCGCCAACTGCAGCACACGAGTGAAGCGTGCAGAGAAGATGAACAGTCACGCCAGCTGGAGCACTACAGGACAAAAAGTCCAGCCTGGCCGTTCTGTTAGCTCGCGGCTTGAACTCGCGACTCAGTCAAGTCGCGAGGCCAAGCCGCCAGCCAGCTCTGTTTTGGAAAAACTGACTCTTCGCATTCCTTTCTCACACTAGTATAAATACCCCTTATACCCACGAAATGTAGAGAGCTTCTAGAGAGAATTTTGAGAGAGAAACCCTAGAGAAAAACAAGATTGACTCATCCCCAATCTTTACATAGAGACTCTTCAAATTCCTCTACTTTCACCCTCTCCATTGTTACATCCTTGAAAGGTTCTTGATCAAATCATTTTCTCACCATACCCATATCTGTGAGAAGGCTTTTTGGTGCTTTGGGAAGTAGTTAGGAAGGAACCAATGGTTATTTGTTGATGCTATGGTTAGTAGCGGAATCCGGTAAGCTAAAGAAGAAATAGGTTTGGCATAACCTCGTTAGAGCAAGAAGCTTGGAGGGCTTAAGTATACTGGGTAGATTAGGCTTGGAGGGTCTTCTGCTGTTCATGTATCCCAACTACATTCTTTAGTGGATTATTTACCGCTTGGAGGGCGGCGGAGAGGTTTTACGCCGTGGGCTTCGGTTTCCTCTTCGATAACACATTGCTGTGTTGTCCTTGTGTTTGCATCTCTCTTCCCTTAATATTTGCTATTTAATTTTTGCTGTGGATGTGATTTTATTTGGTCTAGATTGTTTATCAATTCTGTTATATGCTTATGTTCATATTCCGCACATCAATTGTTTGATAATAAGCTTGAATTGGTATTTTGTTAATTGGGGGTCTAAACGTTCAAGGGTGTTTTACACGTTTTTTGAACTTTCAATTGGTATCAGAGCAGGTACACTTGTTGTGGTTTAAATACCTAAGTGTAATCCTTGACCCCTTGCGTTTATTTGCCATGGATAGTGCTTTGTTTGCCTCTATGCATGTTTTGGATGTTGATGGATGTAATATGTCACGTGTTTGTGAAAATGCCTCTATGAGTGATAATCCTCATATTTGTGATGCTATGTTACATGAATCTTTGGATGTTATTGATATTCCAAACATCAATCTCTTGAAGAAAGCTAAGAAGTTTCAAAAGAATTTCAGCAAGTTCATTTGTGAAAAGGATGATTTGATTGCTAAGCTCAAGCTAAGCTCAATGAATCCAATAAATTGGTTGAAAAGTATAAGAAGCTTGTTGAAATTTCTCTTGAAAAGCTGAAGGAGTTTGAGTGTTTGAATGGACTTGGATGCTAAACTTGTTTTGTCTAACAAACTTGTTAATGATCTTAAATGTGAAAATGAATCTCTTAAGATGCATGCCAAGTGTTCGATTGCTGAACCTATTGCTAATAAGGATGAAATTATTTGTTGCAATCATGTTGTGGTACCTGATTGTGTGCCTATTGTGTGTTCTACCTCAAAGGACAAATCGGTGTACATTCCTCTACACAAAAGAAATCAAAAAGTGGAGAGAAAGGCTCTTAAGCCTAAGCCTCCGTTTAGGTCTCAACCTAAGGCTTTGGATGGATTTAAGTTTGTTCCAACTTGCCACCATTGTGGTGTGATTGGTCATATAAGACCTTAATGTCATAAGTTGAAGAGAGAACAAGAACATGTTGTTAGATCCCTTCCCAAAAAGCCTGGTGGACCTAAACACATTATTTGTCACCATTGTGATGCCTTGGGTCGTCTAAGACCTCGATGCTCTAAGTTTCATGCTTTTAAAAGGATTAAAAGAAAAGAGAAACTTGAGCTTATTGGAAGTTGTACTAAAAATGGTAAACCGGTTTTGAGTGAAGATAGCATGTTGTTAAAGAAAGTGTTTAATGCTCTTAACTCCTTGACTATTTGCATCTCGGGTTCTCACTCTTCCAACCCTCGTCTCACTTCTCATGAGACACTCATTCCAAAAAATCGTTCCGTTTGGATGAGGAAGGGTTCCTATGGTTGAGCTTTTGCTCTTTTGGTCCTTGATCTAATTCTTTCGATCTTTGTAGGACCCTTCATGCATTAAATGTCATATCTTCATGTATTTTGTGCATCTTGCATTTATTTGTTTGCATTGTTGTTTTTTATCATTCTTTTCCTGCTTTTATGTCAAAAATCCAAAAATCCAAAAATACATATAAAGTAGAAAATCTAAAAAGTTTGATCGACATTATTGTGCTTTGTCACAAGCATATTTTTGCCTTGTACCTTTGTACCAATGGCTTTGTGCATTTACGAGCGTAGCTTGTTCCCTATGCACTCATATCACTGTGGGAGAAATCTTGACATCTATGTGATTGTTGTAAATAGATCTTCAAACTTGTCATGAATGATTAGTCAATGGTCTTATTGATCTTGAGACATGCATAGACTTGTGCCTATATATCTTCCCACTCTTTTATTTTATTGTTTTTGCTTAAAGAGCTTAACAAATGTAAATTTTCAAATGAAAAGAGATAATGAGCTGCAAAAACCTATCGCACATACTAGTATTTGACTAGGAAAAAGGGAAAGCGACTTAAAATAAAATGTATGATGCTCAAAAAGCCAAAGGCTTAATCATCAATTTGAAATATTAAAAATTTCAAGCATCGATCTCTAAATGAGATGTATTGATTCAAAAAGATCAAATGTTATGATGTAAATGGAGCCAAATGAAAAGCTTCATATTATGTAATCAAGTTTATGTGGGAAGTCATATATGCATACTTCTATAATTGAGATAGGTCACTTTTCCTAGTGCTAATTGTGTATGCCTTGGTTGAATTGATCATTGAAGCTTCACATTAGACTAAGGACTATCTCATCTTTGGTACTCACACACATCACACATGTTTATGCTCAATGAATGCGTTATTCATTTGTGTGATTGTACTTGATTAAATGTGTTTTCACATGCTCAATTTTTGTTGATCAAACACAAAAAGATTTTTTAGTGTTTTAGTTGTTTTTGGAAAGTATTTTTTTTTTGCAAAAATGTCAAAAATTTCAAAAATTGTGTTGCCCTGTTCTGGCGACTTGGTCGCGGGTCGGTCCAGTCGTATGCCCCCAGTTGCGAGCACTACTCAGAGAATATTCGCGACTCATTGGCGGGTCAAAGTCACAGTCGCGAAAAATACTTAGAAAATTTTTCAAAATCTGGGTTCTTAGGTTTCTCGTGACTCATACTGGCGACTTGTTCGCGGGTGAAAGCTCTAGTCGCGAGGGTTACACAGAAATTTTCGCGGCTCCCTTCACGACTTCCTCGCGGGTGGAACTTCCAGTCGCGAAAAACACTTAGATAAATTTTCAAAAATTTCGTCTCAGGTGTTTGGTGACTTGTCCTTGCGACTTGTTCGCAACTTGTTTCAATCGCGAAAAACGCGTGTCTTACACTTTAAGGGTCTTTTCAGAACTGTTTTCAAAAACTTTTCATTTTTCCCTCATGCATCATTATCATTGTATGTACCTTCATCTCTTACCCTCATTTCTCCTTGACCCTTTGTCTATTCCTAACAAAAAGGGGGAGAGTATACTCTAGAAAGTATACCGGAGAGTTTGTTTTTGTCATTTCTACATGGCTCTTATGCACATTCTTAGGGGGAAAAATTATATTTCTCGTGCACATTTGTAGGGGGAGAGATATTCCATAGGGGAGATGCATATACCAAGGGGGAGAAGACATTGTGTTAATAAGAAAACTTTTCTTGTTGACTCTATGGTGCTTTGCGTTATGCTTTGTTGTTCTCATCACATCATGTTTGTGTTTTGGACTTGCATACATTCTTATGCTATTGTGCTTCATTGAATGCATGTTCGGATGATCAATTGCTTTGCTATGTGATCATTGTAGTCATTTCTATATGACTGTTTTGGTGTATGATCAAGTTGCTCACATGTTTCACATCATGTTTACTTGATTGCAATTTACTTGTTACATTATACTTGTCCTTTTATTACTTGCTTTACCTTGAGGGTCTAATGCGTTTTGTGCAAGTGTTTTAGGTTACAAGTATATATGTTCCAAGTTCATCACAACTCTTATGATTCATGCTAGGGGGAGTGATATGATAAGGGGAGGAAGAGCTTCATCAAAGGAGGAGTACTGTTGTTGAAAAGCAGGAGCTGCTTTACCTATGTTTAATGTTTTGCTTATTGCTATCATATGTCTATGTTTTTATTTACCATACATGTATTTGTACCTTTGCTTTGTAGCCTTGTACTTGTTGTTAAATGTTATGCATTTTCTTTAAGTACTTTCACTCTTGTGCCATTTGTTGGATTTTTATCCTTAATGCAATTACCTTGAGTTGTTGCATTGGTTGAATGTTGGACATGCAAGTGATTTGCATTGTGTTTATTAGCTTGGATGTCCAGATGTTCATTTCAAGTGTGAATGAGCATTGTGGTCACTATTTATAGTGATTGTTCCTTTTTGGTCAAGCCATGATTTATTGCTTATATTCCATTTTGCTTGATCGCATTGTGCTTGCTCTATATGCATTACAAGTTTTCTGCATACAATGATTATATTGTGTTGTTGTGTTTCAGGAGTTACTTGTTCTTATGGTTCAAGAGCTACATAGATTCTAGAGTTAGGTGTGAGTGAGTTATGTTCAACTGTTCCCAACTCACATGTTAAGTCTAGAGTTTGTTTTAGGGGTTTTGTCACGGAATAGTTAAAGGGGGAGATTGTAAGGTTGAATTTAATCAACCATTCTGTTGGCTTTATTCCAAGCCAAATTTGCTTGTAATTTAGCAATTAGTAACCCTGTATTTAGGTGGGAATCATGTAAGGGTAGTGTGTGAGAGAGTGTGAAGAAATGCTCAAGATTGTGCAAGGATGCAGAGACTCGCAGTTGGGACTCGCGGGTGACTCGCGACTGGCAAGCCGCCAACTGCAGCACACGAGTGAAGCGTGCAGAGAAGATGAACAGTCACGCCAGCTAGAGCACTACAGGATAAAAAGTCTAGCCTGGCCGTTCTGTTAGCTCGCGGCTTGAACTCGCGACTCAGTCAAGTCGCGAGGCCAAGTCGCCAGCCAGCTCTGTTTTGGAAAAACTGACTCTTCGCATTCCTTTCTCACACCAGTATAAATACCCCTTATACCCACAAAATGTAGAGAGCTTCCAGAGAGAATTTTGAGAGAGAAACCCTAGAGAAAAACAAGATTGACTCATCCCTAATCTTTACATAGAGACTCTTCAAATTCCTCTATTCTCACCCTTTCCATTGTTACATCCTTGAGAGGTTCTTGACCAAATCCTTTTCTCACCATACCCACATCTGTGAGAAGGCTTTTTGGTGCTTTGGGAAGCAGTTAGGAAGGAACCAATGGTTATTGGTTGATGCTATGGTTAGTAGCGGAATCCAGTAAGCTAAAGAAGAAATAGGTTCGGCGTAACCTCGTTGGAGTAAGAAGCTTGGAGGGCTTAGGTACACTAGGTAGATTAGGCTTGGAAGGTCTTCTGCTGTTCATGTATCCCAACTACATTCTTTAGTGGATTATTTACCATTTGGAGGGCGGCGGAAAGGTTTTACGTGGCGGAAAGGTTTTACGTCGAGGGCTTCGGTTTCCTCTTCGATAACACATCGCTGTGTTGTCCTTGTGTTTGCATCTCTCTTCCCTTAATCTTTGCCATTTAATTTCTACTGTAGATGTGATTTTATTTGTTCTAGATTGTTTATCAATTCTGTTATATGCTTATGTTCATATTTCGCACATCAATTGTTTGATAATAAGTTTGAATTGGTATTTTGTTAATTGGGGGTCTAAACGTTCAAGAGTGTTTTACACACTTTTTGAACTTTCATTCTTTTAAGCAAATCATGCATGGGCATATTAGAGAAAGAAAAGAAATACCGAATGATGTTAAGCTTTTGACATTGCACTTTTGCTATGTCGAAGCGTACAGATGTCATTTCATGATTAGCGGGTAACAGTGGTGAAATGGTTATTTATGCATTTCTCTTAGGATTTTCTAGTCCTTCTCGTCAAAAAGAGTGATACGAGTGTTAAGTCCAAGAGATCACTTAACCTTACTTATCACAAACACGAGCCACAAAGCTCACTTGCTTAGTTGTGCATAGAGATGCTCATCTAAGCTACAAAAGATACAAATTTAAGAAAACTTTGTTTCAATGGCCATCCAAGGTACACAAGTACCAATGTACACAAACACAAACACACACTATTTTTGTATTTTTCAATTTTTCAATTTTTTTTATATAAAAAACAATATAAACCAAAACTGAAACGAAAACAAACAAAACAGATTAAATAAAGCAATGCATAAAACTAGACTGACTCAAAACAATAAAGCAAAACACACAAGTAATGCAAACAAAAACAAGAAGAGGAGAGAGAGAAAGTGACAGAATCACTTGGAACCCTTTTTCTTCCACACCTTAGAAGAACCTTTCCGTTTAGCAAACCCTTGATTCGCGGTGAGGAGGGAGAGTTAAAACCGTTCAAGTTTGAAAAGAACATGAGGGTTCTGAAAAGATCTCCAAGAGGAGCAAAAGAGGGTAGAAGCTGATTCTAATCTTCCGATGCGATCATGCTATTGCTCTTTTGAGTGGCTAGCCACTTATAGCAATTACATTGAGTATGTCCAGCTGCACCACAGTGATTACAAAAATGCTGCTTTTTTTGCTTAGGCTTTTGAGAGTTTCCCTTCTTAGCCCTAGGGTTTTTAATCTCTTTCTTATCAAGCTTAGGGGATGCTCCTAAGATAGATTTACCATTGTCTATGTTCTCACTAGCTAATTTATTTTTAACATCATTGTTTTCAGTTTCAATATTATTAGCAAGAGGAACAAAAACAGTAGCACTAATAGAAGTAATACTAGGAGAAGAGAAATCATACCCTAAACCGATTCGATCGGAAGCAGATTTCTGAAGACTGAGCATCTCATCGAACTTAGCACTGGAAGTTCTTTCCAGCTGAGCTTTGACTTGGAACAATTCTACCTTAAGCTTCTTAGTCTTCCTAGCCAAGAAATTGTTCTCAAACCTCAATGCTCCAATAGTCTGATTGGCTTTATCAAACTTTGTAGAGATTTCTTCTCGCTCAAGCTCCACATTACTAAGTTTCTTGGTGGCCAACCTATACATCTTCTCATGTTTCTCTAAGACCTTGTATAACTTTGCATAGGCTACAATCTTGCTCATCCATATTTTCAAACTTAAACTCCACCAATTTCTCTTCTTCATCCACATCTTCAACAATCCCTTTAACAGGATTTACTATAGCAGTGAAGGAATTTAGGATTCCATCATCCTCATTATTAGAATCATCCTCAGGCTCAGTGTCGCTTAAAGTAGCAGCAAGTGCCTTGCTCTTCCCAATGGTCTTGAGATATGTAGGGCATTCCTATTTCATGTGATCGAAACCTTGACACCCAAAGCACTTTGGTCCTGAGAGAACAGTGTACTGACCACCATCCCTAGCATACTTCTTCCCTTTGTCTTGGCTCTTAGACTGAGAAGAACTCGACTGTCTACGGTCCTTGTCGAAGCCCTTTGCATTGGCATTCTTCATGAACTTCTTGAATTTCCTAGTGATGTAGGACTTCATCTTAGAATCTTCATCATCAGAAGACTCATTAGTATCACTGCTCTTGGCCTTCAATGTCATATTCTTGCTCTTGCTCGATTTTCCGATCCTTCTCAAACCCAACTCATAGGTCTACAGATTGCCAACCAACTCTGTCAAAGGAATTTTGTCAATGTCCTTTGATTTCTCAATGGCAGTGATCTTGACATGGAATCTTTCGGGTAGAGATCTAAGCACCTTTCTCACAATCTTGGGTTCAGGAATGGTTTTCCCAAGATTGAAAGCTGAGTTCATTATGTCCTTGAGCTTGGCATAGAACTCATTGAACGACTCATCCTCCTCCATCTTGATCCCTTCAAAGCTGGTAGTGAGCCTCTGAAGCTTTAAATTTTTGACAGCCTTGGTTCCCTCACAGGTTGTCTAGAGGATGGTCCATACTTCCTTTGAAGTTTCAGTAGAGGATATCTTCTTGAATTCCTCATTCGTGACTGCACTGAATAGAGCATTCAATGCCCTGCTGTTGAAGTTTGCCGCCTTAATCTTAGCATCATCCTAGTCTGCTAGTGCTTCTATAGGCTTGGTCTAGCCTATCTCCACAACTTGCCACACCTTTTCATTTAATGACTGCAAGAAAGCTCTCATGCGTATTTTCCAGTATGCATAGTTAGTACCGTCAAATAAAGGACGTATAATAAGAGACTGTCCTCTATCCATGACAAACAGGGGTCAATGGATCATACAGCAAAGATTAACCCTAATCAGAGTGTGCCTGCTCTGATACCACTTGATAGGCAAAAAACTTATTGATCACTTGTGATGAATTAATTGATTAATTAGCCAAGTTTATTAATTAATCAAATTAACATGCAAATCACGTGGTTGCACAAACAAATAACCTATTAACTAAAGTATGCAGTGGAAAATAAATTGACACGGTGATTTGTTTACGAATGAGGAAAACCTACACGACAAAAACCCTATCGGGTGATTTTAAGGTCACCACTCCCGAGAATCCACTATTATTAAAATAAGTGGTTACAAGTAAAGGAATCATAGTACCTTATACCAACCTATAGTTGAATTCTTACCCCAATACCCAATTGGACTTGTTCTGTAATGACAATCTCTCATTTTAATGCACAGCTCCCAGAATGTGACTAACCAATAGATGCGCGGATCCCAGTACGCGACTTAATCACCAACTTGAGAAGGATGTTGGTTGCAAAGTTCTTCTGTTCATCCCACGATGAAGATCATGAAGTTGCTTGGTCACAAAACCTTATGGTGTAAAAACACAGTAGATTCTTGAAGAGAATGAAGAACTAGGGAAAACTAGTTTTCTTGTTACACTCTTTTTCACACTTGTGCAATTGTGCTCTTGTGCAACTATGCGTCACCTTTTACGACCCTTAAAAAAATCCTTATATATGTTTAGGGTTGTGAGAAAAGAAAGCCCAAACATATACCTATGGATTGGATGAAAACAGAACTGAGAAATCTGTTGTTCATAAACCTCGACAGATACCCTATCTGTCGAGCAGCTACCGAGCCACAGGATTCAGACAGCTCTCTAATCCTCGATAGATGCTAGCTATCGAGCTTTAATGAGCAGCACTTTCACACTTGATTCTTGGACAGACTTGCATGGCTTTAACACTTGAACTTGAAACCTTGTTTCTTGAAGCATTAAACACATCCTAGATCTACCCAATTACAAGTAAAGTGCGTTTTGTCAAAGGATTAGCCAATTTCATAAAATAGTGACATATGTTCCTATCATTGAAACACATATGTCCTAATAGGTTTGAGTGCTAGATATAAAAGCAAAACCCTAATACACATTTTTCAAGTCTTGTGAGTTATTCATGTGAGATCTGTGAGGTTTTGTAACCTTTTAACTCAGCAAGCATCTATCGGATATTAGAGTGATGTTGCATGAACCAGTGGAGATAAGTTGCTGCAACAAGATCAACTACTGCTAATGATCTAAATCTTTGAGTGGAGATCTCAAAGTCACAAACTAGAGTGTTTGTGTGTAGCAGATTCATAATAGAAGAGTTTGTAGATTTGGAGATGCATGTGGTCATGTGAGTAACTACTACAAGAGATAACATTAGATTTAGGGTTGAATCTATTGTAAAATTTCCATTTTATTATTGAATTGTTGCCTTGTAGATTGTTTAAGTTAAATCCTCCCCAGATTTTTTATCTTGAAACTGGACGATTTCATTGGTTTCTCTGAGTCAACATATCGCTTGTGTTCTTTACTTTTTCGCTATTAGTGATATGATTGATACTTGTTTAACCTAGATTTTTTTGATTGAACTAAGTAACAACTTGGCTTTAAACTAGGTTAAACAATTTGAGTTTTCAGGAGTCTAAATATATAACAGTGGCCAAGAAACCCAAAGTTACATATTTAGTTTTTATTTTTTAATTTCATTTTTATTTATTTTACTTTAAAATTAAGGATTTTTTATTTATTCAAATGTTGATATGGATTTTTTAAAATAGTAATTAAATATTTTTATTTTATTAGTTACATGTGTGTCAACTATCAAGTAAGCATTCTGCCACATCAGCAAGTTCTATCATTGAGATGATGGCAAGGACTAAAATGAAATTTTTTAATAAAATCCAAGCACCAAATTGAAAGTTTTCAAAGCATAAGATCTAAAGTAAAAAATATCTTACATAGTAAAAAAAGAAGGGTATTTTAACCAAAATCTAAAGCTCCTCACACATGAGTTAGGGCATATATAGGGGTTACGTAAGTAATGAATCCAAGAGACATGAACAACTAGAGGATAGATAAATACAAATTTTTTGTCCCGCTTTTTGTGTTTCACTTTATACTCCATCAATTATAGTATGTCAAGCTGGTTGATATTATAAATTTATTCTAATCTTTTATTATTTTATAATATAAAAAAAAATTAAATAAATACATGACAAATTGCTATTGGAGCATAAAGAGAGAAGACAATTTCACATTTAAAATTGATCAAACCGCCTCATCAGCTACATGCATTCATCCCGAATTGGACTAACATGTTATGAGTTACTAACATGTTATGAATTGGACATAAAATGCATTGTAGTGGACTCATTTGAAAGGAAGCATCAAGTTACAAGGTGTGGGGTTGCGATGGCCAGAAAAGTCAAAAAGTCTAACATGTTTTGAGTTACTTTACAGCTATGGACCGGTTAAGAGCATCTCCAATAGATGCTCTATCTCTAATTTTTCTCCAAAAAAGCTCACTGTTCATGCTCCAACAGCTTCTCTAAACACACAACTTTTCCAAAAAAATTTTTGAAGTTGCTACAGTAGTTCTCTTAATCTAGAGAACACTGTAGCAACTCCAAACCCTTATTTTATCTTAAAAAAAATACCTGGCTAAATAAAAAAAAATATTCTTTCTCTTTCCTCCTCTCTTCTTTGTTCATCTGCCTCTCTCTCAAACGGTAACACAATCAAAACACAAACACAATCTAAAATCAGAATAGAAACAACAGATCAAGAATAGGGGAAAATACAAATTTAATTAGAACAACAAATCTAAAATCAAAACAAAAACAACAGATCAAGAGCATGAAAACCTATCTAAGCTCCATCTGCCTCTCTCTCAAACGGTAACACAATCAAAACACAAACACAATCTAAAATTAGAATAGAAACAACAGATCAAGAACAGGGAAAAATACAAATTTAATTAGAACAACAAATCTAAAATCAAAACAAAAACAACATATCAAGAGCATGAAAACCTATCTAAGCTCCATTGAAACAACAAAGTGAATCAAAACAAGAAAAGAAGGAAAAAAAAAAGAAAAAAAAAGAAAGAAAGATAGACGAAAGCCATGTCGGCTGTGTGTGTGAAGTAAGCTGGAGAGGAAAGAAAATAGAATAGAAATAGAAGTCAAAAGATCATGCTAGAGAGTGTCTAGAATCAAGTAGAAATAGAAAAAGTAAAAAAAAAAAAAAAAAAAAAAAAAAAAAAAAAGAGCTAGAGAATGAAAGAGAGAGTCCGGAATGTTCTTGAATGTTAGGGAGAAAAAGAAAATAAAAGAAGGGGTGGGGGGGGGGTGGGGATAGAGATAGGCTGGACACGTGTGTGGAGGAGAAAAAAAAGAAAAAAGAAAAAGAAAAAAAGAAATGAAAACGTATGGATGAGAATGAATTGAAAGAAAGGAAAAATAATATAAAAAATAAAAAATCTTAATTGAGAAATGTTACCACAATATTTTCACAATAAATTTTAAGTAATAGATTTTAAGTAATAAATTTTAAGTAATAGATTGTTATTAGTTAATATTGGTGAGTAAAAAAATAATTTCAACAGTGGGTTCAAATTAGAACTAGTAACAACTTTCCACATAAGATTTTGATGTGATTCTTGTGAAAGTATTGCGAAAAATGTTGTGAATATAACACTTTTCATTGAAAAATATAATTGTTGGGAATGAATATAGGAAGAATAAATGATGATAAAAAAAGAATAAAGAATGAATGAAGAAATAATATTTAAATGAGACAGAGAATGAGATAGAGAATCTATTGAAAAGTGTATTTGAAAAAGTGGGTAGCTAAAAGGTAAATGTCACTATTCATTCTCCAAACAGTACAAAAATTTGGAGAATCTGCTGGAGATGCTCTAAAACATGGTTGATTTTTCTGACAAAACGTGACTAAAGAAATCTGACTCAAAAGCTAGAAAGAAGAAAACAAAAAACTTTTGGCAAAGTTGGTGGAAGCCTCCTTTTTCTTTTAATTTCAACCTCGTCCATTCCTGATAAGATAATTCTTTATGATCAGATCAAGACACCAATCAATTTTTGGTGTAGGTGGAGATTGAACTCTAAATCTCTTATTTAACCATTATCGACTTTACTAATTGAGCTAACTGGAAGCTACAATTGGTGGAAGCTTTATCATTGAGAAGAACCTAAATTGTCCATTTATGATATATTTATTTAGATTTTGTTATCCATTTTGGAAAAGTTTTGTGAAAAATTGAAAAAACTGTCAAAACAGTAAATTACTTTTTCATTTTTTCATAAAATTTTTTCTAAAATGTTTTACTAATATATGTCATAAAGTTACACGTTAGTAAAACCCTTATATGTGTGTGTGTGTGTGTTACCCAAACCTAGGCGTGATGTTTATTGGACCAAGAATTTGGTTTTCCAATTTATTTATTTATGGGTTTCCTCACAGTCCTACAAGTTGTTGCTTCAAACACTACCTTAACAGTCCAATTTCCGTTATCCCAGTGATATCAAGTCCAACACTTACTCTCCCTCTCATTCTTTTTCTTCCTTCCTCTCCTTTTGTTTCTCTCTCCCCTTTCCAACCACCCCCATTGTTTGATCTCATCTCCCTTATATAGTCTCTCCTTAATAGGATTCAAATCATTACTTTGTCACTAATTCCCATGCAATCCCACTTATACCTAGAATCCCTAGAAACAATCATGTCTTCTGAAAATTCTCTTGAAATTTGTCCCGGACGCCAAATAGTATTCGATAGCGAACTCTCCAAAGGCATTATCAGTACTCGGAGACTGATATGAATTTAACCATTTCATCATCGATCTCCCATTATCAATTGGTAGTGGGCCTAGCTTGGCCTGAACACTATGACATTCCCCAAATGATACTTTCTAGATCTTGGTATACCTGTCGTTGGGCTGGGCCTATTCTTATTGGGTTTGGGCCAACCTCAATCTTTTGGGGTAGCCTTGGCTACTTAGGCCGGTCCTAAGCCTAAGCTCAATGGGTCGTTGCTGCTTACCTGGGCCTGAGCCCCTCACAATATATATATATATATATATGAGATTTACTAACGTGTGCCCTTAGAGCATACATTAGTAAACTATTTTAGGAAACTTTTTATGGAAAAATGAAAAAGTAATTAATTGTTTTGATAACTTTTTCAATTTTCTATAAAAACTTTTCCAAAATGAATGATTAATGTGTGCCCTAACCAGACCCTATATATATATATATATATATATATATAAGGGTTTTACTATCGTGTAAAATAAACTTCTTGTTTAACAAATTTGTGAGAGGTAAACAATCAATTGTTGCTGCTGGGACAGGTTGGGCTTATTTTATTTTATTTTATTCCGAAAATCAAGAAGGGAATTCAATTCCATGGTTTTACTTCTATATGTTTGTAGTTGTCTCTTCTACTGTGATGGTCATTGTTGTAACCCAAATATGTGGTTGTTTTGCCAAAATCATAGGCAGGGTCGGCCCAAGCGTTTCGGAGGCCTAAGGTGAAATTTTCAAATGGAGCATTTATATTATCGCTCAAATAATATTTAACTGGCATTTTATATAATAATTTTTTTTAAAATCCATTCTTTTTACTCTTTATTATGATTTTTTTTTTTTTGGAGAAAATGTTAAAGTTATAACAAATTTTACTACAAACTGATGTTATAATGAATATGATCAATGAGATGAGGCTTACAAAAATACTAAAAATATTATAAAATTTACAACATGAGAATTACAAAGATATATCACCAATCACAAATATTCATTCAAAAATGCATTCAATAGTTTGTTGAAATCTACCTATCATATTCAGTGTCACATCAAATTATAAAAGTTATGGAGACCACCACGCACCCTTGGTGTAGTAATCACTCCACAAGTATAAGTTCTTGTGGGGTGTAGGGGGGCAATGACTGAGATTTAAGTCTCTAGAAGAGAGTTTCGCACACATATACACTTAGATTAGGCTAGAGTATAATTTTTATCTTGTATAAAAATAATTAAATAAATAAAAATTATGTAGTAAAATTTATAGTATTTTTAACATTTTCCTATTTGAATTACTTGTGATTAGTAACACATCTATTTGTAAGGCCTATTTATTTAAATTTGTCTTATCTCTATATCTAGCATTACTTAATTCTTTGAGCCTTCTTAATAGTGAAAAAAATGTAAACTAAAATGTTCTAATATCTCCCAAAAATATTTATATATATATAAAAAAATTTAAATAAAATTTGCCCCCAAATTTAGGGCCTTCTCTAGTAAGGGGGTCCTAGGCAATGGCCTAATTGGCCTAAGCCTAGGGCCGGCCCTGATCATGGTTCATTGGTGTTGTTATTTTCCTAAGTACGATTGCAATCACCGGTAATTGTTTATTTTGTGCAATGATTTGAAAATCTTTGAATTATTCTTTATGTGGTTTTGATCTCTTTCTTTCATGTGCTATTACATGTTTTAGGAAATAGTCGCAGACTCGTGAGATGCATGAAAAAGTTTGATGATTTATTTATTTTCTTTTGTTAAATGAACAATAAAATAGTTGATAACACTTATTAGTTAGGTTTTTTTTGTTAAATGATTTATTTATCTTCTTTTGTTATGACCCATACCTTTAGCCAACTTAGCTCTTAATACATGATCATTCAAGTTAGGTTTTTTTGTTATTGGGATAGGTGAATTATTATAGATCCATCCCTCGAGGGATGGAGCTTCGACAAAAGCTAAGTCTAGAGGGAAATTATGAGCATTACGTTCATGTATAACTTCCATACCAAGGTTAGCGCAATTAATAATATCAAAGTTTCATATTTCATAATTCTTGTAGGGCCCCCTCGGAATTCCTTCCATGAACAATACAACTACAAATGAGAACAAATTTATAACTAAATAATCATGAACGTAACACCAAACAAACACATACTATATAAGAAGAATTTAGGGTTTGGGTTTTATTTAGGAAGAAGGACAAAAAAGCAAATAACAAAATTATACAATATATTTTTAAAATTTAAAAACTTATTAAATATAGATGGGTCAGATTTGGTCAAGTTAGGCGGATTTATAAATCTTATGACCCGAACTTAACTCAATTCATTGTAAAAAAAATAAAAATAAAAATTCATGACTCAATCCAACTCATTAACCTTTGAAAACTGACCTAACCCGGTGAGTTGGATTGGATCAAATCGGTTTGAGCAGGTTGGCGGTTCGTTGCACACCCATAATTTTGAAATAGATTTGTATATTTGAGTTTAATGCGAGTGTACAATGACAATTATCCCGACAAGGGTTAGTATCTACCACGTGACATCTTTGGTACCAACTTATCTAGTCAACCTCACCGACTAAATCTTTGGTACCCACGTGACATCTTTGGTTATAAATTTATAATTTTCTGTGAAAATCTTTCATTTTGCTGGTTATAAGAACATCTCCAGCAGACTCTCTAAATTTTTGTACTGTTTGGAGAGTGAACAGTTACATTTACTTTTTACCTACTTACTTTTTAAATATTATTTCTTCATTAATTCTTTATTCTTTTTTTAATCCTTCTTTATTTATTCCCAACTATATTTTCTAACTCTCAACGGATAAAAATTTTAAAATTGTGGTTGGTCTTTTTTTTTTCAATGGATCTCTTGAAGCACTTGAGATAACCAATGTTATGAATACCATTGCGGACCCCGTTTCGGTTTGTCCATTGGAACGGAATGTTTCGGTACCGGCCTATTTCGATGTACCGTTGCGGGTTTTTATTAAAAAATAACTATAAAACCCAATCTATATTATTAGTTAGGTAACGTTTCAAACATATTTGGTTTCTAACAATTCGAGTTCTCTGCACTCGATTTTGCTTAGTGAATTTGCACTTGGAAATTGAGTGTGAAACACTCAATTTTCTCAGAGCAAAATCGAGTCCTCTGGACTCGATTTGTTAGAAATGAAATTTGTTTCAAACCTTGCCTAACTAATAATATAGTTTGGGTTTTATAGTTATTTTTTAATAAAATCCACCGTTGCGTACTGTTTCAGGCTTACCACTATTTTATAAATATATATATATTATTGATAAAAAAATCCATATAATAAATTATTGAAGGTTTTAAAGTTATAAGTATATAATTTTTTTTTTCACTAATCACACTCTATCACATCCCAATTATGACAAAAAGTTGTAAAATTTTTTATAGCCCTTTGCTTTTTCTAATTTTAGTGACTGGAATTAGACGGTTGAAAGTTTCCTTTTTATTATGAGTCACGTGAGGTTCACAAAAAGAAAAAAAAGAAAAAAAAATGTTAATTAAATTCAAACGGACAAAACAAAAGAGCCTGGAAGGAATGAGTGTTACATGGGGCTCACAAACACCACAAAACAAAGAAAATATCTAAAGACTTAAAGCTCTAAAGTCTAAACACAAGTGGAGGACAGCCAACGACACACAAATAAAGAAGAAGAGGTAGTAAGGTAGTAGACCGAAACCAAAAGAAGAAGAAGAAGAGGAAGAAGAAGAAAGAAAGAAAGAAAGAAGAAGAAGAGAAGGAAGAAAAGCACGAAATCCAGAAGGAGGAGGTAGGAATTTTTATTTTTATTTTTTTCAGTCAAAATCTTGTATCGGCTGAAATTAGCCGGAATGACCCAAAATAGGCCGAAATATGATCCGAGGTGAAACATGAAGTATTCTCGTACCGGTTTGCATTCTGGTACGAAATATTCTGGCCGTCCTGACCGGAGCGGCACGGAATCAATAACATTAGAGAGAACAAATAATATAGTCATGAGTTGTTAGTTTTTATTTATTCATTTTTAATTTTCAACAATCATACTTTCCAATGGTTTTTTTTAATGGCCATATTTTTCATGCTTGCATTATTTTTTATTTATCAAATCTATATTAGTCTTGAAATTTATCAAATCTATATAATTTGGAATGAATTTATGCATTAAATTTTTCACAACTTATTTTTTTAATTATTATTATTATTGTTGTTGTTATTTAATAATTAATTAACTTTTAATTAATTAACTAATTAATTATCTCTTTCTATTTTTTCTCAAAAAAAAGAGTCCTATCTAATATTAAATACCATATCACACGATTACATACCAAAAAAAAAAAAAAAACCATGGGATTAACTCAATTTTATTTCAATCTACTAATTTTAAAGACCACACATTTTCACACACAATAGATTACTCAACTTCAACCGTTCTTTTTATCCAAAAAAAAAAAAAAAAAATGAGACGCGTTATTCTATCTACTTAACAGTTACACATTTATCACATCAGAGAAAACAGAAGAGAGAGAGAGGGGGAGAAGGCCGGTGGAGATCAAGTGTTGCCGGAAGGACAAAGCCAGCGGAGATTGGCGTTCACCAAGCAGCAGCACCTCGTCCGCCTCCCCATCGCCAGACTGGGTCAGATCGGCTTGACATTTTTTTTTTCTTCTTATTTTCTTGTTCCGATTCAACTTTGCTGTTATAATAAGAAATAGATTTTGTTTTGTGTTTTGATTATGTGAGACGTTTGAGTCTGTGAGGTAGAAAGAATTGTTTTTTTTTTTATTGAGATGTTTGATTTTTTAAAGGAGAAAAATTCATTTGGAGTCTCTAAAGAGAGCTACGGTAGCAACTCCAAAAAAAATTTGGAAAAATTTTCCTTTTAGAGAGTCTGTTGGAACTGTTTTTTTTTTTTTTTTTTGGGTTTGCTATTGGAGATGCTCTAATTTTCTTATCTTTTTCAACTCTGTATTTATGCTTCGTACACAGTGTTAGTAATCTCATCTATTCAAGTTTGAGAGAGAGAAAGAAAGAGAGTGAAAGAAAAAAGTTTTAGGAAAGTGGATTTGATCTACACGAGCTCAATCTCAGGCAATATCTGATCACAGAGAATAGCCAAATTCAGACGAAATAACACTGGAGTAATAAGATAGGCTACATATATGGCAGAGGCTGCGATATCCGTTCTTACTGAGAAGCTCATTTCCCTGTTGAGCGAAGAAGCAACACTGTTACGAGACATCCATGAAGAAGTAGCTGACATCAAAGATGAACTGGAGAGCATTCAGTCCTTCCTTAAGGATGCAGATGCAAGGGCAGCAGCAGAGGAGGACATGAGCGAGGGTGTCAAAACTTGGGTGAAACAAGTCAAAGAAGTAGCTTTCCACATGGATGTTTTTATGGACGAGTACTTGCTTGAGATGGCACAACATCATCCCCATCGGCTTCAGGGATTCAGTTGGTTCCTCCATAAATCTGCTCGCTTATTTTCAATGTTAAAACCTCACCACGAAACAGCCACTAAGATTCAGAAGATGAAAGCATCAGTGCAGAAAATCAAGGCAAGAAGTGAAAGATATGGCTTCCAATCCACTGGTCAAGGATCAAGCAGTGGTACTCGGAATGTTAGGTGGCAAGACCCTCGAAAGGACTCCCTTTATCTTGAGGATACTGATGTTGTTGGAATTGAATCTTCTAGAAATGAATTGATAGGCTGGTTGGTAGAAGGACAACCTCGTCGTATTGTAATTTCGGTAGTAGGAATGGGGGGACTAGGCAAGACCACACTTGCCAAAAAAATCTATGATCATCAAATGGTTAGAGAACACTTTGAATGCTATGCGTGGATTTCAGTGTCTCAATCTTACAACATACAAGGTCTATTAAGGAGCATCATAAAGCAATTTCGTGAGGCCATAAAGGAGCTTCCTATGCCAGGAATTGACACAATGGACGAACAATCATTGGTAAGAAAATTAAGAGATTACTTACGGCTAAAAACTTATGTGGTCATATTTGATGATGTATGGAAAATTGACTTTTGGGAGGGTATAAAACATGCTTTACTTGATAATAATAAGGGTGGTAGAATTATGATCACAACACGTAATAGGGAGGTGGCTAGTTTTTGTAAAAAATCTTCACATGTTCATGTTTTCGAATTGCAACCACTAACTCCTGATGAGGGATGGGAGCTATTCTGCAAAAGGGCGTTCCAATTTGAATTTGGAGGACATTGTCCCCCAATATTGGAGAAATTGTCTAAGGACATTGTTGAGAAGTGCAAAGGCTTACCACTTGCAATTGTTGCTATAGGTGGTCTTTTGTCAACCAAAGACAAAACTATCTTTGAATGGCAAAACTTGCGTGATAGTCTTGGGTTTGAGTTAGGAAGAAATCCCCATCTTACAGGTGTTGATAAAATCTTGTCCTTAAGTTATGAAGACTTGCCATGCCACCTTAAATCTTGCTTATTATACCTTGGTATGTATCCAGAAGACTACTCCATTAGTTGCATCAAATTGATTAGACAATGGATAGCTGAAGGATTTGTGAAGGAATTGGAGGGTAAAACATTTGAGGAAGTTGCACAAGAATACTTGACTGAATTAATCCACAGAAGCTTGGTTCAAGTATCAGATGTTGACATATCTGGGAAAGTTAGAAAATGTCAACTCCATGATATCTTACGTGAGATCATACTCCGAAAGATGAAGGATTTGAGTTTTTGTCATGTTCTCTCAAAACAAGAGTCTCGCTTTGAAGGATTAACTCGACGCATGTCAATTGATGGAGTTTCATATGTTGTTTTGAAGGAATTTGGGAACACTCATATTCATTCTCTTTTATTTTTCAATCTTGATGAATTTCCAAAGTCCTTTATGAGTACTTTTGTTGCTAATTTCAAGCTTTTGAAAGTCATGGATTTTGAAGATGCTTTGTTGGATTGCATTCCTGACGATGTTGGAAGTTTATTTCATTTGAGGTATTTAAGTTTAAGAAATACCAAAGTTAAAATTCTTCCAAAATCCATAGGAAAGTTGCAAAATCTGGAGACTCTAGATCTAAAGCAGTCCCTAGTTTCTGATATACCAATTGAGATCAACAACCTTCGTAAGCTACGACATTTTATAGCTTACAATCTTGATTTCGAAAAAGACAACAGTTTGACTTTGGGAAAAGGGGTAAAGATACAGAAGGGAGTTGGGTGTTTAAAGAACTTGCAAAAGTTGTATCATGTGGAGTTGAATCATGGAGGGGTTGATCTTACTAAAGAGTTGGGAAAGTTAAGACAATTGAGGAAGCTAGGCGTGAAAAACTTGTCAAAGGAAACCATGATGGCTTTGTGTGCCTCTGTTGAAAATATGAACCACCTTCGATCTCTTGATGTAACCTTAATTAGCGAAGACGAGATAGTTGATTTAAAATTCATTTCATCCCCACCTCAATTTCTTCAAAGCCTACAAATAAAGGGGCGATTAGAGAAGTTACCAGAATGGATTTCAGAACTTCAACATCTGGTCAAACTAAAGATTTTATGGTCCAGGTTAAATGATGACCCATTGAAAGTCCTTCAAAATCTACCAAACTTACGGGAGCTCATGATCTCACGCCATGCATACAACGGAGAACATTTGCATTTTAAGCTAGAAGGGTTTCCAAAACTCAAGTGGCTATGGATTAGACACTTAAATGCATTGCATTCACTATTGATAGATGAAGGAACATTGCCTGTTCTTGAATTTCTTTCCATTGGGCATTGTCCGGAACTTAAAGAGGTGCCTTTCGGAATTCGACATCTGAAAAACCTCAAAGAACTGGGATTTTGGGGGATGCCCAAAGAATTTGAAGAAAGTTTGGATCCTGAGCAAGGGCTACATTATTGGATCGTTGAGCATGTACCAGTCATTATTCTCTTCCGCAAGGTTCGTAAAGGATATTATGGCTATGACAACCACAATCTCCGCTCCAAGCATTTGGCGGAGTTAAGAGGGCAAAGGCAAACATTCAACCAGAATGAGTTTAGATGCTAAAATATCAATGCTTCAGTTGAGATAGGTTAGTGGAATTTAGCTAAAAATGGCTTTAGATTTCTTGATAATATATATTTTTTCTTTTCTAGTGAATAATGTCGTGGGATTTCTGTTGTAGATTTGTATAGTAAAAAGCAATTGTTGTCCTTTTTATCTTGCATTTCTTGAAATATGTAATTCACCATCTACCGTTTTAATGGTCTGCTTGTTTGGGTTTTGATATTCTCATATAACGCTTAAATTGCACTTCTGTGACAAATTTAGAGGCATGAGCTACTTTGCTAGATTTGGATGTGTGCTTTTCATATTAATGTACAATACTTGTATCAAAACAATACAATACATGTATCAAAAGTCAAAACAAAACAAGTTATAGACTACAGAGAGATATGAAAATTGTCAAAATGTTGCTCTTAGGAATTTACAAGATTGCACTTTTACTCCTTTTTTTTTTTTCTTTGGTTGAGAAGACAATTTTACCCCTACTTAAAGTGTGTTAGTTGAAGTTTTATTTAGGGAAAATGTTAGAAATACAAACTTTTTTACAAAAATTTTTACAAACTATTGATGTGGCGAGTGGTTATTAGTAAATAAAAAAGTGATGTTGATGGTGGATCTAGATAAGAAACAGTAAGAAATTGGCTACAACAACATTTTGTAAAAATGTTATAAAATAGTTTGTACCTGTAGAAAGAGTATTAAAAAAAAAAAAAAAGTTTTGTTGAAGCATTTAATTTGAGGTTTCAAATTTGAGATTTAGTGGTACTTTTTTTTTTTTTTTTTTTTTTTGTTTGTTTGTTTGTTTGTAAATTTCTTCATTACTAATCAAAGTTTGTCCATTTGTGATTTGTGGTAGGTAAACAATCAAGTTCTACTCAATAATGTTAATACATATTTGTAAGTACGCTTTTTCCCATAATATGACGCTTTAATAGTTTGAATCTTCAATATCCCTATTAGATCATTTTTATGCGAAGCTTAGCTTAGCTCGGAATTGTTGGGCTTTGTTTGTAGACTTGGATGGAGAACAAATATAACTGTTGCTGTTGGCACCGGTTGGGCTTGCTTATATTTTTTCAGAGACAATCAAGTAGGAAATTTTGTGGTTTTAATTTCACATGTTTACAGTTGTCTCCTCTAGTTTGTTGCTCAATGTGCTCATTGTGTCAGCACAGATAAGCTGTTTTCAGAACAATCATGGATTGGTTGGTGTTACTATTTTCCTATGTACAACTGGAATCACCCCGTAATTGTTTATTTTGTAAAATGATTTGAACCTCTTTGAATAGTTCTCTCTCTGTGGTTTTGATATCTCTCTTTTATGAGTTATTGCTTTTATTAGGAATTCTGTAATTGGCCATAGATGCATTTGATCAGGTACTTTAGGTTAGACCATTTCCAGAATGATCTCTATACTCAACTTTTGGTACTAATAGTATAGAATGTTCTTCGATTTGGTACCAACTTTTGTTTTTGTTTTTTTAAATTTCCTTTGAATAAACTGAATTGACGACCAAGTTATCATTGATATTTGATATACAGCCTACATCTCTCTATGAATGTCTACATGTCATCCACACCTTCACCTAGTCAAATTATATATATTTATTAGACTGGGTTGAGCGATGATCCACTCAAAGCCTTTCAAAAGCAGGAGACAACACAAGTTTCTTGGCTTCTTGACCCCATGTACATGTGGAGATCCTCTCTTGCTCTCTTTCCTACCACATCATATCATTATCATATCATATAATATAATATTATATGTACTATATAATAAAAGTTAAGCTTTGAAGTCGTGGTTGCACCAAATTGCAATAGTGTTATAGTTTTAGATAGATTTGCTAGAGATGTAAATGATTTACATGTATGGTTGGAGGATCCCTCCCCAATAATTTGAACATAGGTTCTTGAATTAACATTTTTTTATTTAATTTTATTATTCTTTGTAAGGCATTAATTTTATTGCATGTGTGTGTGTGGTTTTTTTTTTGATTGAATTGCATGTGTTTTTGGATACTATGATTATCAACATGTATTTTAAGGCTTTTAAATTAGTAACATATATTCTTCCTTGAAATAAATAAAAGTTTAAGAATAAAAAACTTAAAATAACGTTTATGATAAAAATGCCTTTTAGTGATGAAGAAATTTTGACGGGCCCAAAAAGCCCTCTCAAAAATTCTTATTTTTGATGGCAAAATAATGCCCTCGTAAATACTTGGTAAAATGTGAAACATTTGTGATCAACAAGAAAAGCTGTTGCAATTATGTGTTGTAGCCGTCACAAATGCTAATATTTTGGAGGGAAATTTCTCTCCATATTATTTGCAAGGGACAATTAAAAATCTCTCACAAAAAGTGTATTATTTGTGACGGTTAAAAAAATGTTGTCACTAATACTAATGCTCTGTTTGGATGTTTAAAAAAGGAGGGGGAGTAGAGTAAAGGGAGGGAGAGTAATTCAATTACCTTGTTTGAAAGTTTTTTAAGGAAGGAGGGAGAGGGGTTTGGAGGGGTTTCAACTACCTTTAACCCCTTATTTTTAATTCCTCCAAATTGGAGAGATTTGGAGGGAGAGTAGAGTAGATAAATTATTGACAAAATGAATTCTCCAATTTACTCTTTCTAAATTAACAAAATTATAAACCGATTATATAAAATAAATTCACGTTATTTCTCTCATCAGTCTTAAATTTCTCTCAACTCTCTCAGCCTTGAAGACTCTGCTGCCTCTCTCTTACACGATTTCTTCCACACTTCATGCTGTCTCTCTCTCACACAACTTCTTAACAATCAATCGTCTCTCACACCTGGGTTTTTCTTTCAGAGGTAAACTCTGTTTTTCTTTTTGTTTCATGGGTTCTTTTGAGTTGGATCAAATAATTATGTTCTTAAAATTGTGATTTTATTGGGTAATTTCTTATTAATTGTGATTTTATGGGGTAATAACATGTTATTTGTGGGTGGGTTTGGGATTTGATTGCTTTTTTTTTACTTAAATATTAAAGTTTCAAAGTATTGCTCATAACGTGTTTGATAAAGTGCTTGAGTGAGTCTAGATTGTGAACTTGCATAAATTTGTATATTGTAGCTATGTATGGATCTGTGTTTCTTGTTTATTTTTATTGGGTAATTTCTTGTTTTTTGTGAATGAGTTTCTGATTTGGGGTTTTTTTTTTTTTTTTTTTTTACTAGAATTTTAAATTTTCAAAGAGTTACTCACAATGTGTTTGATAAATTTTGGTGTCTACTCTTTTACAATCATTTCAACTGCTTGATCATTTGGACACTAATAGTGACCTGATTGCTAAACTTCCTTGATCAGGGCCAATGCAAAACTAGTTTATGCTTGCAAATGGAATCCCAATGCCATTGAGGCACTCCAACACAATCTACAAGCCAATTCAGTGAGTGATTGTTGTATCGTACTTGAAGGACATAACCGGATTACAGCACCTATAGTACGTCCATACACTGATTTATTTTGTTAGTTAATAAATTCTAAATAGTCAAGCTGTAGCACTAGCATATCATGATTAAATTCCTATTAGGTTATTTTAAGTTCATGAAAATTTTCTTGTCTAGTGATGTAGAGAGGAAATTTTAACTGACAATGTATATTTGAAGGTCATGATTGGTTAATAGATGTTGTCCTGTCAACTTTCCTGTGTAATGTTTGATGAACATTATTTGTTATTTTTTTTGATAGGTTGATGAACATTTTTAAATGCTTGATTTGAACCTAATTTGGAAGACGAATTATTATACTTAGATGCTTCTTTTTATTTATTTATTTATTTATATATAAGTAGTCAAAAATTGAATTTAAGATGTAGGCAACCACAACCCACCCAACAGTTGCCTAAGCCAAAGTCCGAGGAAATCTTCTGAGGTGTCAGTTGAATGTGTTATCTTGTGACGCTTCAAATTAAATTTAGAAGCACACGGCCAATGGTTGAAACCTTTTATGGCTGGTTCACAACAGATTGTGAAACCATCCTTTGTTGATATAGAATACTGATGCAATGAGCTAGTTTGCAGTGGCTGATATTTTACATTGGTCCAAAAGGAAAAGTTTATCATGAAAACATGCATTAACGTACAAGAAGATGGACTGCTCTGATTGATTCCTTTTGATTTTCTGCATGCAGGGTGTTGTTGATCGTGTTTGTCTTGGTCTCATTCCAACAAGTGAGGGTAGTTGGGTCACTGCTGTAAGGGCATTAAGGTAACTGCCAATACTTTCTATATGGTTCCATTTAATCACTTGTTTTATTGTTTTGTTTTTTGGTCCAAAATGTCTTCAGCTTCCAGGAAATGCTTAAGACTGCATTACTTCCAATTTTTGTTATTTACTTTTCAAAATCTTTAAAATTTCTAAGTATCCTTTCATTGCATTGTTTCTTGTTGCTGTTTCGTTTTGTAGTTTGAAACATCTCAAATGTCGAGGAAATGTTTCAAATTCTGAACAACCTCAGTGTTAAAACTTCCATTCCTGGCTTAGGTTTTGTTTCCAAATGTACCTTAATTTCCACGAGATTCTTTCTTATCCAAGGCATGTGGACTAGAATTTTAAAGTTTCAAAGAGTTACTCACAATGTGGTTACAATCTGACAGTTCGGTAGTTTTTACAATCTCCAGGACACTAGATTTAGCATCTTAGTAGACTGCATTCTTTTATGTCATTGTACTGGTTGTAACTCTTCTTATTTCATTTTTTGGCTAATTGGTTGTAAAGCTAAATTGCCTGTTTGTGTGTTCAATTCTAACTAATTGGAGTTTTTCTGAATGTTGGTTAGCTATCTTTTGTGCAATTTTGATTATGTCATTCGTTTTTTGGCTTTAATTAATGTCGGTAGCTAGGAAGGGTTGGTATATTAATCGCAGTTTCTACTGCAGCAATTTAAGTTCATTAAGTTATATTATGGTGATACTTTTATTTGTCTTGTAAAGTTGTTGATGCTGGCTATGAAGTTGTTTCTTTTATTTGATTTTAGTTTTAGTCATTACTATAACCATGAAATGGCATTTCACTAGCAAGCCAAATACTTTCTAAGTTTTATATTCTTATATAATAGATTACACAAAACACACTGAATTGTAATAGCTTAGTGTATTTATGCATACCATGGATTGTAATAGTTTTGCTGTCATGGGATAATTTTATTAGATGGATAGACAAGAGAATAAAAGGAGACGTGTATTGCAAATTTGGGAATGGAGACATGGATTATGGGATTGGGAATGGAGACGTCAAATGGCAGTTGCTTATGTAGTTTGTCTTGTTGCCTATTGGTTAATACTTTGAAGGAGGCCTCAAGGGAGACAAGTAACTTACTCAATTAGTAGTTTGAGTTTAGAAAGACGAAGCGTTCGCGATGAACTAATGAGAGAGATAATTGGAAATAAAAAGTGACGTGATATTATATGCATGGGGCTTGGAGCTTTTTTAGATTTGTGTGACATGCTACGTAAAGAAGGTGGCCTCCAACCAACACAACAAGCAATGATTGAAGAACAAGTTGCCGAATTTCTTTACATATTATCACATGGTGTAAAGCATCGGGAAATATCTTCTTCTTCTTTTTTTCTTTGTCGCTCTGGTGAGACTATAAACCGTCATTTCCATCAAGTATTAAGATATGTGATACAACTAGAAGAGAAGTTTTTGAAACAACCTGATGGATCTCAAACTTTAGTAGAAATACTCAACGATTCTAGGTTCTTCCCATATTTTAAGGTTATAAAAAAAAAAAATTATTATACTCTAATAGCTTAATTGTGGTATATATAAAGATTTTAATATATAGAAGTAAGTACTCAATAGTTTTAGTTCTTCCCATGTTAGGATTGCATTGGGGCAATTGATGGAACGCACATTCAGGCAAAAGTTCCTATTGAAGATGCACCAAGATATCGTGGTAGAAAGGACTACCCAACACAAAATGTGCTAGCGGCATGTACATTTGATTTAAGATTTACATATGTTTTGCCTGGATGGGAAGGAACTGCGTTAGACTCAAGAATTAAAAAAAATGCATTAAGTAGATGCGATAAGCTAAAAATCCCCTAAGGTAATTTTGTTAGAAAAAAAAAAAAAAATTAGCCATTAATGTATAACAACATAATGATGCATGTCATTCCTATAGGTAAATATTACCTTGTTGATGCTGGATTCATGTTGAGGAGCACACTTCTTGCACCTTATAGAGGAGTTCGTTATCACTAAAAAGAGTATTCAAGAAATCCACCACAAAAATCCTAAAGAGTTATTCAACCTTCGACGTGCATCCTTACACAATGCGATTGAAAGAGCATTTGGAGTCTTGAAGAAAAGGTTTCCTATAATAGCAAGCTCAAATGAGCCGTCTTACGAAGTTTCAACCGAGAAAAAAATAATTTTAGCATGTTGCATTTTGCACAATTACTTGATTGGTGCAGATCTGGATGATAGAATTCTTCATGAGGTGGATGAAGAAATTTTAAACAATCCTAAACCCCATGATCAGCTTGGTGCGCAAAGAGAGAGAAATAATGATGATGCTGCCCAAGGAGAGATTTTAAGAAAATCAATAGCAACTGATATGTGGAGGGATTATACATCCAACCCAACTTGATGTTATTCTAAATTTAATAATTGTAGACAAATGCTTCTAGTGGATTTAGAACTATGTCTTTGTTTTAATGGGCTGATTCTTATTAGAAATTTTTTATTATTTAATTATCTTTTTTATGGACTTACCATTTTGTATATGATACATTTAATTTGCTTGGGATAAACTATTGAATGAGTTTTGATTGTGACTTGAGAACGTGTTTCTTCTTGTGAGGTTTGTGTGAGACTTTCCTTTTTAGTATGCAAAATGAATTATTCCTCTATATTGTGTTAGAGCAGCTCTACCACAGCAAGTTCTAGTTTTTTTAGTATAATTTTAATAAACTTAATTCACTGTGACAATGGCAATTTGCAGGTAATCTTTCTTTTTCTATTGTTTTACATTATGTCTTTGTCCTTTAAGTTGCGTTGGCAACCTTTTGCTTTCGACTTGCTTATGTTTGCCTGCTTAGTTTTCTCTGCTTAGTTGTGTCGGTAAAATGAGCTTTTATTATTTCAACCATGGATAATGTGTAAATATGGCATTTTAGGGGGGGACCGCACTTGGAAAGCGGGAGTTGTTGATAGTGAATACATTTTTCATAAGGGCATACAAACTTTGGATGGGAGTGGACTGCCTGCAAAAAAGGTCTTGCTTTGCCTTCTCTCCCATCTTCTTGTTGATAGTTCTTTACTTTTGAAACATAAAAATTAAATTATTTGTGTTTCCAAAACAGCTTGTCTTAAATTTTGCAAGTTTGTTTGTTAAGTTTTTTTATTCAATGGGCTGGCACATGACAACAAGCTAAATCTGATGGTTTTGTTAAATATATTTATTTGCTCAAATATTTTTTTATAGGTTCAAATATGTCAGAAAAAAGGACTATTGATGAAGTGGTTAAGAAAGATAGAGAATGTTGGACAGCTGTTATGGATGATGTGCTTATTGATGCACTCTTGCATCAACATCATCTAGGTAATAGAAATGATTCAGTCTTCACCACACATGCCTATGACAATATTGTGAAGGAATTGCAAGAAAAAATTGAAAAACCAATAGACAAGCAAAAGGTGAAAATCGCATTAAAACCATCAAGTATAATTGGTCAGACTGCTATGATGTGTTTAAGAATGGATAGAGTGGTTTTGCTTGGAGTCCAATCACCAAAATGTGGAGTGCTGAACCGGAAGTTTGGGAAAGTCTAATCCAAGTTTGTCACTTATACTCTAGGAGTTCATATTGTTTCATTGAATTCTATGGTTTTCTTTTTCATGTTATATCAGTTTACAATAGGGTATAGCACCATGAACTTATATTTAGACAGAGAGAATTAATTGGATTGTTTCGATGATTCAAAGGACTCCGATGTATGCTTTGATGAGATTTTGCATCTAGTCATGTCTTACACATTGCAATGATATGTTGTTTATAACTGGGTTTTACCGTAAATGCAAGCTTTTTCAGTAGAATACTATGGTGCATAAATTTGAGTGTTTTCTTGTCTGTGGGGTTATAAATTTTTTTTAATGGTGATGTGGGGATGAAACCAGATGAGCTTGAATACTTCTAGGATTAAATCATGCATAGATAAATGCATAAAAGGATGGACGTCAGTTTTCTGTGCTCAACTCTATCTATCATATGGTAAACGTGACCTTGTACCGCTGCATGAAATATGGTTCTTTGTAGGCTGGGTGTAGGGGAAATTTTATATTTGTTTCACATGACAAAGGGATAATAAGTTTCATTTTATATTTGAACCTTATTTTGTTGTCATTTTTTAACAGGCTAAACCTAAAGCAATAGAGCTTAAGAACAAACCAATTCCAAACTACGACAAATTGGTTGAACTTTATGGAAAAGATAGAGCATCTAGAGAACAATCTGAAACTGCATCGGAGATGAGGCAACGGTGGGCTACTTCAACCGGAGAGGGCTCTATGGAGAACATTGAAGATATTGATCATTTAATTGCTCAAAATGAAGTTACTTTGGAGAGCTGTGATAATGTGGGTGAAGCCTCCTCAAAAGCCAAAAAGAGAAAAACATAAAAAAATGAGGACATGGAACAAATTATGGGAGCAATTCAAGATGTTGCTTTAGCAATGAGAGAAGGAAATTCAGCACTGAGAGAATGAAATTTAATTTTTGAGAGTAGCTTGTCACGTTTTCCCATTCCTGAGCAAGACGTGTTCCATCTCTTGGATGAGATAGGAATTGATTCTAGATTGCGAATGAGGGCTTATCTCTATCTTATTAAGAATCCAGATACGTTGAGAGCTTTTATTGGCTATCTAGTGGAGGAGCACAAGGAGCTATTGTTCACAATGATGTCTGATCCTTAAATTTCTCTAACAGTTAGACAAGTAAATGTTCCAAGACAATTTCAGCTTCTAAAAACCTTTTCAATTGATCATTAAACTGTAAACTCTTGGGATTAATTTTTCTAAATAGATGTGTCAGTTACTATTTAGACAAGTGGAGCTGTATGAGGTGTATTATAAAATGCTCTCGTTTGCACCAGTTATGTGTTAAAGTTAATGGTATTTGATGAAATATGAATTGTTTGTGTGTTTATCTGCCGTTGGATTAGTGGAAAATGGGAAGAGAAAATGGGGTTTGACCTTGATGAGTGATGGTGTGATGATAAGGTAAAAAGAAAAGTTTAAACTTTAAAGTTGTCTGTCCAATTTTTTGTTGACAAGTGGGAATTGTGAGATAAAAGGATTGTGTCCCAATGTTTAGGGGCACCCAGCTGATTGAAGTTGTCGGCAGGTAAGAGAATTTGTTGCTTAGGGACTGAGCAGAGTTACAAATACACAAAGTTCAACAACAAAAAATTCAAATCCAAGCTTTTACGGGTTCAGATTCTTATTTACACATTACTAACATCTTTTTTTTTAATTTTTTTATTAACAATTTGCCATATCAGTCAGACGTGAAAGTTTTATCATATTTTTATTAATTAGATGGACAAGGCATTCTCAATGGGCTCTATGTTTGGCAAATTCCAGTATCTCACGTCATGATTCAAAGTGGCATTGGTTCCTAAACGGATAAGTATGGTCATGAAAGAGAATGTTTCAAGGTGTGAAATTTTGCATTTTTTTGAGAAATTATTGTCATTTGTTTTGGTTGAAATTTGTGTGCTATTGCTTAGTATTTAGCAGGGATATTCTCTTGAGAATTTTGAGTTGCTTTCTTTTTTGAATAGTAAGTGGGCAAACACTTTAATTTAAATTACATAGTAGGATCCTATTTTTTATTTTTTTGGGTCTCAATTCTTCTCCGAATCCTCAAAAAATTAAATTCACGTACTAAGCAAAATAAAAAAAAAAATTTAAAAAATAATAATAAATGAAAGAACACTCAAAATTCAATATTTTGTTGATTTTTTCAGTAAACAAACAAACAAAACATTTTTTTCTAATTATAATTATTATCAATTAAGGATGGTTTTTTTTTAGTATAATAAAAAAGGAGAAAAAATATTTAATCATAGAACAATGTTGATTATTTAATTCACATCAGAAAAAAAAATATTGCATGCTATGGTCATAATTATTTAATCTAACAAATTAATCATAGACCAATGTTGTAAGTCCATTTTCAAATAGGGGTAAAGTTTTCTATTTAAAAATATTTAATCATTTCCTCTCCTTTCCTTCCTAATTTTTAAAACATCCAAACAAGGGGGAAGGGCTAATTACTCTCTTCCCCCTTACTAATTTTAAAAATATCCAAACAAGGTGGAGGATAATCATTCCCATCTACTTTCCTCCATCTCTAAACTTCCAAACTGGCCATAAATTATTTGCGAGGGCCAGGATCGACCTTCACAAATAATCATTAAAATGTCAAAATTTTTGGAGGGAAATGTTCCCACCAAATTATTTCCGAGTGACGATAAAAATCCCTTGCAAAAAGTTTATTTTTTGTGCGAGTTAAAAATATGCCCTCACTAATACTAAATTATTTGCCAGGGCCATGATTAGCCTTCGCAAATAATCATTAAAATATTAATTTTTTTTGGAGATAAAAGTTATTCTAAAATTCAAAGAAAAATAAAAAAAAACGCATAAACATATAGCACTTTGTATTCTTTAGATGAACCTTTTGTTTACAGCCTAAAAAAAATGCCTTTTATATACATCCTATATATGAAAGGTTTGTCCTTATTTTCTAATAAATTTTACTCATAAAAAAATGATAGTACTTTCAACTTCAAAATGGTAGCCTCAAATTCAAAAATAGCAGCCTTTTGTACTCTCTCTCTCTCTCTCTCTCTCTCAAAAGTGAATAAAATTTTCTTCCCATCAAAGTAAGTGAGCTTGTCCAATTGGAATGTAAGCCAATCACAATAAAAACATTATCAAATAAGTCAAGTCTCTTATTTTTATTTATTTTTATTTATTTTTTTTGTTTGAGCTAAAAAGGATAGAAATGCTTTATTAGAAAACAAAGAAAAATTACATTAAATAGTCCTTTTAACATGGAAGCATGAAGAAATTTTAGGCAATTACAAACAAACAGCCTGTGTTTCCTTCCCATTTTGTGGAAAATGCTTATCTGATAGATGTCCAACATCAGATTTGTCCTACAAATATATCATACCCAAATGCATACTATCATAAAATTCATTTAAGCCCAATTAAATAAAAAATATTAAAAATAAAATAATAGTACCCAAAATATATAAACAGTTATTTATCTCTGACACCCTCTCATTCCCTGTTTGGTTAACTAGAAAACGGAGAGAAAAACAGACATTGAAGAAACAAAGTTTTGAATAAAAGAGTGAGGGCTCGTGAACTGGGTAGCCAGAAAATTCTCCATAGTTTTTGCTGTTGGCTTTTCATCTTGGCGAGTTTTAAGTTCTAATCATTTTGTAGTTCTACGTATATTCTTTCTCTACTTCTTTTTTTTCCCTGTGTTTTCTCGGTAACCAAACGCAGCATGATCAAGAAGTTTCTGAATACAAAACTCTGCTCTTTGTTTATGTTTTGTTGTTTGTTTGGCAATAATGTAATATATTAGGATGTTTTCTAATAAAAAACCAAATTATTCCTCTGAATTCTTTGATTCTTTAATGTTTGAAATGGGTTATTGATGTTGGGCTTATGTATCGGGTTGATTGTGTGATTGGTTTGGTTTTTATGGTCTGAGAGATTGTTTTGATTCAATCAACATTTCATATAAGAGCAATGGTTTTCTCATTTTATAGCATTGGAACATTCATATGAACTTGGGGGCAAAAAAAGTGGACTGATTTAGCCCAGATGCGATTTATAAAAGTTTAGCTCTCATGCTGCTTCAGGAATTGAATTTTATTGCTTGTTGTGTTATACACATCATTACATGGGTTTGTTATTGAATGTGGAATATGCAAAAGTTGAGAGCTTCCAAAGTGTTTGGCTATTAGTAAGTGATGGTTTTATGAAAATGAGTAAATGATGTTTTTTCACGTTTACTGTTGGTTTTTAAAGCCACAACCTTTCCTTCAACACCTTCTTACGGGGAGAGGAGGTGCCATTTGTTCTAGAACTCATTGGCGATGTGTTTCTTCTTTCAATTAGGAATAAATGAAGCCATATCATGCATTGTAGCCTAATGCAGTCTGCTTCTGTTATTTCTGTTTTTATAAGTTCATTTTTCATATATCCAATTTCTTGTCATCTATGCGATTTGTGCCTTATACTTGATAGATTTATCTCATCTAATATTAATTATGCATTTAAAACAAATCCTACATATTGGATATTTGTTAGAATGTAAAAATAGTGAGCATTAAATATTACCTTTATATCATGATTCAACATTTTCTAACATGCATCAGTGAGACTATGACCTTTTGCATGAAGGTATTGCTCCTTACAGCCCTTTTGTGGTGAGCCTAAATTTCAGTACTTTCCAGGGATCATTATACAACTGCATTTTTTGGAGTTCTATATTATTGGGTGTTTTTGTTGAGCAATTAGGTTTTGATTTTAACAGTATTACTTAAATTGTTATGTACTTTCATTGTGAAAAGAGAGGGTCCGTGCATGGGGCATACTACGCATACTGAAAGTTTTCATGTTATTTCCACACCTCAGTGGAAAAACAAGATCATTTGACATTGCAGAACTACTTATCCAAACAAAAAATACATTGCAGAACCTAGACTGCTTGGGCTTGATGCACAATTTTTAACTTTTGATAAAAGAAGCCATATTCTTTCATATCTCAATTTCATGTCATCTATGCATTTCGTGTCTCATGCTTGGTTGATTTATTTCGTCTAATATAAACTATGCATTCAACGTAAATCCTATAGATTGTAATTGTTAGAATGTAAAAATAGTGAGCATTAAATGTTATCTTTAATTAATTGTTACCTTTATATCATGATTCAACACATTTTAACATACATCAGTGAGACTATGACCTTTTGCATGAAGGTATTGCTCCTTACAGCCCTTTTGTGATGAGCCAAAGTTTCAGAATTTTCCAGGGATCACGTTTTTTATTATTTAAGATTAATTTCATTTAAGATTTCTTTTAGAATCAGTTACTAACCAGCTGGTTCAGGAATTTTTCGGAACACATTCTCTTGATGCATTCAATGGTAGAGCTAATCTTTGACTTTAGGATTATGCTACTGCATCTTTTTCTTGCAATCTGATTATATTATGCATCAACCTCTAATGTAAAATACAGAACAACATTCAGAAAAGCCTGATGAATGTAATCAAATTATAAATGAGGTTTTGGCACATGCATCCACAAACAATTCTGATTTTGCTCTTTTTCTTTTTGGGTTAAAAGTTCAAGCCTTTCTGCTGCAGAATGCAAGATGTGTTGTGCAAACTAAAACCGTTACACGCGACGCTCCAATAATTAGTATTACTCACATTTTCGGTAATTGCTATTTCTGAGTATCAATAATTAGTCAAACTACATTTATTGTATTAAAGGTATTGCTTTAGCTAGCCAGACCCAGAACTGCCTGCCTTATGTCATTGGTGGGTGTGAGTAGCGAGCGTGCAATGGCATAGCAATAACCTGTGTCATTGGTTGCTCTCAAATCATTCAGTCCAATTTTCAAAGTTGTCTTCTTTTCTTCTTTTCTGTTTGCTAAAGTGGAATCTTGGTACTTCTCATAGTTCATTTTCTCAGCTCGTTGGTGTAAATTTTTCTTAAAGGATCGGTTGTGGGATCCATCAATTTGGCTTGTCCTTGGCAACCATTATCTGTCGCCATTAGTCAGAGCTTTGTACTTTCTATTTTGTATAATTCTTTTTATGGGTTTGTGATATAGGGTGGTTGTACACATACTTTCACTTGCCAATACATATAAATGAATGTTGACTTTCTCTCTCTTTTGAAATTTTCTGAGTTTTGATGTTTGAAATTGCAAATGGTTAACTGATATTTCAGGGAAGGAAATCACCACAAATCAACGATGTGGGTCTGGATTCCAACCCCATGAAGACGGTGATGGTGGCAGTGGAGGTGGTCATTTTTTCTCTCTTCCATTTAGTCATATCAGGCCATCAACATCATTATATGGGTTTGTTATTGAATGTGGAATATGCAAAGGTTGAGAGCTTTCAAATTGTTTGACTATTAGTAAGTGATTGTTTTATGAAAATGAGTGAATGATGTTTTTCATTTCTCTTCTCTCTCTCTCTTTTTGATTGGTGAGTTTATGCATGCACCGTTGGGTTTTAAAGCCACAACCTTTCCTTCAACACCTTCTTATGGGGAGAGGAGGTGTGAGGTGTCGTTTGTTCTAGAACTCATTGGTGATGTGTTTCTTCTTTCAATTAGGAATAAAGACCCTTGGCTACGCTCTTTTAACTTTATGGACTTGAGAACTTCCATCAACAACTCTTTTTCTACAAGAGCAGTGCATTGCCGTAGTTCTATGTAGTTCACTTTATTCTAAGATGATTAGTTCTATACAGGAATCTTTGTTTGAGGTTTTATTGTGACATTTTCTTTGAATTACATGCCTTTTTGATTTAATTCTTATTCAAAGCTTGATGTGATTAATCATGTATAAGGGTGCAAGTAAAAAACTGTCCCATTTATAGATGACTCTTGCTGATATATGACCTTTGCTTCCCTCTTTTTTTGTAGGTTGCTGAGAGTGAAAAAAATAGTGTTTTTTTATAACCTAAGTCAGAGGATATAACCAATACGAGTTAGATATCTCTTAGATTATATGCATGGCAGCAGGTGCAATCTGTATATTTATTTGATCCAAGTTCTCATTTGGACCAAATCAAGTTGAATCCGGACTATTGGTGCTGCTTTACTTGATTATCACTTTCTAGCAATTTCATGTTTTTGGCCCCTGCACTGTTTGTTATAATTATGAAGATGAAGAGAGAGAGAGTATTTATGTCTCATTTATGTCATTGCTCCCTTTAGTGTCAGTATTTGGAGGATTTTTTTTCCTCTTTCAATTTTGTTCAAAGGATCTTCTCCACGATATACTATGTATCCAACTGCATTTTTTGGATTTCTATTTTATTGGGTTTTTTTTACTAGAGCTATTAGGTTTTGATTGTAACAATACTACTTAAATTGTTATGTATTTGTATACAGTGAAAATAGAGGGTCCATGCATGGGGCATACTATGCATCCAATCCGATGAAAGTTTTCAAGTCATTTCAACACGTCGATGGAAAAACAAGATCACTTAACATTGCAGAACTACGTATATTTTTGACTTTTGATAAATGAAGCAATATCATGCCTTGTAGTGAATGCAGTCTGCTTCTCTGCTTTTGTAAGTTTATTCTTTCATATCTCCAATTTCTTTTCTTCTATGCATTTTGTGTCTTATACTTGATAGTTTGTTAAATATTTGAAGAAAAAAAAAAATTTCACAAGTTCGATTAGAAAATTTTTCAGACACACAATAAGTAAATTTCGAAGGATTACTTCTATTAAGGATAAAGGGTATATTTCATTTAAGACCCTGAAATGGCAATAACAAGTTAATTTATAAACTGTTCCTTGAAAAATTTGGGAAAGAACTAAGGAAAATATAGTCTATCAAGCCACAAGTTATGATTTCTTGCCAAAAAATTTAGGTTGTTAAATATAGAAGTCATTTGGGGAGACACTCGTTGGCAACTAAATCCATGGTGTTTAATACCAATTGAACCCTTGGTGAGTTTGTTTTTAAGAAATAGATTGATCTTTTTATCATTATAGATAAATGGTGCATATGGGAAAAAATTTTCTAGTTTGTTTCTACAGAGTGAGTTAAATTTATTGAAACAAGAATCACCAGCTCAAAAACAAGTAGCAAAAGCTGGATCAACACAAGAAACTAGCACCATCTACCAAATATCAAAACAGAACCTGCAACAAACGCAACAACACTACAGCAACATATAAAAGAAAATTACATAGCACCAAACCAGATACAATGTTTTAGTCTTTAAAGACAGTTGAGGACACTCCCAATTAGAACATAGAACCCTGTTCTAGCAATTTTCGTCTTTGTTTTTAATTTGGATGAATACAAAAACATCTACATTTGTGTGCAAGCATACAAATGAAAACATCTCAAATTATAGGCAAGTGTGTTAAATAGAATTTTCAGCAACATCAAAGCCATTACATTTACATATGAGCATACCAATGAAGCACTTGACATTAACAATTCAAAAGACAACACATACAACTAATCAATAGCAGAGACCTCATTTTGTAATGTCTAAGGTTTTGCCATGTGGTGTCTTCCTTTGGAAGAGTCTCTCTATTTTCCACATTAAACTCTATCATTAAGTGCCTTCAGCCACACACACACAAAAAGAAAAAAAAGAAAAAGAAAAAAACTCTTATCATTAAGTGCCACGTTACTGATCCACCTCTCTCTTCTCTTCATGTCTTTTAGCATACCCAAATGGCGCAATTACGCAAGCCCATCATATTTCACCTATTGATTTGTTCATACAGTCCTGTGGTTTTGTCGCAAGCTATAAGGAATGACTTCAAAGGTCCTCAAGTTCATCACTGACATGCTCTCCACTCTCTCAAAAACTTATCTTTTGCGCTCAAGCCTCACTCGATTTTTCTCTGTGTTTGCAATTCCAATTTCCAAGAAGTGAAGTTTCTCTTTCTTTTCCACCTTTTCCCTTTTTTTTTCCAATGTTCTTTCTTTTTCATTTGTCTTATCTACTTTTATATTGTAAAGTTTTTTTGAGCTTTCATATATCTTCATGTTTCTATACATCCATTCCATGCATGATCTTTGCCTTTTGTTTTTTATGTTTTATGTTTTTTTTGGATTTGCTTTAACATAATTGGTGTCATCCTCATCCAAAATATCCTTCTAATTGCACCATTAATTTGAAATCCATTGTTCAGGTTTAGTGGGTGATACTGAGACGAATTTGTCTCTTCACATGTACAAGTACAATGGTCTGGATCACTCCTGCCTACCCAGATATGTGCTCCAACCCATAAGTGCTTCACTCATGCCAAATCGTGAAAGGCATAGATGGAATTCTAGAATTACATAAATATTATATTATTGGTGCTAAAGTGTGTGCTTTAGTTTTATACTGAAAGTTCATATTTGCTTCCTAATTTTTTAGGGGTCTAATAAAAAACCAGCAAAAATTACAAATCTCAAATGTTTAACCTTTAGGTCAAACTTCTTTTACAGATTAGAAGACCCCAATTTTTATCTTTAACTGCTTCCTTGGTAACTTGAGTAAAAAAGGTGTCTATGGCTTTGTGGAATAGTGAGTTCAATTGCCTACAGTTGGTCCCAACCAATTATGAAAATCAGCATCAAGATCATTCACACTAGGTAAGTTTCTGTTGCTCATGTAATTCACATTCTTTGATTTTTCAGACATATTTGTTTGTGATTTTTTTTGTTTGATTGCTAGGTAAGTTTTTGCTGCTCATATAATTTAAATTCTTTGATTTTTCATACATATATTTGTTTGTAGTTTTATTGCTTAATTTTAAGATTCAGATATATTTGTTTTTATGTTTACCTTCAACTGTGATGGAATTTATGATTTGACTATAGGAAAAAATTTGCCTATGCTTGGCTGATGAGGTAGTTTGAGGCATAAAAATTGAAGCTTTTTACCTTTTTATAGTGTTCTTTAGGGACTTGATAAACCAAATTAGACATATATTTGTTGTTGTTGAATACTTGATTGCACTGAAAACAATTGAAAAGTACTAGGTTTTAAATCTATATTTTCTTACTTTCCCATGTATTTCTCATCTAGAATAATAAGAAACTAGTGAAATTTATACAAGAAGATACTAATTTCAAGCATTCATTTGCCCAAATATTTACATAGAAAGTAGCACTTAGGAAATTATCCTGAAAATTTTCCTACCAAATTAAATAAAATTTGAATTTTAGGCTTTAATGTGAGTGATTCCAGGCAGATAGGATTGATGCAGAGGATCAACCTCAACCCAAATGGTGACTATCGTCAACCTGTCAAGTTTTTTTAAAAAATATTGCTATTTTTAAATTCTTATGATAGTTTTATTTTTAAGTCAAAACCCAAACATCAAGGTTGAGGATAAATATTATCCTCACATCATGGAACTAGAAATCAAAACCAAAGTTATGAATTGTAGAGTTACGATTTAAGCTATCAAATTGTACATATTAGGATAAGATAGAATATTTATATTACTTATTTTTTGTAAATTCAAATTCATCATCTCTATAGTCTATACACATTAATTCAAATGTTATAAATACAACCTTACCAAGAAAACGTAATTAAAAAAAATTAGATAAAAAAATTAGTGATGAGAGCTTGCACCAAAGTTGGCCATGGAGGTGGCAAAGATAAGCATCCATTAAGTGTGAAGATAGCAAGCAATTATAAAGTTTAAAGAGCTACTGTTAATAGAGTTGTACTTTGACTTCCAGCATTTGCACTTGCATGAATTATCTTAGTGTTAATAAGACTACCTTAAGTGACATGGACCTTAATTATTAATTATAACTATGTGGGCCATTCACAAATATGCGTTGCCATTGAAATTTTGTCCTTTAAATTTGCTAGCATCACAAGCATTCACCTTGGTTTGATTATGGTCCCCAAAGAGCTTGTCTACTTGAAGAGATGCTCTGTAATTAGAATGTGTACCTGTTTTAATGGTGCATCAAATGTAGCTCAACCTGGAGGGCTGGCATGCCTGTCCATTGAGAGAGAGAGAGAGAGAGTTACACCTAATGTAATTTTACAAGAGTTACACCCATTTAAGCTATAGATCTCTAAAAATCTGGCGGTTAGAAAAATACACTATTATTCATCCCATCATTAAACACTTGCCTAATTAATAACATTTCTCGTTTTCTCTCCCTTATTAATTACACACATTCAACTATCATTCTTTTTTTTCTTTTTTCTTTTTTTAAAACAACTACCTAAGTTTTAGTGGAAGAGAGAAACAAACAGGAAAAGATCTACTCATACGAACTTGATGGACCATTCCTACCCCTACTTTGAAGGCAATAGCGAAGTCCGAATTTTTTTCCTAGTTTGGTCGGTTATGTAATATTTTCTCCCTATATTGTTTTTAGTTTTTGACACAATTAAGGACATAGAAATGGATTGGCGAAATATAAAACATATAGGGTAGAATAGAAGTAGAAGTAGTACCAAAGGAGAAGTAATTTGGGTAGAGAAAGAAAGAGTATTAAAAATTTTATTTTTTATTGATAAATTTTGCTCTCCAAACACCATTGTGGAGGTCTTCAACGAGGATCAAGATTGAAGAGACAAGAGTAAATGGACTTTGACTTGGAGATGGAATAAAAAAGAGATAAAATTGAAAGTCAATCACTTTGCTTGCTTGGAGTACAGCTGATTTGATTCTTATCATTCCTCCATTCCTTTTTTTCCCCTCTTAATAAAGATTTTAGCAAATTATTAGTTGAAATGGAAATTTGGATGGGGTTTGCTCTTAGTTTTTGCTCTCTAATATTTATTCTTGTAATCAAACTAAAGAATTTACCTCTATCAAATTCTTGGGTCAATTGTCAGCGAGCACAAAGCCAAGAAACAAAACAGTAGAGAGAAAATGAGATTGTTGTTCCCTAACAAAATGAGAAAATGAGTCATAGGTTCTGAGACAAGGTGGAGGTAGAGTGGAGTGATTCAGACGGTCTTGCCATATTTGTTGTTTTTTTTCTCTCTCCCACTAAAATTAGGGTATTTGTGAGTGTAATTAATAAGAAAAGAGATAATGAGGATGCTATTAATTAGGTAAGTATTTAATAATAATATGGATAATGATGTTTTCTTTTTAGCTGTTAGATATTTGAAAATCAATGGTGTAACTTGAACCCATCTTTTATATATATATATATATATAAGCCACAACTTAGCATATGACATTCTTTGAATATGTTAAAAAAAAAAAAAAAAAAGCCACTGCCAAATTTGGTCATTAACACTCTTTCTCTTGACCAAATGAAATTCTTTATGAACTTACTAGTTCTTGAACTTGAAACATGACTGCAATAAAGTTGATTTTTGAATGAAAATACACAGTTTCCTTTTAAAAATTTTATTTCAGACCTTATCTACTGTGGTTGATTAATACAAGGGAAATACTTAAATAATGAATAATTTATTTGCATCACTTGGAATGAAGATTCATGGTGGCAAAAATGCCTCTTTCGTGTGGGAACATTTTTTGGTTATCAACTCTTGGTATGTATTTATTGAGAAAACACACATGGATAATGTATATTGGAGGCTTCAAGGAGGTTGAAAATCATTATAAATGAACTATTATTGGTCTGTTAGTAGGTTGTATAAATTGGTGATGTATCACCCTTTCCTCTCTCTCTCTCTCTCTCTCTCTCTCTCTATATATATATATATATATATAACCGAAGTTTTTGACTTTTTATTGACCTCTTTAGAACTTGCCACATCATTATCATTTTTTTAAAATAAAATTATTTTTGTTTAGTCCAAACCTAGGAAGCACGGGTGCGGATTCAGGTTCGGGTGCGGGTGCAGGTGCGATGCGGCGACTCGGCAATTTTTGAAAAAGTAGGGTGCAGGTGTGGCGAGATACGTTTATTAATAAATTATTAAATATATTTTTATTTTTATTTTCTATATATTGTTGAGCATATTTTTTCATGTAATGGTAAACATATACCAATTTAAGAGCAATAGTAGATAAAAAACCTTTGAGATCAATTTAATATTTATAGCTAATATATAGGGGGGTAAATTTAGCAAAATAATAATATTTTTTAATGATAAGTAATTATTTAAATTGATACCATTACTAAATTATTTGGCTATTATTAAGCTAAATGATATAAATTGTTGAATTTAGTAGTTTAAAAAAAAATCATAATAAAGATATTCAAATTTGGGGGTTTTATTATAAATAAACAAATGTGTTGGGATATTTATAAACAATGAAGCTTCCAAGAAGCTCCATTGCCAAGTCCCACCACTACCCAGTGCATTGCTTTATTAATATCACATTCCAAGGCTCTATTTGAAAGTCTACACATCTCCATGTCGTCTTCTTCTTCTTTTCTTTTCTTTTTTTTCCTCACAAATCATTTGGTAGCATATCTTTCTTCTTCTCCTTCCTTTTTTTTTTTTCTCACAAATCTTTTGGTAGCAGATATTTCTTCTTCCTCTTCTTATTCGGATAGAATCAGACCTAATTGGGGTTGTTTGGCCAGTTTCTTTGCCAGCTTTGTCAGATTTTTGCTGGCAAATCGGCGTGTCAAAACGAGTTAGGTGTAGGTATGGTGGCCTTGGAGCCGCACCTGTGTTTCCCAGGTCCAAATTTAATAAGGAGTGAAACTCTATCTCTTTAACAAGTTCAACTTAAACTCAAACTCATCATTATCATTTTTTTTAAAAAAAAAAATTATTTTTGTTTAGTCCAAACTTAATAAGGAGTGAAACTTTATCTCTCTAATCAGTCCAACTTAAACTCAAACTTAAACGTTGATAATTTATTTCCAAATTTGTGATGTTAATTATGAATACTATAAAAGTAGTGCAAACTAGAATTTTTTTATTTTTTATTTTTTATTTTTTTTAAGCCAAGTAGAGGTATGAGTTCTTCTGTTATTTTCTTTTCCTCTACTTTGTTAAAAAGAATTTTATTTTATGGTTTTTCATGTATTTTTTAAAAAGTAATTTTCGTACATGAACTACCAAACTCTCTTTAGCCGTTTTTTTACAAAATAAAAAAGCTTACAATAATTGAATTTTAAGGTTGTTGCTATTGCATATGTCTTTGCTTCACCTCAAGATATGAAAGTATATTAATTTTTTGGGCAGAAAGCTTATATACAATATATTAAGAGGAGGTATGAGTTTCATTATTTCAACATGGGGCTTCTGTTTAACATTTTTTAGTGTGGGCCACATGTTGATAAGGTTCGTTTAAAGTTTAGACCCATTAAAATTTAAAACTTATTGCTTTATGGGTTCTATTTTTTTTTTCTTTTTCTTATATTTCTCTTTTAAATAGTCACATATTTTTTGAATTGTTTCAATAACTTATTCTTTAATTATTATCTTTTTTGGCATTTTGAAAGTTTTAACATTTGAATTTGTGTTAGCTTTTGCAATATTTGAACATGTTTAGCAGATTTTAATGACTATACCATGTATTATTCTTTTGAAGGTAATCAAATTTTTTTTTATTTTTTTTTATTTTATATATTTCTCTATTGTGTAATCATATACATTTTGTTTTGTTTCAAAAATTTATCGAAAATAATCTTATGATTCTTTAATATTTTTTTGGTCTTTTAAAAGTTTTAACATTTGAATTATTCTTTTGATGATAACACACATTTCTCTTATATTTCTTTGCTATGTAGTCACACACACACATATTTCTCTGCTATTGTGTAATTATATACATTTTTTTTTTGTTTCAAAAATTTATAGGAAATAATCTTATGATTCTTTAATATTTTTTGGTCTTTCAAAAGTTTTAATATCTGAATTATTCTTTTGACGATAACACATCTTTCTCTTATACTTCTCTGTTATGTAGTCACACACACACAGATATAAATATATATATATATATTTATATTTATATGCTTTGAATATTTTGATTCCTTTCAATAGTTATAGTCATGGATTATTCTTTTGAATGTAACTCATATTTCTCTTATATTTCTTTATTTTTTAGTCATATATATTTTGTTTTGTTTCAATAATTTTTAAGTAGTGAATAATCTTTTTCTTTAATATTTTTTGGTCTTTCAGAAGTTTTAATATATGAATTTTTGAGTTATTTTTTTGCGATATCTGAAACTGTTTGACAAATTTTTTGTAAGCTATTGCACGATCAAATAATAGCTTCTTCATCAAATTGTAACACAAATTGAAGTCATACAAGAGCAAATCATATAATGGTGTAGTTTTTTTAATCAATATAAGGTTTTATAAAATTATTTTAGTCTACCTCACAAATAAGTAGGTTCCTGTGTAGGAGTGGAGCCACCATCCAAAATTTTAAATTTTCTCCATAACATACATAGCAAAAAGATACCAGCCCCCTCAAAAACATATAATTGGCTCCCCCATTTACTCAAAAGATATAAACTTTGTCTAACAGGTAAGGCTTTTTCACAAATAAAATAATAATTGAGTCTTCCAATTGTCCAAAGACTTGTATATAATCCAATGGACAATGATTCACTCCCTTTAAATAGAATAGATGTCAGCCCATACATTTTTCTCTTCATTCTCATTCTCAAGTTACGTGTCTTTTGCTTTTTCTCAATATTGCTACTAGCCCCATTGTTTAGTTATTAACCAAAAACAAAAAAAAAAAAAAAAATGCTCATATCAACACAATCAAACAAAGCTGTAAACCTTAACAGTTAGTAAAAAAAAAATTGTTCCTTATTTTTTTTTTTTCATCTCTTCACTCCTAAAATAGCAAAATGAACTTGCAAGTGTGAGTATGTGGGGTTGTGTTGGGTGGATAATTCATTAATATATATATATATATATTTATATATATGAATCATGAGGTGGATGTTACTGAAAATAATAGTGGAATTTGTTTTTCTTGAATGTGAGTAACATCTTTATAATTCAGTTTTTTTTTTAAAAAGTTATTTTTAGGTTAATTTTTGAGTCATATTCAAGTTAAAAGAAATATGAGCAAACCAGAAACAATTGATGTATTCTTTAAGATAATTGATATTAGTCATTCAGAATTTAAGACACCTGTATCAATCAAAAAAAAAAAAATGCAAAATGTTCTTCTTTAATGATTTGATGATAATGGATGAATTTAAGACGCTTGTAACAAAATTCAGAATTTATAATTTGATGATAATAGATTAATTTTATTCTATGAAAGACTCACAATAGACATAATTTTGATGCAAAATATTCTCTTTTTTGTGTGGATAATTTGTATGTTTATGGTGAACTAGACAATTTATGGATATATTAACGTTGATAATTTTATAAAAATACTATAACTTGGTTCCCTTAAGTAAAAAATCCCGGCTATGCCCCTATTCTCGTGCATAGCACGTGTTAGTCACTAGTTCTTTATAAAGATGATTGTGGTTAACAAAATTATCTTCTTGGTGCACTCTATTGCATAGTGAAACTATGATTCGGATTTTTTTTTTTTTTTTTTTTTGGGAATAATTTGATAGTTTACATATAGGAATGTATTCCTACGAGTACTAGGTAACAATCAATTACATGATAATTGGTTACAGTGTTGTAGCTAGCATATTAAGATTTAGAAATTACGTATAGGAATGTAATTTATATTGATTTGGTATTTTAATAGGCATTTATGTGTTTTTCCTCCCCATGTTGATGAACTGTTTAGGTTTAGTATCCATTTTTCAACCCATTCATCGTTGGATAGGAGTTAGGTTGGTTCTTTATTATGAACCTAACAGATATCTCAGCTCTTTCAAACAATGTAAAAAAGATAATTGTGCACTTAACTAAAATAATTAAATAAATGTGAATTCACTCGGGCAATATACTCATATTCTTAATTCTGTTATTCTTAATAATTTTTAATTTTATATATATTTTTTTCTCTTAGTGACATAATATAACTGAAGATAATTCCTAAATATTATATCATTTGTATTGTATATATCGACCATTGAAAATACATAAAAATTATTTCAAAATGAAATTACTATGTTTCACGCATCACGCTAGACATCAGCTAGTTTAACTTAAACATCACTCTTTTGCATAGCATGTCTTTCGGAGTTTCATAAGCTTGATACAGTCCAACAATAACATATTACAACAATACAATGACAGGCAAATATGCAGGGAAGAATCAACTTCTTGCTGATTGAGTAGAGAGCAGTAGCTTATCTGACCTAGCACTTGGAAATCCTTGAGACGTTGGCATTTGAAGCCTAATGGTTAACAATAGCAATATAAATAAAAAATGAATTCATTTAAACAATGCACAAAAAAAAAAAAAAAAAAAAAAAAAAAGGAAGAAGAAGAAAATTCTATAATATGTCAAAGGGGAGAATGCTGGCTTACAAACTATGATTCGCATCAAGGAAAACTTTGAGCTCTCCTACGTCTTACCTATAACAATGAAAAAACTTTTAATGTGAACAATAAGGTTAATAAAAGAAATGTCTGCGGAATTAAAAAGTTTAAACTTCTGTTATAACAACGAAATCATTGTAAACAATACCGTTAATAAAAGAAATGTCTGTAGAATTAAGAGGTTTAACCTTCTATTATAACAGCAAAATCATTGTAATAATAAGGTATAGATCACACAATAATGTTACAATTTTAGAAGACTCACATTGGTTCACCAACAATAGCTCCAAATGATGGATGTTGTCCAAGTATTATTTCTTTCTACTCACGTTATATCTATAGAATTATTGATTAGTTTCAAACTAGTTGTTACATCATTAACTTTTTAAGTTAAAAGTAGTCTGAGAAAGAGGGGGAAAAAAGGGAAGATTGAAAGGTTTTTGTAATAATTTGAACCCTTTCCTTCTATCTAAATCTTCCATTATGAAGCAACAAAAAGTATAAAAGATTAAAAAAAAAAAAAGGGTTTCTTTGCAATTTGCAAGTATGAACCTTTGGTAATACTATGAATATAATGGCTTAGAAAGTTGTACCTGTAATTTCCCGAAAGTGGTGAGGGCACTTGGTTTGACCTCCTCAATTACCTTCTCAAAAGCTTCAACAACTCTGGATCGTCAAGCTTGTAGATTTTGTAGTTTTCCCCTTGAATCCTATACCAAAAACGGACGGAGAGAACATGCTCTACTTTCCAAAAATCATGGCCTTCGTCTGGTTGCAAACTGAGCACGAATTCACTTGGCATTTCATAAAAATCTAGATTTTTTAGGCTTTTCAGATGGTGGATGCCTAAAGGCACCTCCTTTAGCTGTGGCGAGGTTCCAATTAGTAGCGTTTCAAGAAGAGGCAAAGCATCATCGTCAATTATCAACCTATTCAATTCTCTCAAATTTCGAAGCCCCAACCACTTGAGTTTGTGGAAGCCTCCTTTCTCAAAATGTAATTGCTCACCTCTATATCCCTCATAAAGCCAAAGACGCATCAAATTAGGCAGAGCTTTAAGGACATTTAATGGATCATCCATTAATCTTGAAAATGTTAAACCAATTCGAACTATACTTCTGAGTTTGGGAATCCATTCCGGCAACTTTTCCAATTGCCCTTTTAGATGGAGTTCTTGTAGGCAGGGTAGAGAAGACATTGATTGCAATTCAAGAACTTCATCCTCGCTTGTTGAACTGATAGCCAATGAACGAAGGTTGCTAATTTTCTCCAACTCAGTGCATAAAGCCATCCCATATTCCCTCTTCAATTTATAAATTTCCAACTTCCTCAATTGTCTCAACTTTCCCAATTCTACAATAAAGGAATCAGTGGCTTCCACTGTATAAAGCTTCTGTAAGGACTTTAAATTCCCAATGCCACTTGGTACCTTTATGGCTCGTCGAAAATCAATATGGTATTCAATATCATCAGTTTCAATGTAGGCCGCAAGATATCGTAGCTTACTAAGCCCAATGATCTCCGCTGGTAGCTTAGAGACAAGGGAACGTTTCAAATCCAAAGTCTCTAGGTTGTGCAGTTTACCTATGGACTTTGGAAGCATTTGTACTTTTGTATCTCTGAGGCTTAAATACCTTAGATGGAACAAGTTTCCCACTTCTTTAGGAATGTAATCGATAGGAGCACCTTCAAAATCCATTACTTTCATGAGTTTGAAATTTGTAAAACAAGTAGTAAGAAAAGAATTGGGTAGTTCATTTGCTCGCGAAATGAGAATAGAGCGAGTTTTGGAACTAGCAATACTCTCCAAAGGACTATTTAAATTGTTTTGAATAGAGAGGCGCCGACCAAGTCCATCAGAACTTGAACAATTCCTTATTGAAGCATGACAAAAACTCAATTCCTCTGACCTGGAAACAATGACTTCATGAATCATATCATGAACTCGACAAGTTCTTACTTTCCCAACAGAATCAACCCATTCCACTTGAACCAAGCTTCTATAGATTAGTTGGTTCAAATAGTCTTGTGCAACCTCTTCCAATATCTTCCCTTGCTTTTCTTTTACAAAACCTTCAGCTATCCATAGTCGAAGTAGTCTTGCACAATTGATGGAGTAAGCCTCTGGAAACATGCCAAAATATAAGAAACAAGCTTTGAGATTGTAAGGTAGATCATGATAACTGAGAGAGAGAATTTTGGGGATACTTCTTAGACGTGAATTAGTTTCTAACTCAAAACTAAGACTAAGAGGCAATTTGTTCCACTCAGACACAACCTTGTCTTTGGTTGACAAAAGACTGCCTATAGCCACAATTGCTAGTGGCAATCCTTCACATCTCTCAACTATGTTATGTGACGGCTCAACCAATTCAAGGGGACAATTTCCCCCTTCAAGTTGGAACACCTTCTTGCAGAAGAGTTCCCAAGCTTTTTCCGAAGGTAGAGGTCGCTGCCTGTGCACATAATATGATGAAGATTCAATGTGAGGGGGAGCAACATCCTCATTTCGAGTTGTGATTACAATTCCACTACCTTTATTGTTATTAGGTAAAGCAAGTTTTATATGCTCCCAAAAATCTGTATCCCATACATCATCGAAAACAACTACATACCTTTGTTCATCTAAATATTGCCTCAATACTTTAATAAGCTTTATCTCTTCCATTGTGTCAATTTCTTTAGGTGCAAACTCCTTCCTTGCCTCGTAGAACTGCTTTATCATATCTCTGAATAGCTCTTCCAGCTTGTATGATTTAGACACAGTGATCCAAGCACGACAATCAAATTGTGCTACCAACTTCTCATTGTCATAAACTTTCTTGACAAGAGTGGTCTTGCCAACACCACCAATGCCGACCACTGAAATCACTGTGCGACTAGATGGTCCTTTTACCAGCCAGTTTATCAATTTATCTTTATGAGAGTCAATACCCACGACCTCAGCCTCCTCAATGAAAAGAGATGCCACTCGAGGGTCTGACCATGCAACACTTCTAGCATCACTACTTGGTCCTCCTTGCTCTATAGCGTTGAAGTGATATCTTATAGCTATCTCTCTCTTTTCCTTGAGATTTCTGTTGATATCTTGAATCCTAGAGGCTATCACATGTCCTGCTTTTAGCTTTATTGTAAATTGAAAAACTTTCAGGAAGAAATGGAACCGTTGTCTTCGCCCATAAAGACCTTTTGTACAGTAAAGTATGTATTCATCAATGACATCTTCTATGTGATAAGCTTCTTCCCTCACCTGTTTCACCCATATTTTCTCTACATTGCTCATGTCTACCTTCTCGGCCCTTGCATCAGCATCCTTAAGGAAAGACTGAATGAACTCCAATTCACCTTTGATGCTCTCAACTTTGTCATGGATTCCCTCTAGCAATCTTGCTTCTTGTACTAACAAAGGGACCAAATTCTCTATTACTAAGCTGACTGCGCTTTCTGCCATTTATCCTCCTTTCTTAGATCACTGGCCACAGATAATTGATGATGAACCAACTCAGTACCAGATGTTATTTAAATGAAATCACATTCAAATGTAAAAGGATAACTCGCTTATGTTTCACAATATTACCTTTCGAGCAATAAGGCCAAGGTCCTTGCTTTTCTTTATTGACTTTCCAAATTTTCTAAAGCTGGAACTAGTCTCGTTGATCTCCCACAAGCCTACCCGGTGCAATAGAATGAAACAGTCATCGCCTGTTGATTTTATAACAATATGTTAGAAACACAGACACACAAGAAGATCCATGTCAAATAAGTTCTTTAAGCCAAAAGTCCCAACTCTATGTTTCCAACTGAAACCCAAAATTCTATGAAATGGGCAAAGACATAAATCTATTTTATATATTTATCCATTAAAATAACAGCAAACTAGAAGAAAGTTAGAAATGGAAATATACGAATTCAGTATCTAACTTGCCCATTACTTTAAAAGATGCTATCCTAAGGTGCCTACTAAATTGAGTAAGGATCAATTTTGAGTGCAACAATTAAGGATACAATAGACAATAGGCAAAAGATGCAAGAGAAGAAAATTAGTAATTCTGCAATTCCTTCATAAGTTCTTTACAAACAATTCAAGCAAAAGAAGTAACAAAATGGACTCGTTTGACCTGTTCTGAACAAATAAAAGAGATAATCTTGTTTCATGAATTGTCGTAATAAGCAACAACTTCAACCTGGTGATAAATGTATGATTATTATTCCCCTCGTGAAGGAGAAGTACACGTCTAAGCTAATCTTAAAAAAGAGCTTGAAATCTTACATTACAAAAAATTCACTTAATGTAGTTTTGTCCTACAAATATATCATACCCAAATGCATACTATCATGTAAAAAATGCATGCTTCAGACATTTTAAGTCTCCATGCAAGATAAGAATCTGTGAGATTCTTAATTTAAAGCTTTAATGAATATATATATATATTTTTGGAAAAGAAAGACAGTACGTTATATTATTAAAGGAGACTGTTGAAATCATCTTGGAGAACAGGAACAATGTCAGGTGGAACATATTCCATCTAGACTACCATATGGGAGGAGTGAATAGCTCTTTGTGCAAGTGAGTGTGCAAACAGTATTACAAAGCCTACGTACATGAGAAAAACGATAATCAATGAAAGACTGGGAGGCTATGTGCTGCAAATCAGCAGCTAAGTGACCAAACTGTGCCAATGATCTACATCCATGTTGTAAGGTGTTGATGAGTATCTCAGAGTTCCTTTCCAATACAATCCGATCCAAACCAAGTTTTGTAGCAAATTTCACTGCCCTTCTAGTTGCAAGTGCTTCCACCTCTATGACAGTGAATGGGAGAGGCATTTTTTGAGAGAGGGATGCCATCACCAAGCCTTGCTCATTCCTTATTACTACCTTGACACCTACACAATTTTCTTTAACAAAGAGGGCTCCATCAAAATTTATTTTATAACATGATGCATCTGGAGGACGCCAAGCAATTGCTATAGGGATCCGCTGAGGTTCTGGGATTTCTTGTAATGCCGAGAACTCCTGAACCCGCTCTTTTGCTTGTTGGAGATGCTGTCTCAGCGTGACAAGTTGTTTACCTAAGCACAGATTGTTTCTTTTGAAAGCACGAAAATGTGTTAAATAACACAAGATGTTTAGACCCCCAAATTAAAGTTATGGCTTGGTTGATTTTACACTAACTTAATACTAAGTGCGGAATAGTGTAAACACAAGCGTATAAGCAAGACAACTACTTTAATCCATATATAAAGCAACACAGCAGTAAAAATGAAATGAACAAGAGTAGGGAAGAGAGATGCAAACACAGATAACACCGAGATGTGTTATCGAAGAGGAAACGGAAGAACTCGGTGAAAAACCTCTCCGCCACCTTCCAAGCGGAAATCGATCCACTAGACAATTAGTTGGAATACAAGGGTTAGCAAGAGACCTTCCAAGCCTAATCTACCCTTTGTACCTAAGCCCTCCAAGCTCCTGCTCCAACAAGGCTTCTTGGAACCGTGTCTTGTCTAGCTCTTCGGATCCCGCAACAAGCTCCATGTTGCATCTGCCATTCTTGGCTTCTTCCAATGCTTCCCAGCAGCACCAAAACTTCACTTGACACTCTCAGAGGGTGTGGTAAGTGTTTGGGCTATCAACCTCTCAATGGTATGGAAATGGAGAGGTAGAAGATAAGGAAATTCCACAAACAAATGTGTAGAGAATTGTTGGTATAATAATTTCTAACTCTCAAGTGTTTTTGCTAGGGTTTTCTCTCAGAGGCTCTCCTTATCATTTATGGGTAATATGGGTATAAATAGTGTAGGCACAGAAAGTGTGTATCAGATTGGACAGGCTGGCAGAACAAAATGTCTCGCAAGTGTCTCGCGGGAAGGCCTTACCCGCGAGATACTCGCGAGACACAGCTGTCTCCATCTGGCCTGACTTTTCGCATTCCAGTCATGTGCAAGGCACATGCTTCCTTTCGCGGGAAGCTTAGTCGCGAGATACCCGCGAAAACCTTCTTTGCTTCAATTGCTTGAGTCTTCACACTCTCTCTCATTATCACACAACCCTTACAATAAATTCCCACAACAAATACAGGGTACATAAGATTGAATAAAATTACAATCAAATTTGGCACGGAATAAAAGCCAACAAAATACATATTTAAAAATCACAACTTTACAATCTCCCCCTTTGGCTATTCCGTGACAAAACCCCTAAAATAGACTCTAGACTTAAACATGAGTTTGGGAACAATGGCAAAACTCACTCACACCTAATCTAGAAACTGTGAAGCACTTGCACGTTTATACCTGTAACCTGAAACACTCGCACAAAAACAAAACTTTCATTAAGCTTATGACAAGTTGAACACAAGGTATGTATAAGAGCAAGTATAGCGTGACCAAGTTTGTAAACATTTGATAACATGTATACACAAAGCTTGATCAAATAAGGACAATCATTAAAGAATAACTCCAATGAACATATAACACGTAAATGTTCATCTGGACATGTAAAAAGAAGCAATCACATATGATTACTTGCATGTCCAATCACACGACCAATGCAAAATACACGAAGTATATGCATCTAGGAACAATCCTACTAGGGCACAAGTGTGAAGTACTCAAGACATATTAGCAATATCTAAAAGTATAAAAAAAAATGCTACAAAAGCATTGAGATAGTCACAAAAATACTGAATAAAAACTGAAACATTTAAACGCAAAGAGTATTGAAATTTTTAAACAAAAACCAGTAAAAGCATGGACATGAACCAGTAGTTATAAAAGCTAAAAATAAACAAAGATAAACCAATAACCAATAAGACCAATGTTTCTAAGCCTGAACTATGCTCCCCCTAACACTATGCAAGCAAACTCCCCCTCAAAATTTTCTCCCCCTTTTTGACCGAAATGGCCAAAGGACTAGAACTGGTCAGACTCTGAATCTGATCCCCGCGCTATAGACAAATCCTCAATCTGAGAAGACAGGGCAGTGATCTGTCCCTGGATGTACACAAACTGGGTCGCTATGTGCTGCACATGGGAATCTAACATGGTATACATCTGATCCACTCTATCAAGAAGGCGATCGAGTCTGTTTGGTCCTCGTGTTGGTGTAGAAGAGGATGGCTGTGCGGAGGACTCTGGAGCAGAAGTAAATCTATCAATCTCCTCCTCAATATCACCCCCCTCGTCCTCAACTCGATCCCGTGGTATCGTATGTACACCAGTTTTGGAGCCTTTGATGTGGGCTGTGCTCCTAGTGACTGTATGTGCACCAATGGGATAATCCCTCTGAACTACTTTTAGACCACTCGGGATTTTGAACCTAGTTTTCGCAATTAGTCCCATAATCAGTGAGGGAAATGGCATGACAGTTCTTGAATTCTGCTTCTCAACACTCTTCTTCAACACATGGAAGATATGACCACAAATATCGATCTCTTTGTGGGTAAAGAGATCATACAAAAATCTTGTCCTTGGGGCAGATAAAGTGGTCAGGTTGGTGACGGGATATAAGTTGTGGATCATCACATATGCCAAAGTTCTCATCTCCGGTGAAAATGGTATTGTGTTCATGGATGATTTCTTCGGTGTGCCACAAAGTGTTCTTATCATCTCCTCAGTAGATCCCAACCTATCCTCATACTGCACTTCAATTGGCTGTGAGGGTGGACGAACTTCCAAAAAATCTTGAATGATTTCCCTTGTAATCACAAATTCTTTGTGCCTTACCCAGCACTCGATACGATCTCCGTCTACAGCGGCATTGGAGAAGAACTCCCTTATGATCTCTGAATAAACAACGTCAACCGAGTTCAACAGCTTGGTCCAAGTCCTTTCTTTGAACACCTCAGGGATGAAGGTGTCCTCAAGAGATTCCAACTGAACTACCCTTTCCATGACAATGGTGGCTCCGTTGTAACAATCATTGTACTTTATGTCAGCTTCAGCAGACTTGAAACGATCAAAATCAGTGCGTGCACGTTTGGAAGTTGATTTCTTGGTGGTTGCATGCTTAGTAGGAGCCATCTATGCAAAGGGACACACAAACAGAAAAGAGCCAAATATAGAAGCACAAAACAGAACACAATAAAGTTGATTAGCTTCTCATCAGTTCAACTTAAATGTAAAATAACCTAAAACATAGCAGAACAACTCAAGACAGAGTGGGTAAACACAAAACACTAAGCTAAAGATGATAAAACATGTAAACAGACACACAATGCATGAAAACAACTGAATGTGTCAGAATGTGCATAGGCTGTGCATTTGTTAATGCTTGTGTGTGCAGCATGAAATGCATAGGGGTGTGCCTAAAGAGTGCCTAGTGTGTGCATGACATGGCATTGAGGCACAGAATAGACAAAGTGTGAAAAACACACACAAATAGATCAAAACATGGTTCATATGATCAAACAAGACCAAAACCAAAGGTTGGAACTCAGGAGAGTCCAAAATAACACAGAAATGTCATTTAGACAATCTGTCAAACACATGACATGCAACAATGCAAAACATTTATGGAAAATGCATGAACATATTGAAAAATGCCTCAATACAAGATCAAATTGCCACATGGGGCCAACACAGATGCACAAACACCAAATGGGACTCAGCCCAATCAAAAAATTGAACAAATTTTCACAAAATTTAGAATCCCAACCCAATTTTTGAAAATCCCCAAATTTCAAAAACCTAAGCATAGATTCTGCAAAATCCGAAAAAAATGATGAGAAAAGTGTTAGAAACACATACCTTAAGAGGAATTTGCAGAGATTTTGCTTGAAAAGGATGGGGTTTGAATGAAATAGTGATTTGGGTTGAATAGGGTTCGAAGAGAGTTAGTGCGAGGGAAATGACTAAGTGTTTGAAAAACTGTCACATCTGCTATATAAAATTGAAAACACACGTTTTTCGCGGGTTAGAAAGTAGCGACATAGTCGCAAAACAGTTGCGAAAAGGACCACTGAAGCTCAATAGCTTTCGCGAGAAGCTGTTGGTTACGAAAAAGGCGCGAGACAGTCGCGAAACTCTCTGTTTGATTTTGTGAAAAATTCAGTTTTTGCCAAAAAAAACTTTTTGCGAGGCAATAGCGAGAGTTTCTGTATGAAAATGTGACTTTTTAATTTCCCTCAAGCACTTTTCGTGGGAAGCTCTAAGTCGCGAGCTTCTCGCGAAACAACCTCTGAACATGTTTTTGAAGAAAAACACAAAAATGCATTTTGAACAAAAACTAAAAGCACGAAAGTATAAAATCACTTTCAAAAGCAAATAAAACACTCAAAAATCTTTTTGGGTTTGATCATCAAGTATTTGAGCATACACATCACATTTGAACATGTACCATCACACAAATGAGATAAGCATTCATTGAATCAAAGAATTGTGTGTTGTGTGTGAGTATCAAATGTGGAATAGTCCTTAGACTAGAGTGAAGCTTCAATGATCAATTCAATCAAGTCATACACCACTGATACGAAATCAAGAAGTCTATCTCAATTATAGAAATGAGCATATATGACCTCCCACAAGAGAATGATTACAAGACTTAGAAGCTTTTCATTTGGCTTATGCATAAATCATAACATTTGATCCTTTGTGAACAATACATCTCTTTTTGAGATCGGTGCTTGAAATTTTTGATATTTCAACATAGTGATTTAGCCTTTGGCTTTTTGAGCACCATACATTTTAATTTAAAATGTCGCTTTCCCTTTTTCCTAGTCAAATACTAGTATGTGAAACAGGCTTTTGCAGCTCATAATCTCTTTTTCATTTTGAGATTTACATTTGGTGAGCTCTATTTGTAAAAACATAAAAATAAACATGGGAAGATATATAGGCACAAGTCTATGCAAGTATCAAGACAAACAAGACTATTGACCAATCATTCATGACAAGCTTGAAGATCTATTTACAACAATCACACAAAGATTTCAAGATTTCTCCCACAAAGATATATGTGCATATAGAACAAGCTACACTCGTAAATGTATTACGTCATTAGTACGAAGGTACTAGGCCAAACTCCCATGTGATATACACAACACAAGCGATCAAACTTTTTGAAGATTTTTCAATTTTTATGGGTTTTTGAATTTTTGAACACACTAAAAAACATAACAAATAAAGTAAGATCAACAAACACAAGTATAAAACAACAACAACCAAAAAAAAAAAAAAAAAAAAAAAAAAAAAAAAACTTGAAAAAGAAACACATGCTTTAAGCAAAAAGCAATGCATAATATGATGCATGAGCCTATGATCCTAAACATTGGAAGTATTGATGCATGGACATAGGAGGTGATCATGCATGAGTACCCTTCTTCACCCACACGTCACGTGCGTTTGGGGTGATATCCCTATAGGATTGGGTACGAGTGTTAGGACTTTCAAACCTTCTAGTGAAGCTTTCCAAGCAGTTGGTAAATGCACCAATCATCTTCATCACGTCCATCATTCCGGGATCACCATTTCGACCTCTTGATGGCTCAATAACCCAAGTCCTCTTGTCATTCCTTGGTCCTCTTGACCTTTGATCACTAGCATTCCTCAATGCTCTCAGCTTATGACAATTTGGTCGGGTGTGCCCTTGAAGTCCATAGTGATGACACATATGATTCGTTCTAGGACCTCTTTGTGATCGTGGAAGAGATTTTTCTTTGGCTTCAGACCTGACCACAGATTGATTGCGGGGCTTGTTCAACATCCTTTGCTCAGCCATATTCTTCTTCTTCTCCACATTGGCTTTCTCAATAGTAGGGACAACTACTTTTGGTTCTTTTGCCTTCACAAAGTTTACTTCCTTGGTTACCTTGATACTCGAACTACTTTCTCCAGTATATCCCAACTCGGTTTTGTCGGAGAAAGATTTTTGTGAAGAGATGACATCATCAAGCTTCTTGGTAGAGACTCGGTCTACTCTGGCATTTGCTTGAACCACTTCAAACTCAAGAAATTTCACCTTTGTGTAGGCCTCAGTTAACTCACCATTCAGCGTCTTAATCTCACACTTGGCCTCCTTATAGCGCACTAGAAGACTCTTATAGTCCTCCTCTGCCTTCTTCATCTTTTTCACGGCTGCCTTGGCCACCCTTGCATATTCTCCAGATTTTTCAATAAGTGAGTTGTAGTTCTCTTGAAGACCAGCTGTATCTTCATCTTCTTCAACATCCGATTCTTCTACAATTCCCATGGATTCCTCATCACTATGCTCTCCAAGTTCTTGCACAAGCAAATTCAAGTCCTCCGAAGACTCAACATGAGCAATAGTCATAAATGCTGAGAAATTCCCTTCTTCATCACAGCTTGCTTCCGAATCAGAATTGGAAGAATTCAAATCACTAAAGGTTGTGGCATATGCCTTGCCCTTCCCTCTCAAATAGTTAAGACACTTCTTCTTGAGATGCCCATGATCGTTGCATTCAAAACATACAATCCCTTGAGGGGATTGAAACTCCTTCCCATCTTTCATCTTGAACTCCTTCCTATCACCCTTGGAGGAAGAGAACTTTCCTTTGCTGAAAGGCTTCCCACTGTTTTTCAGAAATTTTCGGAAGTTCTTTGCAAGGAATGCTACGTCCTTCTCCACATCATCCCCTTTGGTGGAGTTGTCCATTCTCTCTCGATGGTTTTAAAAGCAAGAGATTTGCTCGGTTTATGAGAAGGCAACCCAAGCTCATACATTTGGAGAGACCTAATGAGCTTTTGGATCTTAATTTCATCCAAATCTTTACTTTCCTCTATAGCTATGACTTTTGCTCGGAAGCTTTTTGGTAGAGACCTCAAAATTTTTCTCACCACCTTAGCATCCTCAATCTTCTCACCAAGATTGAGCTTCGCAATCACAATTTCGTTGAGCTTTCTATAGAATGAATCAAAGGACTCATCATCTCCCATCTTAAGCTCTTCGAATTTGGTGGTTAACATCTGAAGCTTTGTGTCCTTGACTTTCTTTGTTCCTTCATAGGTGGTCTCCAATATCTCCCAAGCTTCCTTGGCTACTGTTATATGAGAAATCCTGTGGAACTCATCTGGAGAAACACCACAAAAAATAGCATTCAAAGCTTTACTGTTAGCATTGGCTGCCGCAAGGGCTACTTTATCCCATGTGGATTTTCCATCCTACTTCTACGGCATCCCAAACAGTATCATCAATAGAACACAAGAAAGCCCTCATTCGGACTTTCCAAAAAGCATAGTTGTTACCATCAAAATATGGTGGAACATTTAAAGATTGAGACCGGTCCATCTCAATATGGGGTCAAGGATCGCACTAAGGTGTTTAAACTACAATGAGTGCACCCGCTCTGATACCAATTGAAAGCACGAAAATGTGTTAAATAACACAAGATGTTTAGACCCTCAAATTAAGGTTACGGCTTGGTTGATTTTACACTAACTTAATACTAAGTGCGGAATAGTGTAAACACAAGCGTATAAGCAAGACAACTACTCCATATTTAAAGCAACACAGTAGTAAAAATGAAATGAACAAGAGTAGGGAAGAGAGATGTAAACACAAATAACAACGAGACGTGTTATCGAAGAGGAAACCGAAGAACTCGGTGAAAAACCTCTTCGCCGCCCTCCAAGCAGAAATCGATCCACTAGACAATCAGTTGGGATACAAGGGTGCGCAAGAAACCCTCCAAGCCTAATCTACCCTCTGTACCTAAGCCCTCCAAGCTCCTACTCTAACAAGGCTTCTCGGAACCATGTCTTGTCTAGCTTTCTAAATCCCGCAACAAGCTCCATGTTGCATCTGCCATTCTTGGCTTCTTCCAATGCTTCCCAGTAGCACCAAAACTTCACTTGACACTCTCAAAGGGTGTGGTAAGTGTTTGGGCTATCAACCTCTCAATGGTATGGAAATGGAGAGGTAGGAGATGAGGAAATTCCACAAACAAATGTGTAGAGAATTGTTGGTATAATAATTTCTAACTCTCAAGTGTTTTTGCTAGGGTTTTCTCTCAGAGGCTCTCCTTATCATTTGTGGGTAATATGGGTATAAATAGTGTAGGCACAGAAAGTGTGTATCAGACTGGACAGGCTGGCAGAACAGAATGTCTCGCAAGTGTCTCGCGGGAAGGCCTTACCCATGAGATACTTGCAAGACACAACTGTCTCCATCTGGCCTGACTCTTCGCATTCCAGTCATGTGCAAGGCACATGCTTCCTTTGGCGGGAAGCTTAGTCGCGAGATACCCGCGAAAACCTTCTTTGCTTCAATTTCTTGAGTCTTCACACTCTCTCTCACTATCACACAACCCTTACAATGAATTCCCACAACAAATACAGGGTACATAAGATTGAATAAAATTACAATCAAATTTGGCACAGAATAAAAGCCAACAAAATACATATTTGAAAATCACAACTTTACATCTTCGATTCCATATTGCCTAGATAACCATTGAGAAGAGAGTAGGGTCCCGATTTTCTAGAAATATGCAGCCTAGTAAATCCATAAAATTATCACTTTGTTTCAGTCTACTGTGATTCCATAAAAGGACTACCTGCTATAATTCTGCAAGCTTCAGATAGAGGTATAAAGCATGATGAACATCTTCTTGTTGTGATTGACATAGGTCACACCTGTCATCTATGATAACTTGCCGTTTTACAAGATTCATCTTTGTGGGAAGGGAAATGTTACTTTTGATTTCGGTATGAAATGTTACTTTTGATTGAGTTTTTTTGTTGGATAGGTTTAGATTTGATTTGTTTTTGTTTTGGGTTTTTGGATTCTATGTCTAAACGTTTTTTTTTTCTCAATTTTAAATATGATTTAGTCTTTTAAAAGACTTGATTTTGGTTCAGGGTTACGTTTTTGGTCTAGCATTGCCCATCTCCGGCTCCATTCAACCACAACCTCAACGTACGCACAACAATTTGCCTCTCCATCTTTTATTTTCTTCTCACAAAACCTAAACCCAATGCATCAAACTTCTAATCCACTTCTTCCTCCAGCAACGTCTCCATCTGCTCCTCCTTCTCCTTACCTCTCCGGATGGCGTCGGCTCACCAAGTTGAGTTTTTCATTAGTTTTGAGTGAACTTCTAGCTTTATGGGTTTAGTATTTAATTGGGTTTTATGAGTTTTGTGTGTTTGTAGTGGAAATTTGAGGTTTTTAATTCATAGATTTACTGAGATTTATAGTTGTTAGGACATATGTGATTCAATGTTAGGAACATATGTCAATATTTTATATAATTGGTTAATCCTTTGACAAAACGCACTTTACTAGTAATTGGGTAGATCTAGGATGTGTTTAATACTTCAAGAAACAAGGTTTCAAGTTCAAGTGTTAAAGCCATGCAAGTTTGTCCAAGAATTAAGTGAGAAAGTGCTGGATTTTAAAGCTCGACAGCTAGCATCTATCGAGGTTTAAAAGCTGCTGAAGCCCGTGGCTTGACAGCTAGCTCAATAGATGGCTATCTATCGAGGTTTATGAAATTCAGTTTTTCAGAGCTGTTTTTCATCCAATCCGTGAGTATGTGTTTAGGCTTTCTTTTCTCACAACCCTAAACATATATAAGGATTATTTTAAGGGCCCTCAAAGGTTGCACAGTTGCACAAGTGTGGAACAAAGTCTTGTTCATGCAAATTGTGACCGGAGACAGATTTTGCCCTAGTTCATCTTTCTATTGAGGAAGTTGCTGTGTTTGTACACCGTAGGGTTTTGTGACCAAGAAGCTTCTTTATCTTCATCGTGTGATGAACTGAAGAACTTTGCAACCAACATTCTTCTCAAGTTGGTGATTAAGTCACGTACTGGGATCCGCGCAATTGGTTAGTCACGTACTGGGAGTCGTGCATTGAAAATGAGAGATTGTCACTACAGAACAAGTCCAATTGGGTTCAACTGTAGGTTGGTATAAGGTACTGGGATTCCTTTACTTGTAACCGCTTGTTTTGATAATAGTGGATTCTCGGGAGTGGTGACCTTAAAATCACCTGGTGGGGTTTTTGCCGTGTAGGTTTTCCCCATTCGTAAACAAATCACCGTGTCAATTTATTTTCCGTTGCACCTAGTTTAATTGGTGATTTTGTTTATGCTACCATGCATCTTGCATGTTTATTTGATTAATTAATAAACTTGGCTAATTAATCAATTAATTCATCACAAGGGGTCAATACATTCTTGGCCTATCAATAGTGAATTATTTAATAGTTTGATTAGCTTAATTTTTACTTTAAATAACTGAAAAATTATGCTTATCACCTTAAATAACCCCTAAATCCTAGATCTCTACAGATGTAGAAAGAAGGTTCATTGAGGACTTGGGGATTTTTACATACTAATATTGCCAATGACCAAATTTTCTCAAATTTGTCCTTCAAATATTGCTCTAATGCATGCCTTACAAGGTTCTCATAGCATAAAAGTATTTAGTATATATTCTATCTCTTTGTACATAGATCTATTGGTATGGTTGTCACTCATGCACAACTCGTGGTTGAAGTTATAAGCATGGAGAATGGTGTTGTGTGCTATAGTGTTGAGTTTTATTGTGATTATGATGTGAAATATTGATCTCCAATCTCACCTGTTATTGTCTTAATGTCCTCTATTTTATTTTTCTCCACTTTACAGTGGACCTTTGAGGGCTTACATTGAAGGTTTGCGTTTATTTTCATCTTTTCTCATCAGGTCCTTTTCTGTTTTTGTGTGTGTGGGCTGTGCTTGCATGCAAATTTGAGTAATAAAATTGCTCAACATAGTTTCATCGTGTGGTTATCTTAGTTTTAAAATATAGTCAACAAGTTGCAAGTTACAGGAAATTAGAAATATTTCTAATTGCTACAGTATTTCTACAAAGTGAAAATTCATATCTTATTCTAAGTTGCATGTTGAAGAGTGATTTGGGAGGGCAAAGAGTATTTGATCTCAATTAGTTCTGATTGTGTTTGTTTTGTTTATGACATTCAATTACAAACTTTTAAATTGATTTGCACTTACAGTTGATTTGCATTGCATTTAGGTGGTTTGAATTAGAATTCAACTAACATTTTATATATAAAGCTGTATTTATATGAAAACCATTTTACTAAATTTAGGTTGTATTCTAATTTAGAATTCAGATAGTTCAAATGTACATTTAAAAAAAAAAAAAATTCTTCTTAAATGTTGTTATACAATATATTTATATATTGGTTGCTGCATCATTATGTCATGGAAGTCTTTCCAATTGAATTTTTGGCAGCCACATCTATTCCCTAATTTTGAATATCACATGATAACATGTATAAGCTGCAATATCTATAATGTGTGAATGGTGATTGAAGTCTGCAAGGTTTTTTATAGTTATTACAAAGTTAACAAAAAAACTTAGAAAATTTGTTGACATTTGCTTAGAAGTTGTGCAAACATGATTTTTTTGCAAAACTATAATATGGAAATTGGTTCAATTTGGTTTCTATTTAGAGGCTATGTAGATTTTTTTAATTTTTTTTAGTACTGGGTCGTTGCCTGCTATAATAATTTGATGTTAAGCAAGACTTTGTTGATGGTGGTTATGTAAGAAGGATTTGGTTCTAGGAAGACTGAAGCCAAAAATATGTAAAAGTGTGGTAGGGGTGACATCTTATAGTATAATCAATGGTGTGGATTGTGGAGTAATTGCAGATTTATTTGGAGGGTGTTTGCTTTTATGGCTAAGTGTCAATTGGACAAGAGGTTATGCAGGAGGCAACGTAGCAAGGCTTCTATTGGATTATTTTCTCAATTAGCAATAAAGGTGGAGAGATATATTTACAAGTATGAGGCTTTCTACCTTGGCAAAGTCAAAGACAATCAATGTTACATGTAATACTAATCATAGAGAATTTTTCTTGCACTGTTAATTCCAGTGCTCTTCTTAGTACTTTCTTTACCACAATGAAAAAATAAAAATGCATGTTGCCTATAATATAAATGTGAGATATCTCTTCTCAAAGTTTGTACTCTTCCTCTCTCCCTGAACAAAGTTTGTAAATATCAAATGTAAAGATACATGAATAGGTGATGGTTTTTGTGTTGACGCACTTTTGAATTGAATAAAATATTCTCTTTTTTATCCATTAGAAAGTGACAAGATTTGGCATTAGTAGTTGATTGGTTTTATTTGGAGGATCAATTGGGGCTTAATTATGATTTAGATTAGTATTTTGGGCAAGATTTGTGTTAGGTTCTAAGACTTTAGGAACTAATGTATTAGAACTTCAATTTGTAATATGTTAGCAAACCATGATCAAAACATAAAGTCTAGATTTAGGCTTGTTCAAAGTGTATTTAATTGTAAAATTGGAATAGAGTGATTACAGAAATTATTGGGAAAAATCTACAAGGCTCGATCAATCGAAAATTAGGCTCGATTGATTGAACCACGTGTAGATTTATTTTTCTGCAGAAATTCCAATTCAGCCCAAGCCCGTTTGACGTGTAGGGTTTTGTGTTTTACTCTAAGTATAAAAGGAAAAACCCTAGCTAAGTTTTAGATGTCTTTTGAAGTGCTATATGTTGAATCTTTTGTGAGATCTAGAGGTGTTTACCTTCATACACACACTTAGGGTTATCAAGATCAAGATTCATGTCAAGAACTTGATGATCTCTTCAGTTGCTGTACAAAGAACTTTAAAGAAGATCTGAAACCTTTGAGTGGAGTCTCAAAGTCACAAGTAGGAGAACTTGTGGTTGCTGTGGATCAAGGAAAGAAGTAGTCCGTGGACTCGAAGCTGTCACGTGGTCGGGGTAGTAAGTTTTCTACTTGAGGTAGCAATAGGATGTTAGTGGTCTAAGTTCTCTTGTAAAAATTTCAATTCTTTCATAGTGGATCTGTTTTACCTTGAGGATAGCTAGGTTAAATCCTCCCCAGGTTTTTTACTAGTTTGGTTTTCCTAGATTATCATATCGTTGTGTTCTTTATATTTCCACATTATTTACGTGATATGATTTTATTGTGTTAACCTAGAACTGAATAATTTATCTAAGTAATCACTTGGCTAAATAACTAGGTTAAACATCTTGTGTTAAGGGGTCTAAAAACGTACAATTTGGTTTTGATTAAAGGATTTTGGTTAGAAGAAGTATTGTTTTTAGGGTATTTGGCTTGGGTCAATGTTTTGGGTATTTAGAATCAATTTAGAATATTTAGGTTGCTTTGATTTTGAGTTCATGTAGAATGAAGATTTGCTTTGTTACTCAAAGCGCAAACCTTTGAGCAATCAAAACTACTCTAAAGTTTTATTTTAAATTTTAAAGTTTTTGTGTTTGTTGTTTCTGAATGGTCCCTTTTTCAAAGCCATTAGAACCATGCAGATTAGTCTTGAACCACTGTGAGTATTGTTAAGAATGTACCTTCATTTGAAATTGAAATTGAAATTGAAAAGGGAGAAATAAATTAGAGAAGAAGACAACTATTTGAAGTGGTAATTCTAGATCTAACTCTATCCAAGTTGCATTGGCAAGTATATCTACTGTATAGATATAGTTGTATTCCTAACTTATTGCAGAGAAACTTAGTATGAATTATATTTACTATGATTGATTGCACCAGTTTCATTTAACAGCTCTTCATGGTGATTGTTAGGAAACATTATCTAGGACATTAGGTGAACTACCCTATTTCTTAAATTCTTCTCCTACCGCTTTCTTTCTTTGCCACATATCTTTGCTTTGTTCATTATATGCATGTATATTTTAAAAGCGAAAGGCTACACCAATTTTAGGAATCTTAACACACCATTAAGACCGATGTAAAATAAAGCTAAAGGGCTGCCTTGACCGTTAGTTTTCATGCCAACACCAGCCTTGGACAGCCAAAACCATAGGCAAACACACCATTAGATCATCGAAACCTCCACCAGGAAAGGTTTTTATTTACCCTTTTTAGATTTGGGTTAAAATATGACTTAGTTTTGGACATTTTGATGGATTTGTATAGGTTTAGGTATTTGTGTTAGATTCAGTTTTGTTTTGGATTTTGGTCTTCTTGGTTGGTACTGTTATGGTTCCATGGTGAGATTTGATAATTTGGGTAAATCTTTATTCTCAAATGATGGCTTTATTGGAATTTTTGTATTGTGATCTAATACTATGATGTGGGAATTTTGTTGGAACTATGGCATCTTTCTATGATGTTAGATCTTACAATATGGCAACCTTGAATTCTTTTTTTTCTTTTTTCCTAATTTTCTGGGGTGGTGTTGTTGTTCATTTATCTTCTCCTTTTTTTTTTTTTTTTCTTTTATCTGCCTATGGGATTTGATGATCTGCGTATGTAACTACATTTTTTGAACTTTATAGGCCTTGATGTTTGAATGAAAATGAGCTTTTTTATTTTATTTTATAGGCTGAGTGGGTAGCTATTCTTTGATGATAACTTGATATTATCCAACCAACTAATGTGAATGCTCTTAGGGTGTGTATGTGTGTATGTATCTATATCTATCACACACACACATTGAATCTCTATGTTTACTTGAAATTAAAAGTTACTGTTTGGCTCATATATGCAACACTACTCATTCTAAATAAAGAAATGGATTACTTTACTTTAACTTGGTTGATTCAAGAAAAATTTAAAAATTGATCATCCTTATGTTTGTAAAATTGTTTGAACAGTTTAGATTTATAAAGAATATGATTATTATACATAAAAAGGGAATTTCATAAGACACCGTTGCAACATTGTTTTGCCCTATATATATGAAGAACTATGACAGGGTGTTGCACTAATAAATAATAATCTTAGTTGGCCCTCTCCATTCTTATACTATATATATATATATATATATATATGTGTGTGTGTGTGTGTTCTTCTGTTTTTGTTTCTTTTTTTTTAATTTATTTTTTTTCCTAGTTGGTTGACGAGGAAGGGGATGAAATCTTGATTTTGATCAGAATTTGGTTTATTGTCCAGATGATGGCACTTACACTATGAAAAATGTTCTGATTCAGAATACTGAACAATTGGAGTTGGTGAGGGAGGAGATCCGTGTTTCCTCACTATTCAGTCATCCCAATCTGCTTCCACTTCTTGATCATGCTATCATTTTTGTTAAGGTAACCAGTCAGAGTGGTTATTCCTATCTAATTTACAATTATTATTCATATATTTTTCTTAATATAAAACTTGACACTTACAGAATTGTTACATGACTGTTGCCTTAGTTGGACTACTTTAGTATAAAATTGATGGTATCAAACCATAGTTTTGGCTTTGAATTTGGTCACTAGCCCACAAGAAGTTGAAACATTTCATTTAAACACAAGGAAATGTGGTAAACACATTGGCAGTTATTATTGTTGGGGTTGCAATGTTGCGTACCTTGAAGTTTAACTTATTTGAATTCTCATTTTTCCCTCAGCCCGACAATTTGTCTTCCCTCAATTGTTGTACTTCTAGAATTTTTTAATTTTTTAATTTATATAATAAATAAAAAATTAGAAAAAATACATGAATTGTGTGATAACTTTGATATATGTTTGGATGGTTTTAATAAAAGTATTTCAGTTAGAATTGGTTTTTGCTTAGAGTAGTTGTTTTGGTTTGGTTTGGTTTTGGATATTTGGGTTAATATGGTTTTGGGTCATTTTTCAATCAACGTAAGAGTTTTTGCCTCTAGATATCCATCACGCCACTTGAATGACTATTCCAACCTAAGAGTTTCTAAACTTTTCACTCAACTTTCATCAGGAACAATTTTAGGTTTGCTTATCTCTCTCTTGGAGTCAATTGTAAATTTCATTTATCATTGATTTTTTTTTCCTGGGTTTGTAGGTGAAAAGGGGTGAGTCCTTAATACAATCCAGTCTGAGAAGATAAGGTACGACAAATCTATAATTTTTACTTTATTGAAATCTCTTTGAATTTGTGCCTTCAAAATTTGTGGCGAAAAGTTTCAGATTTGTTGAATCGAAGGGTTTTGATACAATGATTTGTTTTGATCTGTAATTTTTTCTCATTTATGGAAAAATAATTTAATTGCCTTTTCTAATTCTCAGGTTACAGAGAGGTATTAACATATTCCTCTTGCTTAATAGGGAAGTGGTTGACCTGTTAAAGAGATCAAGCTATCCTTCTACTAGCTTAAGATTGTATCTTTTAGATCTTTTACCCAGATCTTAGCATGCAACAATTAATTCTTCTATTTTTTCAAAATTTCCTCTCTATTTCATTTAGATACTTGGTGACAAGTGAAGCCACTTTTCTTTTTCTTTTTTCAAAGAAAAACATGTGTGATGATTTGAACATCAGCAAACCCAAGTTCTATATATCAAAGTTTTGGTTCTAAAATATTATCAACAAGTATTTAATTATCTAAAAACTTTTTAGAATTTGCTTTGTTTTGCAAAGTTTATATTGGGGGAAGACATGACTAGAGTCAACAAATGTGTCTGTACTACATAGTTACTATTTCAAATGCCATAATGATCCTCTATGGTAATCATCTAATAAGATATTTAAAAGCCTAATGGAGAGTGACTATTCTTTAATATTTCAACTTATTTATGTATACTTTTCATCTTTCGTAGCAATTGCATACAGGTAAATTAGAGGCAAGAATCTCATGATCTTGAGAAGAAGGCTTTATGAAAAATATAACCAATATTGCAAAATTTAGATGAACTGAAAAATTGTTGGGGTAAAACATTTTAGATGCAGCATTGATGCTTCATTGAAGTTTAAGTTGTTTTCCCCTTATTTCTAAGTAAGTTATGAGATATCTATTAGGTGATGGCAAGTACACCAAGTTCAGATTTTTATGTCAATCTTCTTGCACTGCAAATGCTTGACATGTTTTATTTGCTTAAACTCACATTCTTTTATTTATTTAAAGATAAACACTGTTTTCTCTTAGGTATGATAGCTCATAAAAGCGTAAATATTCTTTGATAGGAAATGTTGGATGGTTTTGAAGATATCACATTTTTATATACAAAATAGAAGAGCATTGTGAATAATTCCCTTTGTTTAAAATCATTTCAACTTTACGAAAGTAATAAAAATGGGGGTTGCTCATTTCAAATGTTCCTCCAAGTGGACTCTTTGAGAAGGGAAGTACACATATGAAGTGATTTAAAGAGACTAATGTTTAAACTTTTTAAGGGATATTGGATACTATATGTTTAAATATACTCCTTTATTTAGGTTTGAATGCATGCAATGAAAGAATGAGAACTAAGTTTATGTTGAATGTAAAGTTTATCTATATATCTAAAAGCTAGTCTATCTATATATATCTAAAATCTAAAGCGTAGTATTTATTGTTGCTACGCTCCAGTTGAGCCACATCAGCAGCCATTTCATCTTTCTTTTTTTTTCTTCATTTTTTAAACAATATAAATATAAAAAAAATAGTGCAACTTTACATATTCTTTAACTTATTGAATCTAACTCACCACTAAATCAAGCCTCTTCCAATTCTCAACTCTTCCTTTTCCCCTTTAAAACCAATTGGCTCTTTTGAAGTTCAAACCTTTCAATTGACACCCCCACAATTAACTATGTTATTTTTAACACTATAAATTTTCAATTGCTCTCTCTACCTGCAAAAGCTACCAAAGCTGCATTTGATTTGGAAAGTCTCTTCGTGGTGTGTTCTTTCCCTTCTTATTTTTCCTTTTTCCTTAACTTTGGTTTTTCAATTGGAATTTTTTAAAGTTTGTGGCTGATATGCTTTTTTTTTTGCATTGCCAACAATATGATCACTTTGGGGCTATAGGTGCTAGGATTTGGTTTGTCGATTATGTGAAGTCAAGGATTAGAAATCTCTACAACAACTTCTTACTTCATATTCATGTTGTACAATTTTTATTTTATATTTGTGTTTTACCAGTTCAATTTATTTTTCTTTGAAATTTTAAAGAAAACCAAGTTTTCTTACATCTAATATTTGTTTAATTCTATGTAAGCAAAAGAAAGAAAGAAAAAATCAAAGTTTGATGTATCTACTTTTAATAGTTTTGAATCAATAATAGAGGATACGCTGCAGTTTTACTCCAACTACTGCTTTCATATTTTTCAACTCAATGGTTCTTTTTTTATGTGAGATCTTTCTCAATTTCTATTTGGCTCCGAAAGTCATAAATACTATGTTTAGCACACTATTTCTTATTATGTCACAAGGAAATAGAAAGTTTCTTATTGCAATCCAATAGACAATAATAAATTTGCCTCAAAAGTTTGATGGGTTTGTGCGTCACAAGAAAATAGAAAATCTTAAAATATGGTTGGGGTTTAATTTTTAAATGATTTTGGTAATGCTAAATGTGGAATTTGGTTCTTGTAGGATTTAGAAATATTGATCCAGATACATGAGAGTTTGATAATGAAGATTTCTTAAGTGACCAAAGACATTTCTAAAGAACTTTAATAAAAGAGAGAATTTTTTCATCCTTTTTCATCATAGGATTGGACGTTTTATTCCAATTAAACTTTTGTGTTGGGCACGTAAGGACTCCAAGCACTAGCCGACCTTGATATATCTATTTACTGAATTGCGGCAAAGCCACACATAATACCTTAGCTGACTTATGTTAGTAATATAAATACACATGTTCAATGGAAATTGTTTTGGAGTATTAGTGCCACATTATTAGAATATGTCTTTCCCTATTCTTTGTTATTCTTTAGAGTCTAAGACATGACTTTGTTCTAGAGATTTTCAATTGATCGTTGAGGAGTCTAAGTCGTGACTTTGTTCTAGAGATTTTCAATTGATCATCTGAGGCATGATATGTTGGTTCTAATGATGACATTAGGAAAGCTTGCAGAGTAGTAGTAAACTACAAGAGCATACCTTTAATAAATGAAACAAAGGCTAAAAAAAAAACAACAACAACAACAACAAATGATGTCCTTAGCAAGAGCAATGCAAAACCCATCAAATGAGTCTATTACATTATTGTTTGTGGTTTTTGAAACAATAAGATAAACAAACTGAGCTCACCATCATTATTTTGATATTGGTTCATTTACAAGTGATTCATATATTTGACTCGCACTTATTCTTCTTCAATAATTAAGAAAAACTTCATTAGCTCAAAACAAATGTCACAACCTGAGATGCTATTCCTAAAATAGGGAAAATAGCAATCATCACTTCATCAATTCAAACAACCCAACTCTGCACAAAGCAGATTGAAAATATAAATGCTATCTAACTTTTTTTTCAATATAGTTATAATGGGGAGGGAGGATTTGAACCTTGGATGTCATGGACACACCAGGAGATGCCAACTTTTTGAGATGCAATACTCTTGCCTAAATGCTATCTAACTAGATAACATTAGATTGATACAACTAAATTCTAATTAAAACACTTTTGACTCCCAATTGCTGCATCAATAACAGATCCTCAACCCGCAACCATTTAGACCATACAGATTGAAACCTGCCAAATTAGCACTTCACAATCTCCCTACACTTCAATTAGATTTTAGAATCAGGTTTAAGCATTCTCCAGTTGATAAAAATCACTTCATTGAGGATGGTGTTCTCTAAGTTGCTCCTTGCTTCCATTTTAGCAATGACATCACTTTTAGTGATTCTAATAATCTATTCCTTTGTCTTGACTACTATATCATAAAGCCTACCCTTTCTTTGAATTCACAAGTGGCAAATTGTTGCCCACAATGCCACTTTGCAAAGAGAAGTTATGAACCACGTTTTAGGCTTGCACAATGGGTTTCTTGCATAGTAGGTTTCTTTCACTTTGCATGCCTATACACATTTCTATTTTTAGAAAAAAAATTTAAAAAAAAAATGAGAAGCTTATACTCCTATTTGTTTGTAATTCAACAAGTGGTTATAAGTTTAGTGATTTAAGACTTCTCTCATGATTCATTTGTTTGTTGTGGTTTTATCACGGATTTCCAAATGGGTAGATTGTTAGGACATATGTGAGATTGTTTGAGACATATGTTATGTAAATTGGCTAATCCTTTGACAAAATGCATTTTACTTGTAATTGGGTAGATCTAGGATGTGTTTAGTACTTCAAGGAACAAGAGTTCAAGTTTAGTATTGAGGCCATGCAAATCTATCCAAGAAACAAGTGAAGAAGTGCTGTTCACTAAAGCTCGACGGATAGCTCGACAAAATCATATCTATTGAGGTTTAATGTTGAAGCTCGACAAAAGCTGTATTTGTCAAGAATTACGAAATTAGAATTTTCAAATATGATTTCACGCATATCCATGTGTATTTGTGTACAGTTTCTTTTCTTACAACCCTAGACATATATAAGAATTATTTTAAGGGCCGTTAAAGGTGATGCAACTCGATGAAAAGTTATTGTGCATGCAAATTGTGACCAGAGACAGAATTTGCCCTAGTTCATCATATTCTCTCTAGAAGCTACTGCGTCTTTACGCCAAGGGTTTTATGACCAAGGAGCTTCCTAATTTACATTTTTGGATGAACTAAAGAACTTTGTAGCCAACATCTTTCTCAAGTTGGCGTGTTAGTCACGTACTGGGATTCATGCATTGAAAGGAGAGATTACCGCTACGTCACAAGTCCAATTGGGTATTGGGGTAAGGGTTCAACTGTAGGTTGGTATTAGGTACTGGGATTCCTTTTACTTGTAACCGCTTGTTTTTATAATAGTGGATTCTTGGGAGTAGTGACCTTAAATTCACCCGGTGGGGTTTTGCCTTAGTGGTTTTCCCCATTCGTAAAAATATCACCTGTGTCAAATTTATTTTCCGCTACATTAACTTAGTTGGTGATTTGTTTGTGCTACCACGCTTATAGCATGTAATAAAATCTAATTAATTCACTTGGCTAATTAATTGATTAATTTACCAAAGGGATCAATACATTTTTGGCCTATCACCATTGTTGCCCGAACAATTTATGTAACCAAAAGAAATAGGACATTGTTGAATGAGCTGCTTTGCTGGGAAATCCCATTATTAGTAAAGCTGGATTGTTTCTGCAAGTGTGTCCAACTCTCAATTATAAATAAAATGAACATGCTATGCTAAGATTTTTTTATATTATCTGAAAGGTCAAAAACGAATTGACCCCTTGTGATAAATTAACCAATTAATTTAGCCAATTGAATTAATTAAGTTAATTAACATGCAAAGCGTGGTAGCACAAACAAATCACCAATTAAACTAAGTATGCAGTGGAAAATAAATTGACACGGTGATCTGTTTACGAATGGAGAAAATCTACACGGCAAAAACCCCACCGGGTGATTTTTAAGGTCACCACTCCCGAAATTCCACTATTATCACAACAAGCGGTTACAAGTAAAGGAATCCTAGTACCTTATACCAACCTACAGTTGAACCCTTACCCTAATACCCAATTGGACTTGTTTTGTAGTGACAATTTCTCCTTTTGATGCACGGCTCCCAATACGTGACTAACCAATTGCGCGGATCCCAGTACGCGACTTTAATCACCAACTAGAGAAGGTTGTTGGCTGCAAAGTTCTTCAGTTCATCCCAACAATGAAGATTAAGAAGATGCTTGATCACAAAACCCTACGGTGCACAAACACAGCAACTTCTTTACAAGAACGATGAACTAGGGCAAATTTTGTCTCCGGTCACAATTTGCTTGAACAAACTTTGCTCAACACTTGTGCAACTTGTGTCCACTTTGACGGCCCTTAAAATAATCCTTTTATATGTCTAGGGTTGTGAGAAAAGAAAGCCCAAACACATAATCACGAATTAGAGTTAAAAAAGAACTGAAATTCTGTTTTTCATAAACCTCGACAAATGCCTATCTCATCTGTCGAGCTGCTGTCAAGCCACGGGGCTGGAACGGCTTCTTAAGCTTGATAGATGGCTAGTTGTCGAGCTTTAATGACAGGCACTTTTTCAACTTGTTTCTTGGACTGACTTGCATGTCTTCAACACTTGATCTTGAAACATAGTTTCTTGAAGTATTAAACACATCCTAAATCTACCCAAATACAAGTAAAGTGCGTTTAGCCAATTACATAAAATAGTGACATGTGTTCCTAACAAGTGAATCACATATGTCCTAATATTATCTTTTGGTGGTGTAGGTTGTTCATATTTGCTACCAATTTAATATGGATTATCTAATAAATTTCAAGTTCAAAAGGTGGTATATATAGTCAGGTATCTCTAAATATCAGTTAGAAATTGATGTTTACGTGGGTGTAATCAAATGGCTTTCAATAATTTGACTGAAAATTGATAATTAAGCCAAAGCATTCCATGAAGAGATGTTGCTACTTCTGGAATTGTTTCAAAGACACCAATCAAAGCTTGAATTTCTATGAGGTTGAATATATGTCATTGATTAGTGAAATGGATAGCTTAGGAGAGAATAAAAGTTAAGGGGAATAAGGGTCCTCCAGTTGTCTTTGTTGGGTTCATAAATTATGAACTGTAAAAGACAAAAAATTGAAAGAAAAAGAAAAAGAAAAAAGAAGGCATATGTAGCATGTTAGTGAGAATTCGGGGCAGTGCTAAAATAGCTAGTGGAAGCTTTTAACACAAAGTGAGAGTAAAAATAGAGGGAGATAAAAAAAAAAAATAATAAAAAAAAAAAAAAATGAGGTTGGTCTAAAAAATGAGGTTGGATTAAGTATTTGGGTTGGGTCTTACCCTATGACGTTTTCATTATTAATGGAACTACATAAAGGCAAGAATCTCCAAATAGTTTTAGAAAAATGCTCTTCATGTTACTTGTGTGAACTTACTATAATATTTTTTATATTATCTTTTGGTTCTGTAGGTTGTTCATATTTTCTACAAATTGATTACAAACTATCTATTAAATTGCGAGTTCAAAAGCTGGATTGTTTCTTCAAGTATGTCAAACTCTCAATTATAAATAAAATGAAAAGGCTATGTTAAAATATTTTTATACTATCTTTTGGTATGCTAAAGTAATTTTTTTATTATCTTTTGGTTTCTACCAATTTATTATTCATTCAAACATAGCTTCAAGGGCTGCCTCATACCTCAAGATCCTTGTGTTCTAGAGAGGCTTTGCTTCTGGTATGTATCAAACTATGCTACGATGGTTTTTTTTTTTTTTTTTTTTTTTTGCCTTTTATATGTATATATTAATCAGAAAGACTGAGATGTGGATTTGGATCTCTCATTTATATGTTAGTTGGTTGAAATGGTTGATCTATGATTCTTTGATCAAAATATTGGTTTTTGGAAATGGGTTTTGATTGTTTTTGTCATTGGTATCATATTTATTTTCCAAGTTTTGGTTTTGTTACTACTGAGATTAATGGGTTCTTGATTTGGAAATGGGGCTTGTTTGTTTTTGACATTGCTATCATATATACCAAGTATATTTGTGAGAGCCTCAAAAAAAGCCCTCAAAAAAGAGATTCGGGTACCTTTTAGGGCACCCCTCTTTTTGGGTAAGTGGTATGGAGTCGCCACTTATTTTTTTCTATATAAAAAAAAAAAAAAAAAAAAAAATTTAACAATACCAACACAAGCTTATACACAAACAATATATGTGCGGAATGATGTATATAAGCTATAACCAAATAGGTAAAACACTCTAAACCATAATTAATCACAAACACAGCAAAAATTAGAAGGTAAAGAGTAAGGGAAGAGAGATGCAAACACAAAGATAACATTGGCACGAGTTATCGAAGAGGAAACTGAAGAACTCGGTGAAAAATCTCTCCGCTGCCCTCCAAGCAGTCAAATGATCCACTAAAGAATACAGTTGGGATACATGAATAGCAGAAGACCCTCCAAGCCTAATCTACCCAATGCACCTAAGCCCTCCAAGCTTCTTGCTCCAACAGGGTTACGCCTAACCTTGTCTTCTTTAGCTTCCCGGATCCAGTAATAAGCCCATTGCATCAACCAAGTAAATTGGTCATCTCTAAACTACTTCCCAAGCACCAAAATACCTCATCATAGATATGGGTATGGTGAGATAAGGATTTGGCAAAATGTACCTTTCAAGGATATGTCAATAGAGAGGGTGAGAGTAGAGAAATTTGGAGAATCAAATAATGAAGATTGTGGATGAGTCAATCTTGTTTTTCTCTAGGGTTTCTCTCTCAAAATTCTCTCTGGAAACTCTCTACATTTCGTGGGTATAAAGGTATTTATAGTAGTGTATGTGAGGAATGTGAAAAGTTAGGTTTCATCCAAACAGGGCATTCTGGCGACTCAGACTCGCGACTGGAACGAGTCGTGAGTTTGAGTCGTGAGCTAACTGCCTGGCCAGACTGTATATTTTTGTCCTATAGTGCTCCAGCTATCGTGACCCTTCAGTTCCCTGCATGCATCACACGTGTGCCACTTTGGCGACTTGCCAGTCACGAGTCAGTCGCGAGATCCAGTCGCGAGACTCCTTTGATTTGCACACATCTTAAGTTTTCTTCACACTCTCTCACACATAACCCTTACATGATTCCCACCTAAATACAGGGTATCTAATTGCTAAAATACAAGCAAATTTGGCACGGAATAAAGCCAACACATAATTGAATAAATTCAATCTTACAAAATCTACTTGGGATAAGGCAGCCCTTGCAGCGGCTAATGCTAATAGTAAAGCTTTAAATGCTATATTTTGTGGTGTCTCACCAGATGAATTCCACGGGATCTCTCATGTGACAATTGCTAAGGAGGAATGGGAAATCTTGGAGACCACATATGAAGGCACCAAGAAGGTGAAAGATACAAAGCTACAAATGCTTACCACTCGCTTTGAAGAATCAAAGATTAGCGAAGATGAGGCATTTGACTCCTTCTATGGAAAATTGAATGAAGTGGTGATTGGCAAGTTTAACTTGGGAAAGAAGACGGAGGACTCCAAGGTTGTTAGGAAGATCCTACGATCATTGCCAGAGAGCTTCCATGCCAAGGTCACCGCCATCGAAGAGAGCAAACTCCTTGATAAGATAAAGATTCAAGAACTCATCGGTTCTCGTCAAACATATGAGCTATCTCTACCATCACAAAGGAAGAGCAAATCTCTTGCTCTTAAGACGATCAATGAGAGAGTTGAAGCTCAAGATTCCTCGGATGAGGATGAGGTTGAAAAAGAGGTGGCGTACCTTGCAAAGAACTTTTTTCAAGTTCTTAAAATTCAAGAAGGATGGGAAGTCTTTTGAGAAAGGTAAATTCTCAAATTTCAAGAAGGACAAGAAAGACTTCAAGAAGAAAGACTCCAAAGACTCATCTCCATCTCAAGCAGTCACTCACTATGAGTGCAAAGCGCATGGCCATGTGAAGAAAGAATGCCCTACTTATTTGAAGGCAAAGGGTAAAGTCTTTGTTACAACTCTAAGTGACTCGGATAGCTCCAACTCCGATTCAGAAGAAAGTTGTGATGGAGAAGGAAACTATTCCGCGTTTATGACCATTGCACCCGTGGACTCTTAGGAAGATTTGAGCACTCTAGTGGAAGGGCTCGACGAGCACACCGAAGTGGAGTCTATGAGGGTTGGAGAGGAATCCGATGATGAAGATGAAGAATGCATTTATGAAGATGAAGAATGCATCTATGAAGGAGCAAAGGGATTGCAGGAATCCTATAATTCCCTTCTTGAGAAGACCGGAGAGTATACTAAAGTGGCTAAGGTAGCCATTAGAAAAATGAAGAAAGTAGAACAGGATTACAAGAGTATACTTGTGAGGTATAAAGAAACAAAATGTGAAGTTGAAATGATGAATGAAGAGCTAACGAATGCCTATTCTAGGATCAAGTTTCTTGAGCTTGAGGTTATTCAAGCTAATGCCAAAGTGGAGTGTGTTGCTTCAAAGAAACTTGATAAGGTGCTTGCATATCAAAAGCCCTCTTTCGATAGAAGTGGCTTGGGATACACCAGAGAAAGTAGCTCAAGCGTTAATGTGTCTAAGGAGATGAAGTTTGTTAAAGCCAAAGAACCGGCGGTTACAACCCCTCGTGTTGAAAGTGTGAAAGTTGAGAAAAAGCCAAATGTGGTTACTCAAAAGGTTTTGACAAAGCCTCCAAATCCAATTGTGGCCAAGCCCAAAGAAAAAGGGAAGTCTCTTCTAAAGGCACAAAGAGGTCCTCAAACTCAACACTTTTGTCATCACTATGGAATCCGAGGACATACTAGGCCAAATTGCCACAAGCTTCAAGCATTGAAGAATGCAGGTTCTCAAAGGCCAAGAGGACAAGGAAAGGGCAAGGGGAATCACAAGCAATCAAAAGGGTAAGAAGTAGATCCCGGTATTGGTGATGTGATGAAGATGATAGACACAATCAATTCTTGTATGACCAACTTCACCCTATGGTTTGAGAATCGTCACTCAAGTACCCAATCCTCTAAGGATATCACCCCAAATGCACGTGCCGTGTGGGTGAAGAAGGGTACTCATGCATAAGCATTATAACATGTCCATGCATTAATTCTTTCGATATGTTGTGACATTGTTGGTTGTTTGCTTATAGTTTTTTTTTTCCCTAGCATGTTTTAACTGTTTTTGTTGTTTAAAAGCTTTGAATGTTTTTTTTGTTTTTTATCAATCTTTACTTGCTTTGTGTCAAAAATCCAAAAACACATAAAATGTAGAAAATCCAAAAAGTTTGATTGGCATTATTGTGTATTGTCACACGCATGCTTAGCTTTGTACCTCCGTACTAATGGCTTTATGCATTTACGAGCTTAGCTTGCTCTTTATGCATTCATATCTTTGTGGGAAAAATCCTAACATCTATGTGATTGTTGTAAATTGATCTTCAAACTTGTCATGAATGATTAGTCAATAGTTTTGTTGATCTTGAGACATGCATAGACTTGTACTATATATCTTCTCACTCTTTTATGTTTTTGCTTATAGCTCAACCAATGTCAAATCTCAAAAAGAGATAATGAGCTGCAAAAGCCGTCGCACATACTAATATTTGACTAGGAAAAAGGGAAAGCAACTTGTATTGAAAATGTATGGTACCCAAAAAGCCAAAGGCTTACTCTCAAAAATGAAATACCAAAGGCTTACTCTCAAAAATGAAATATCAAAAATTTCAAGCATTGATCTCAAAAAGAGATGTCATGTTCTAAAAAGATCAAATGTTATGAAGTGTAAGAAGGCAAATGAAAAGCTTCAAAGTTATGTAATCAAGTCTTTGTGGGAGGTCATATATGCTCATTTCTATAATTGAGATTGGTCACTCTACTTAGTGCTAATTGTGTATGCCTTGGTTGAATTGATCATTGAAGCTTCATGTTAGACTAAGGACTATCTCACATTTGATACCCACCCACAGCACACATGTCTATGTTCAATAAATGCCTTATTCATTTGTGTGATTGTACTTAATTAAATGTGTTGTACATAATCATATGTTGATCAAACACAAAAAGATTTTTGAGTATTTTAGTTGTTTTTGAAAAGTGTTTTGCTTCAAAATTTTTCTCAAAAATCCAAAAATTTTCAACTCTGCCTTTTGGTGACTCACTCGCGAGTCATGCGAGTCACGAGGCCCTAGTCATGAGCTTACACAGAAGGTTTCACGACTCCCTAGCAAATGAGACTTCCAGTCGCGAAAAATATTAGAAATTTTTTCAAAAATTCTAGGTTTTTGTCATTTTCGCGACTACTTCGCTAGTGGAAGTCCAGTCGCGAGGTTACTCAGAGAGGTTCACGACTCACTGGCGAGTGGAAGTCCCAGTCGCAAAAAAGACTTAGAGAAATTTTTCAAAATCTTGCACAAGGGATTTTGGTGACTTGCTCGCGAGTCATATGAGTCGCGAAAAACGCGTGTTTTGCACAAATAGGGTTAAATCTCAAACAGTTTTTAAAAAACTTTTCAGTTTCCCTCACATCACGTGCAAATCTCTCTGTCTTCTCCGCCTCTCCCTCTCCCAAAACTGCCATTTTCACTCACAAAACCTCCATTTTCCTCTTCAATTTTCTCTCAATCTTCAAGAAAAGGTATGGGTTTTCAATTGTTTTCACTCTATTTCAAGTTTAAAGCCTTCTTTTTCATGGATTTGTTGTTTATATTGAGATATGGATATATGGTTGATGAATATGGGTTTCTGATGTTTTTGTTGAGTTTGATATATGGGTTTTGTTGAGTTTCATAGTATAATGCTAGTTTTACATGTTTATACTACATGCTCATGCATTTTGCTATAATTTGTGTTGTGTTGTGCATATCATGTTGATGATAAAATGTCTTATAGATGTTTTTGTGTGTATTTTTGGACTCCATTGAGTACAAAAATTGTGGGGATAATCATGTTTCTTTGTCTTTGAAACATCATATGATTATGTGTTTTCACACATTTCCTCTTGCATGTTTTCATGCCTTAGTTACACACTTTTGCATATGATGCACACACACACAATCTTTGACATGTTGAGTGAATAATGCCAATGATTCTATCATGTTGTGATGCACACACTCTTTAAATTCCAGTTTTTGGGGTTTTAATTCAAAGTTTAGGTTTTGGTACTAAATTGTTGCTAATCAAGTTTGTTGCTGCGTGTTTTTCATCTTGCTCTTTGCTATTATATGATCTTTGCTTGAAGATGTCTCCCTTCAAGAAGTCAGCTGTGAAAGGAGGAAGCAACAAAGGAAAGGAACCGGTAATTGATCTCAGCAGCTTCTCCCCTAAGTCGAAGAAGACTTGATTTTCAGCTGGAGTGTATGATGACACTCGTTTTAGATCATATGCCGCATATCAAGCATATTTGAATCACTTCAAGGGTGCCCCCATGTTGATTGAAAGGGTTGTTGAACAAGCGTCTCTTCTCGATACAAACATTCCCAGATGGTTCACCTCCAAAGATTGGAACTATCTTCTATCCAACTTTGAAGATCTGTATGAAGAGCTTGTGAAAGAATTCTATGCAAATGCCATCTTTGATGGGGATGAGCTAAAATGTTGGGTAAGAGGAAAGGACTTCACTGTCACACCTTCCTATCTTGCTATCATTCTGAACATCAACCGACCGATGTTTATTAAACCACCGGTGTATGATGAGTTGGAATCGGATGTTGACATGCTTCGAGATGCTCTCGGAGAAAACTTGGAGATATCCTCAAATGGGAAAACAATCGGGGTGTCATCATTATTTTTTTTTCCTTTTCTAAATTAGCATAACATACCCAATTTCAATTTTCATTGATGTTAAGAATTATATAATACAATGTATTTGTTTTACATATGTTCATAAAGGGTGCTAAACTTCTCAACAAATGAAACCCATTTCTTCCCCATAAAAGACATCAATATAGACATGCAGACTCATCTTAAGCCTTCAAAATTTGATGTAATTTTTTTCAATCATTAAAGAAATCCAACAAACACAGCATAACCCAGTATTTGGTTGGAGATAGAGAAAGCCAACAAAAAAAAAAAAAAAAAAAAAAAAACTTTTTAAGACTAAAAAACAGAGCTTTATGCAAAATAATGTAATAGGTTCAACATGACCGCAAAATTGGAAATTTCAACACTAGCTTTCTTTACTGTTTCCTTTTTAAGTATTTCCACAGCAACAAACAACAAAACAGAAACCTTTATAGCAAAAACCTTCACAAAAAATCCCACAAATACCCACAAATACCCAATCTCCCTCTCACTCTCTCAATCTTGCTATCAACTCACTCTCACTTTCTCAATCTCGCTACCATCTCACTCTAACTCTCCCACAAATACCCACAAATACCCACAAATACCCAATGCTCAAACTAAAGATGCAAACTGAGCAAGACATACCTTGTGATTCCAAACTGAAGATGCAAACCGAAGATGCAAACTAAAGATGCAAACTGAGCGAGATTGGGATTGAGAGGGAGACCGAGACTAAGAGGGAGACTGAGAATGAGAGCGACAATGACACTGAGACAGAGATTCAGAGCATGTGGGAGAGTTAGAGTGAGATGTAGCGAGATTGAGAGAGTGAAAGGGAGATTTAGAAAGTGAGGGATGAGAGTTTAAAGTGTGGGTACGAGAGTGAGAGAGCGAGAGGGAGATTCAGAAAGTGAGGGATGAGAGTTTAAAAGTGTGGGTAACAAGGGTTCTCAGTGTTTAATGGAAATAAACTAGAACAGTACTCGAGCTCATGAAGCTCGAGTACTAACTACAATATTTAAATCCCAGATGCCATGCCATCATGCCACAGTGGAACAGAAAAATGGGGTACTCGAGATTGGTGAGCTCGAGTACTAGAAAAGGTGGTAGATCACCATTTATTTCCAAAACAGTGTTTTGTTGCTAAATATTTCAAAAAAATGTGGTATTTGGCCTTTTTGGCCTTTATGGATTGTAGAATTTTGGAGACATGTAAAATATGCTTTCCCAAAGAACGGAAAAGGTTATAGAATAGTAATCACAACCCGAAGTGAGGATGTAGCTCCTTCTGACAAAGAATCTCCATATTATCATGTGTACAAGCTACCACTTCTACCTTTAAACAAGGCCTTGGAGCTCTTTTGCAAAAAGGTGTTCCAATGTGAAGGGGGGAAATGTCCTTATGATTTTGTTGAGTTGTCGCGTGCCATTGTTAAGAGATGCGGAGGGTTGCCACTAGCAATTGTGGCTATAGGTGGTTTTTTGTCAACCAAGGACAAAATTCTAAATGAGTGGTGCAAATTGCATGATAGTCTCAATTCAGAACTAGAAAGTAACCCTTATCTCATAAATATCACCAAAATTCTATCCCTTAGTTATAACAATCTATCTTACAACCTCAAAGCTTGTTCCCTATATTTTGGCATATTTCTAGAGGATCACCCAATTAATTGTGCGAGACTAATTCGACTTTGGATAGCTGAAGGCTTAATAAAAGAAAGGCAAGGAATAACATTGGAAGAAGTTGCAAAAGATTACTTGAGCCAGCTTATTCGTAGAAGCTTGGTTGAAGTGGCATGGAGTGATTTTTGCTAGCAAAACTAGAAGTTGCCGAGTTCATGATATGATTCGTGAGGTTACTCTTTCAAGGTCAGAGGAATTAAGTTTTTGTTTGGTCTCAATACATAAATACACAAATTTTGAGAGAATTGCTTGATGCCTCTCAATTCAGAACAACGTAAATACTCCTTTGGAAAGTATCACTAGTTCCCAAACTTGTTCTATTCTTATTTTTAGGGTAGACAAACTACCCAATTCATTTTTTATTACTTGTTTTACAAACTTCAAGCTCATGAAAATAATGGATTTTGAAGGTGCTCCTATAAATTATGTACGTTTTTAGACCCCTTAAACCACAAGTTGTTTAACCTAATTATTTAGCCAAGTGATTACTTAGATAAATTATTCAAATCTAGGTTAACACAAGTAAATCATATCATGTAAATAATGCGGAAATATAAAGAACACAACAATATGATAACCCAAGAAAATCAAACCGGTAAAAAACCTGGGGAGGATTTAACCTAGCTATCCTCAAGGTAAAACAGATCCACTATGAAAGAATTAAAATTTGTACAATAAAACTTAGACCACTAACATCCTATGCTACCTCAAGTAGAAAACTTACTACCATGACCACATGATAGCTTTGAGTTCACAGACTACTTCTTTTTTTGATCCACAGCAACCACAAGTACTCCCACTTGTGTTTTTCTTTAAGCTCTTGTAAACATCAACCGAAGAGATCACTAAGCTCTTGACATTAATCTTGATCTTGATAACCTTAAGTGTGTATGAAGGTAAACACCTCTAGATCTCATAAGAGATTCACACACACAGCATATCAACAACATCTAAAATGTGGCTAGGGTTTTTCCTTTTATACTTGAAGCAATATAAAAAACCCTACACGTCATATGGGCTTGGGCTGAGTTGGAAATTCTGCAGAAAAAAACAATCTGCATGAGATTCGATCGATTGAGTCTAATTTTCGATCGATCTAGCCTTGCAAAAATTGAATAGTAATTTCCTGCAATTACTTGATTCCAACTTTACATATAACCACACTTTGAGTAGCCTAAATCTAGACTTAATGTTTTGATCATGGTTTACCAACATTACACATTGAAGTTCTAATACATTTAGATCTTAAAGTCTTAGCACCTAACAAATTACATTCCTAAAGAAGTGGGTAATCTATTCCATATAAGATATTTAAGCCTTAAAGATACAAAAGTACATATGCTTCCAAAGTCCATAGGTAAATTGCACAACCTAGAGACTTTGGATTTGAAGCGTTCCCGTGTGTCTGAGCTACCAGCAGAGATCAATGGGCTCCTAAAGCTACGATATCTTTGGCATATTTTGAAAGCTACGATATTGGAGAGAGTATTGATTCTTGACGAGTGGTAAAGATACATGGTGGCATTGGGTGTTTACAATCCTTACAGAATCCTTGTAAAATTGAAGCCAACAACGCTTCCCTTATTGAAGAATTGGGAAGTTTGAGTTAATTGAGGAAACTAGTAATCTCTAATTTGAAGAGAGAAAATGGGGTGGCTTTGTGCACTGTGATAGAGAAAATGAGCCACCTTCGGTCATTATCAGCGCAACAAGTGAGGAAGAAGTTCTTGAATTGCAGTCAATGTCTTTTCCTCCAACCCTTCTACAAACTCTTGTCCTATCTAGGCAACTAGAAAAGTTGCCAGAATGGATTCTCAAAATCAAGAATATAGTTAGAATTGCATTATGCTGGTCAAGATTGTTGGATGATCCATTAAAGGACCTTCAAGCTCTGCCTAATTTGATGCGTCTTCAGCTTTATAGTGCCTATAGGCGTGAGCAATTACATATTGAGTGTGGAGGCTTCCAGAAGCTAAACAATCTAGGGCTACGAAATTTGGGAGGATTGAATAGGTTGATAATAAATGAAGGTGACCTGCCTTTTCTTGTAACACTTCGAATTGGACCTTGCCCACAGTTTTAAGAGGTGCCCTCTGGCATCCATCATTTGAAATGCCTCAAATATTTGCAATTTGAAGAAATCCCAACCAAATTTGTGCTTAATATGCAACCAGACGAGGGCCCTGATTTTTGGAAGGTCAAGCATGTTCCTTTTGTTCGTTTTTGGTATAGGATTCAAGGGGTACGCTACAAATGCTACAAGCTCGGTGATTCTGAGTCGTTGGAGCGTCTTTGAAGGTAATTCAAAACATGGAGAACCAAAGTTCTCTCACAACGTATGGGAAATTTGATTACACTATTATATTTACAATGTTACCAACGGTTCATGCCTGAAATAAATTTTTTTTTTCTTTTATTTTATTTTATCCTTCTATTGCTATACAATGAATGATCCAAGTGGTGAGAGCCAGGAGGGAGACAATTATGGTGCGCATGGTTTGTCCTTTATGCCTTTTCATGTATGAGTCTCTCTAATATGTGTTTCTCTACAATGAAAAATTTAGAGGCAGAAGCACATTTGCTAAATTGGGCGAATACTGTATCAACACAAAACAAAGCAAGGGACAGAGGGAAGTGACCATTGATAAAACATTTGATCTTAGGATTTTAAAAAGTTGCACTTCTACCCCTAATTCAAAGTGTGTTAGTAGAATATCTTTTTAGATAGAGTGATTAAAAAGAATTTGTTGAATCATTTAATTTGAGATTTCAATTATGAGATATTTGGTCATACTTTACGTTGTTTTCTTTTTTTATTTTATAGCGTTAAGTTGTTCACTACTGATCAAAGTTTGTCAACTTGTGGTAGGTAAACAATCATCTTCTACTTAGTGATGCTAATTTAAATCTGTAAGTACGTTTTTCCCCATGACGATGATTTAATAGTTTGAATCCTCAATAGTCCTATTGGATTCTTTTCTTTTTGATGGACAAAATTGGCCTTTGCCCCTTTCAATCAAACAATCTAGCATTTTTTTCTCATTTCCCAAACTAATCAGGGAAATGCCCATTTTTTGAAACTCGATTTTCTCAAAATCAAGTTTAAAAAAAAAAAAAAATTTCTGGAGCCCTATAGTGGCGTTTTAAAGAGCCTATGGTGACGTTTTAAAGACCTATAATAGCGTTTTAAGGAGTTAAGCCATTTTTAATAGGACCATTTTTTATATGAAACCTTGACACTGGAATTGTTGGGCTTTGTCTACAGACTTGGATGAGGAGGTGATTATAATTGTTGCTCCTGGGACACGTTATTGGGCTTGTTTTCGAACGGAATCAAGTAGGAAATCATGTGGTTTTCTTTTACATGTTCGTCGTTTACTCCTCTATTGTGATGCTTATTGTGTCAGCCCAAATAAGTGGTTGTTAACTTTTTCTTGCAACAATTAGACATGACAAAACGGGTCAGAATTTTCTGACCCAACCCCAAAAATACCCAACCCGAACCCGATTTTTTTGACCCGAAGCATAAACGGGTTGACCCGTGACCCGACCTGTGTTTTTTGCAGGTCAACCCGACCCGACCTGCGACCCGACCCAAACCCGAACCATTTTTTTTAAACTTTTTTTTTGGTAAAAAAGAAGAAGCAAAATTAAGACAATATTGGTTTAATTATTTATTGTGAACTTTAAGGAAACAATTGATACATTTACATAACTGTATGCAAAATAATTGAAAGATAAATGCATGTGGTTGAGCATTCTGTAATGAGTAAAGATTTTTAGATATCAAATAGCAAAATACATGCCAAGATAATTTGTAGAGTTTAAAACATAGATTTAAAATTGTTGACATGTGTGAGAAACATTCACAAGTGTGAAAATAGTGAAGCCAAAGTATCAAATTAGCATAAATTATGAATGCTTAGACTTATTTTTTAACAATTTATGTCCAAAATAAACGGCTTTTCAAAATAAATTATGATATTTCCTCGAGTATGTGTACTTAACAATGATATGATATTCATAAAAAAGACCATGTGTAAAAAAGTAAGCAATCAAACTTTAATTTATATCTCAAATTGAAATAGAATGTCAACCATAATTGATAATAGATTATAAAATTAATTTTCAAGATTGCAAATTTCTTATATGTTTTTATTCTTTATCAAATGAGTTATTCAATGAGTCATTTGTAATTTTGTTTTATGTTTTGGGATGTTGATATTGTATAGAAATAAAATTTGTGTATTTGTTTTACTTATCTTTGTGTTATTTTGTTTTAGATAGCAATGTTAGGATTTGTATAATTTTAAAATTATTGAATAAGTATTAATAAGTTTAACTGAGTTCATTCTTGATATAAGTAATGAATTCAAAATAATGCATTTTACATTAAGTAATTTGTTGCATAACTTTCCAAATAACAAATATATGTTGTTTTCTTAAAAATAAATAAATAAAAATTCATGTGAAAAATACGGGTCAACCCGACCCAACCCACAACCCGATTTATCCGAACCCGATTTTAACCCGCTTAAAATGACCTGTTTTTTACCTGTGACCCGTTTGACCCGCAACCCGATTGACCCGACCCGAACCCGACCCGACCCGCCCGTTTTGCCATGTCTAGCAACAATCATGGGTTTGTTGGTGTAATTATTTTCCTTGTTAGAATTTCAGTCACCCCGTAATTGTTTATTTGTGAGAGGATGTGAACCTCTTTGAAATGAGACATAATGAATGAGTTGTGGAAATAATAATAATAAGAGTTTTTTTTTTTTAGCAAATAATAATACTTATTAAAACGCATACAAAAATAATAATACTAGTGTTTTAAACCAGTTTTATAATACATTACATAACCAAAGTACAACGAGAGATCACAAAATAATACTCAGCCTTGGTGGCAAAGGAAATAAAAGAAGTGTCAGAGCATTCACATTAGCTCATGTAAAAATTTCTGTCTATTTTAGCATAAGAAAAAAAAAAAAAAATCTATTTTATCTTACCACTCTTCAAAACAGTACAAATTTATTATATTATTATTCTAAATTTTATTTTATTCAAATAATCATTTTTATTATTATTTTTGTCTTATATATATATATATTAACTATATTTCCTTTACTCTCTCTCTCTCTATATATATATATATAATTTAAAAAAAAAAAAAAAATCAACTCAACCCAAATCCCCATCCAAATCAACCTAAACCATGTCCGCAGCAACTTTCTACTCTTTCTTTTAATATTCTTCCAAATGTACCTGGAAAGTCCCATTCTTCACTCTTCCATTGCAGACCCAAGCTCTATCGGGTCAGCTGATGAGATTGTAGATAAAGCCCAACAATTACCTAGCCAGCCAGGTACTTTAAATCCTAGCATGGTATGAGTATTATAATGAGGTTGAGGGATCAGGTGGACCAAAGGACAACTCATTAGTTCAGATTGAAGAAGACCCACTGGAGGAAAACCAAGTGTTAGAGCAATTACATCAGCTTGTGCATAAATGTGCAAAATGGAAAAAGTAACTACTTTTACACAATTTGAGCAAATAATCACCCACATCAATGGGTGCTAACTTGTGTATAAATACACAATTGTTACAGTAACTGAGCATATATGCACGGTTACTGTAGCATGTGTATTTATTATTTTATTAATTTTCGTTCGAACCTTTTTTTCTCTCACTTCTCCGTGCACAACGAACTCAGTGACTTTCCTCTCCTCGTCTTCTTTTTCCTCAGATGCACACAAACACACCCACACATAAACACATCCACACAGACAAATCAACACACAAACACACCCACACACAAACAAACCCACACAGACAAACTAAAAGAGAGATAGATCGATGCTTGACTTCTTGTGGTTCACGCGCTGTTCAAGGCTTGTAGATCGAAGAGTGGTTTGAGAGTAGAGAGCATCGGTGGCAATCTGTGGGTGTCACGGTAGAGCTTGGAAGCTCCGTTTCCTTTAAGGATCGGAGATAGTGGAAGTTTGTGGGTGGGTGTCACGGTGGAGCTTGGAAGCTCCGTTTTCTTTAAAGATCGGAGATGGTGGTAGTCTGTGGGTGGGTGTCACGGTGGAGCTTGGAAGCTCCGTTTCCTTTAAGGATCGGAGATGGTGGCAGTCTGTGGATGGGTGTCACAGTGTTGATGAGGATCGGAGATGGTGGCAATTGCACCAGTCCTTGGAAAATAGAAAAAGTGTTCATTTTACACATTTTTGCTCAAAAACTTCCCACACCAGTGTTTCCATAATACTATTCATATGTAAAATTGCTATAGTAACCATGTAAATATACTCGGTTACTATAGCTGTGTAAATCAATATTTTATTTTATTTTCTTTCTCACCCATTAGACCTATCTTCTCTTTCTTCTTCATCTCACTATCTCTCTCTTGATCCCTTCGTCTAAGAGCACAGCCGATCAATCTCCACCCACAACCACAACCCAACACCACCCAACCACCACCATAACCCAACACCACCACCATCACAACACATAATAATCCAACCAAAAAATAAAGGGAAGATCAAAGAAAAAAATCAATGAAAAATCGAACCCAAAATCAACAAGAAATCAAACTAAAAATCAATGAATACCAAAGCCTAAATCAATCAAAAATCAACCCAAGCCTATATACAGAATATCCAAAATAAACCTCAATGAAAAACCATCAACCCAAACCCAAACCCAAATCGTCAAAGGCTTGCGTATGCTGTTGCCGATGAAGATGGAGTAGCCCCATTGCCATCATCGCGTATAAAGGTTGGTGACAGAGTGAGAGCAAGCATGGAGGAAATATGTGTGTGAGTGTGTGGGTTCTGAATGAAAGAAAACTAAGAAGGGAAAGATGAGAGAGAGATAAGGGATCTGAGAGGGAGAGAGATGAAGGATTTGAGATGCAAAGAGTTCAGTTTATGGGTTAGGGATAAGAGAGAGGCAGGGGGTTTGAGGGATGAGTTTATGGGTTAGGGACAAGAGAGAGGCGGAGAGTTTGAAGAAGGAGAGGAGATGTGTGAGATAAGAGATATCTTATTATTTTAATAAATAATAATAATAAAAGAAGAATAAAAGAATATTATTTATATAAATTAAAATAGAGTGTATAATAGATGAACTGATTTGGGTACTTTGCAAAAGTGATGGTCTAAAGAAAAAGTAGGTTCTTTTTGTAAAATAAACAGAAATTTTTAGAAGAATTGATACAATTGCTCTTATAGGCCTGAAGAGTAGTTAGAACTAGGTACAATCTTATGCTTTGGGATGAATGCAAACTAAGAATTGAGATAACTTGTCCCAACCAGGGATGACTAAACCCAATAGGTAACAGGTACCTGACTTGACTCGAAATTGTTAGGTCCTATCAAATATGTCATGGGTAAAAATAATCGAACCAGGTATTAGCTGAAACCCAAATTTATGGGACCAAGTTCAGGATTCCCAACACAAGAGGAGAGAGTTGCCTAAGGCAACGAGTCCATGGAAGATTTTATCGAACATATGTATACCAATAGAATCTATTAGTAGCAACCATTTCTCCACCAATATGACACTTTATTTGTTTGAATTTCTCTATGTTTGTACTGGAACATTCTCATGTGGGCATGTTTGGCAAACTATAATAAACATTGTAAAGTAATAGTTATAAGTTATTCAAATGGTTTAGCTATTATTTAGTTTGATAATTTTTTAATTACAAGGAATAGTCATTTCTTATGAATAGCTATTGTTCAAAATGAGGAATAACTATTCATCTCTAAAAGGATTGTAATAGTTATTCCTTAGTAGGTACAATAATTTCTAAAATTAATATATTTCCAAATAAATAAACTTTTCATATATACACAACAATTATAAAATTAAAAAATCATAAAAACAACTCATCTCTCTTTCAAATTTAAAAAATATTAATTTTAAGGAAATATAATTGTATGAGTAAGATATTTCCTAAAATAAATCTTAATTTTTATTTTAATGTTACAACTCACAACCAAACTTATGAATAGGTTTAATTATTCAATTACAACATATTTTATGTTCAATAATATAGATTACAATTCTTGCTATAATTCTCATTCAGTATACCAAATGTGCCCCTTAGTTTTGGAATTACTGGGCTTTAGCTACCAACTGGACAGAGAATGGAAACATAAATGTTGTTATTGGCTGCATTTATGTTCAAACAATCAAACCAAAAAATAGCGGCATTTCTTCTTGTATTTGTATCTTTCAATCAGATAATTGTTCCCCCCACACATAAGTAATTGTCTTTGACATAGCTAAGGACTTGCTCATTACCCCCACATAAGTAGCATTTAAGGATATGTATCTAAGTTTTACCCAAAATAAAAACTAAAATAAAAAATATTGAATCCAATTGAAGAGGTGTGCGATGTTGGAGGAAATTGAAACCCATTTCAACGACAATATTATAACTTTTGCCGGAACATTATATAATTGTATATTAAGAGCATGGTTTTCAAACCCAGATTGGACTAGCGATGATTAAAAGCATTCGCATAAGTAAATGAAAAATAGCACAAGCCCATAATTTTTCCAACAAATCCCAAAAATCACTACATTAGCTTATGCATCCATTGTGCAATATGCATTTTTGTTGAAATAATTAGGCATATATATACAAGCACTGTTGTGGTGCATTTCATTTTTTTATTTTTATTTTTTAGGTTTCTTCAAGATGAAGAAAGAAACTGGATAGTTGTTATAGTGTGTGAACAGAGAAAAAAAAAATTAGAAAAGTAGTTTGATATTTTAATGAAATAAAGGAAAAAAATATAAAATTTTGATGTGTGTGTTTTGGAAAAGTAGTTAGGTGAAATAAGAAATGTAAATTTTTATGTTAAAATAAATATAATTTTTTTCTCAAGCAAATCTGAATGCTATAATTGACTATGAATAGTAAAGTAATCGAGTAAGTAAATTTTTATTTTGATTTAGAGACAGAAAGTAGATGAATGGTTGTTAGAATATGAAAATAATTTTTTTTTTTTTTAATAAAGAAGCTGGATGAAAATTTTAATATTTTAATATATTTAGTATTGTCAAAAAAAAAAAAAAAAAATGATGTGACCTGTAAGCTGCAACAAAGATATTGTAACAATAAATGTATAACTCAGTGGGGTTGACTGAGTGGTTGGACACTCGGTCTCAAAGTAGCTATCTTGAGTTTATCTAAAAACTCTCTAGTTTAAGTTCGGGCACTAGTACTTTGAAACAACTCCTTGGGCCAGCAATTTACTTAACTATGAGCCCATCCGTCGCGAATAGTAATTAGTTTCTGATTGAAAGTTTTGAAAAAAATACTGTGAAAAAAAATAAATAAATAAAAATAATAATAAGACGATAAATGTATACTTCTAATATGACAAACTATTTCGAGGTTGAAAACAGAAGACCTTTCCTCTAATGAGAGAATTAACTATTAAAATATTACTTTGCTATTTACAATGGCCAGGAAAGTCAAAAAGTCCCACACGTTAATGAGTTAGTTAAAACACGATTGATGTTTCCGACAAACGTGACCAAACTTCAAAGGCTAAAGCAGACTTATCTGAGTCGAAGAAAGCTAGGAACAAAGTTACAAGAAATCAAGCAGAGGAAGCTTAGGGAAAGTGGGATCATAATTCATAGAGAAAAGCCAAATTCAGATTAAATAGCATATATAGGTTTGGTTGGAGCAAGAAGCGAAGCGTCATGGCGGAGATGGTACAATTTCCTCTTATCAATAGGCTGATTTTCTTATTGACCCAGGAAGCAAAACTGCTAGGAGGCACCCATGGAGAAGTAGCTGACATCAGAGATGAACTGATTTTCTTAATCAACATGTCTCACGGCCATGGTAGTCCAATTCGTGAAGAAACAAGTCCATATTTTAGTCCGTCACCTGTGGAGTCAATTTTCCCATCACCCATGTTGTCACACTCGGACTCAGAGTCTCCATTATTCTTCCCTGACAAGTCTCCAAAATTCTCTCATTCCAATTCCATAGGGTTACTCTTCCCATCAGCCAGGTCTGAAACAACAGAGTTCCCAAAATGATGAAGAAATCATTCAAAATCCCTCGGTACCCTCATTTTCGCACTTATTTCCACCATCCGGTACCACGTCGGACTCGGAGACTGCCAGTTCAATATGTGATTATGGACCAACAACTCTTTCCATTTCATTACTCTTTCCTGCCAACAAGTCTGAGATTGAGAATGAGAATGACAAGTAGTTTATCATTCATTGGCGATGCTCTAAGATCGTACATTCTAAAAGAGAAATTTTTAAATAAAAGTATGATTTCAATTGTCTCATTACATGATGCAGTTCTGTCTCATTCCATAATGCAATTCTTCCCACCAGCCAGGTCTCCAAGTCAAACAGACAGTTCCGAAAATTATGAAACAATTCCAACTGATTCCCATGGTTATGTATGTAACGGAACACCTCCAGCTCCAATTCCAAAATTCTCTCATTCCAATTCCATAGAGTTATTCTTCCCACCAGCCAAAACATGGGTGAAACAAGTAAGAGAAGTAGCATTCCGCATAGACATTGCCATTGACCAATACTTGCTTCACATGGCACAACATGATCCTCACCCACATGGCTTCACTGGTTTTGTCCATAAAACAATTCACTATCTCAAAACATTGAAACCCCGCCATAAGATAGCATATGAGATTCAAAAGATCAAAGCATCAATTCTAAAAATCAAGGAAAGGACTGAAAGATATCACTTCAAATCCATTGTTCATGGATTGAGTAGCCGTGCTCCAAATGTTAGGTGGCACAATCCTCGAAAAGCTTCCCTTTATCTTGATGATACTGACATTGTGGGAATTGAATTTCATAGAGATAATTTGATTAGCTGGTTGGTAAAAGGACTGCCGCATCGCATTATGCTCTCGATATTGGGAATGGGGGGACTGGGCAAGACCACTCTTGCTAAGAAAGTCTACAACTACCAAACTGTGAGAGGACACTTTGATTGCTAGGCTGGGATCTCAGTTTCTCAATCACACAATATTGAGGATCTACTTAGGAGCATGATAAAGCAATTTTGTGAGGTCAAAATGAAGAGTCCTCTTCCGGGAATGGACTCAATGGATGAGGAGTCCTTAATATTAAGCTTAAGGAATTACTTGTAGCAAAAGAGGTATGTGGTTGTATTTGATGACATACGAAAAATAGATTTTTGGGAGGATATAAAACATGTTTTACCCGATAATAACAAAGCTTCTAGAATAATTATCACAACACGTAAGTGTGAAGTTGTTAATTTCTACAAAAAATCTTGTACTGTCTATGTTCATCAGTTACAACCACTGCCTCCTAAGAAGGCATGGGAGCTCTTTTGCGAAAGAGCATTCCAAAATGACTTTGGAGGACATTGCCCCTTAGAGTTAGAGGAATTGTCTCAAGAAATTGTTGAGAAATGCCAAGATTACAACTAGCAATTACTTCTATAGTTGGTCTATTATCAACCAAACACAAAACCTTGTCCGAATGGAGAAACTTGCATGACAACCTTGCCTATGAGTCGGGAACAAATCCCCATCATGTCGGTGTCGACAAAGTTCTATCCTTAAGTTATGAAGACTTACCATACCATCTTAAATCTTGTCTCTTATACTTTTGCATGTATCTAGAGAATTTTCGTATTTCATTTAGAACATTGATTCGACAATGGATAGATGAAGGCTTTGTCAACGAAATAAAGGATAAAACATTGGAAGAGATTGGCCAAGAATACTTGACTGAGCTTATTGACAAAAGCTTGGTTCAAGTATTAGAGGTTGATGTTGGTGGAGAAGTTATAGTGTGTGGAATCCATGACCTATTGCATGAGATCATCTTAAAAAGGATGGAAGATTTAGGTTTTTGTCATGTTTTGTCAAAAGGGGAGTCAAGTTATGAAGAACCAACTTGATGTATGTCAGTCCATAGAGTTTCATATGGCGTATTGCAGAGCTTTAAGAAATCTCCTATATATCCATTCTCTTTTATTCTTCAATATTGATGAACTGCCCGAGTCCTTTATGAGTTCATTTTAAAAAAAATTCAAGCTTATGAAAGTATTGGATTTTGAGAGTACTCCATTGGATCATCTTCCTGAAGATGTGGGGAATTTATTTCATTTAAAGTATTTAAACTTGAATGGTACAAAAGTAAAGGCTCTTCCAAAATCCATTGTAAAGCTGCAAAATCTGGAGACTTTGTCTCTGGAACAAACCCTAATACAGGAGGTACCTTTTGCAATCAACAAGCTTCATAAGCTACGTTGTCTTTTAGCCTACTATTTTGATGACAACATGGATATCAGTCTTAATATTTTAAGAGGAGTTAAAATACATGGGAGCATTGGATGCTTAAAGGTACTGGGAAACCTACGGTACATGGACGCAAATCTTGGAGGGGTCAAATTGGTTGAAGATTTAAGAAAGTTGGTCCAATTGAAGGATCTAGGCTTGGTAAACCTGACTAGGGAGACTGGAAGGGCCTTATGTACCTCTATTGAAAACATGAACAACTTAACAGATCTATATGTAAGCTTGATCAACGAAGATGAGGTTGTTGATTTACAGCCGATTTCATCTCCACCTAAATGTCTTCGAAAGCTCTCCATGAAGGGGCGTTTAGCCAAGTTGCCAGACTGGATTTCAGAACTTCAACACCTAGTCTCAATAAACTTTTATTGACAAGGTTAAGTGACGATCCACTCAAAGCCTTTCAAAATCTTCCTAATCTAGCGGAGCTCATACTGGAAATGGAAGCATACAATGGAGAGCAATTGCAAATTAGGAAAGGAGGATTTCCAAAACTCAAAGTGCTAGTGCTCGTAGATTTGACAGAATTGATTTCATTGAATATATACAAAGAAGCATTACCCCTTCTTGAAAAATTGAGCATTGAACATTGTCCACAACTAATGGAGGTACCCTCTGGTGTCCAACACCTGAGAAACCTTAGCGAATTGATTTTTACAGACATGCCCGGCGAATTCGAACAAAGTTTGGATCCAAAGCAAGGGTCACATTATTGGATCATTGAGCATGTACCATTCATCTTCCTCTGTCACAAGGTTCGCAAAGGTATTTTTGGCTATGAGACCCACAATCTCAGTTCTAAGTATTTGGAGAGATCAAAAGGGACAACAATCAACCAGGCTGATGATACCAACAACAATAATGGTGATGATATCAATGCTTCAGACGATAAAGGTTAGTGAAATGTAGCTAAAATCAGTTTTTGAATTTTAGTGAGATTTATGCTTTCTTTGTTTTTTGAAGGAAAAAAAATATTGGGAGCAATGCTTTAAGGATACTTCCTTTTTTGTTGCATTAACTTATTCCAATACTAATTAAACTTTTTTCATTTGTGTAGGTAAACAAATAATTTCTACATAGTGATGCCAATTGGTAAATCTGTTGGTAGCACCATTTTTTCTTGTGATCCTCTTTAATTTGTTTGAATCTTTCTATATCAATTCCTAGCGACTGGAGTGAACGGAGAGTGGAAACATAAAGCTGCTGTTGGATGGATTTGTGGCTTTTCTTATCAAATGCTAGTATTTGTATGTTTTGTTCTGCCACAATTAAGGACTTCCTTGTTACCCTCCCCCCTTCCCCTACTATTGTAGTAGCTTGTAACTGTTTGTTTATCCTGTGAAAGGATATGAACATCTTTGAATTATGCCTTTCTGGTTTTGCTATCTCTCATTATTTAGTTATTACTGAGCCAACAAAATAATAATAATAATAATCAGTAATTGGTTTGTTGTCAAAAAAGAAAATAATATCATCAATTCGTTTGGATTTCGGTACTATGATTTAATTTCTCCTATGATATTTGTATGTTAATTTGGATTTCACCACCAACCACTATATGGTATGTTAATTTGGATTTTGCTAGTTCTTCACATTACGCTTGTATTGCACTATGTGAAAATTTGAAGAATCCACTTTGAGATTCACTATTGAGATTTGTAGTGATATATATATATATATATATATATATATATATATATATTATTATTTTTTTGGGGGTGTAAACTTCTTCGTTACTAACCAAAGTTTGACAAAGTTGTGGTAGGTAAACAATCAATTGTTGTTGTTGGGACAAGTTGGGCTAAATTTTTTATTTTTTATTCCATGGATTTACTTTTATACGTTTGCAGTTGTCTCTTCTAGTGTGATGCTCATTGTTGCAGCCCAAATATGTGGTTGTTTTGTCACAATCATGGGTTCATTGGTGTTGCTATTTTCCTAAGTACGATTGGATTGCAGTTGCAGTCACCTGTAATTGTTTTGTTTATTTTGTACAACGATTTGAAAATCTTTGAATTGTTGTCTATGTGGTTTTGATCTCTTTCTTCAATCAACTATTACTCTTTAAATTCTCACGTGTTGGGCCTCACCTATTAAAATGTAGTTTTGGCCTACACGTGAGGGGGAGTGTTAGAAATATGTGTTTAATGATTAAATTTATCATATCCCAATAGTTTAAGCTTTTGGGACAATCGGTTATTTAACATGGTATCATTTAAAAGTGTTAGTTAAATGATTAAATTTTCCATATCCTAATATCTTAAACTTTTGAGACAATCGCTAATTAAACATGGTATTAAAACATGAGATTCTGAGTTTGATCATTTTCTCCTTTACTCTACCTTCCATTTAAATTCACAACACTAGAGAAATCATGGGTTGGTTGGTGTTACTATTTTCCTAATTACTAATGGAATCACCTCGTAAATTTATTTTGTAATAGTATCAATTATATTCACTTCCCCCTTTTTGCAACTTGCGAGAAGGTATTATTATATGTTCTAAGTAATGCCTGAAGACAAAGTCCAAGACCAATTGTTACCTCTTTGATTTGAAATTTCATTAGACAACTCCCACAGGGTATCAGAAGGGCAAGTCTAATGTTGCAAGCTAAGATGAACAAGCACTGAGATATAAAGAGACAAACTTTCAGGCAGAGAGGCAGGGGTCCAAAACAGAGGAGTGGAAGATTGCATCAATTCTAGTAATACGACAGTCCTTCAGTGCAGAACAGCAGCTTGTGCGACTTGTAGTTTAGGATTAGTTCATTTCTGTAGTTTAGTAGTTATTTATACATGTACACGTGTAATGATTTGGTTGGTTATACAACTTAGATCCGTATAATGTGGAGTTTGTTTAGGAGTTTGTTTTTGCTTCAGCTCTTGTATAAAATAACTCTTGTACAATCATTTTCTAATTAATGCAATCAGAGTTTTCTTTCACAAATTCTCACACAGGGCAAGATTGACTTTTACACTGTAATTGTAATCTCTAGCAAGATTCCTACACATCACATTTGCAATGTTCAAGACTTGTTCCTCATATTACTCCATAATATTTCATAAAATAACCACACTTGATGAAAAAGACAAATGGAGTAGTTATATATGGTAAATTTTTTATCTTTCCTGGTCGCCCACGTTAAATTCAGTGGGTAGGAGGAGGAGACCCACAAGAAAAGAGCATGGTTTATTAAACATTGCCTCGCTGGCCCACATGTACATGATTAACATACTTGAATGGTATGTTTTTTTTTTTAGAGAGTTTCAACCTATGGCGTTCGCTCCTGATGATAGCTCTTTATCATCAGACCAAGACACCAATTAGTTTTTGGTGTAGGTGGGGATTGAACCCCAGATCTCTTATACAACCATTAGAGATTTTACCAGTTGAGCTAACTGAAATCCACTACTTGAATGGTATGTGGTTCAACGTGACTTTTTGAAAGTTAGATTAAATTTGTTAACTTTGAAAATTGGGGGTTTAATTAATATATTATTCAAAAAAAAAAATCTTATTTTTTGTTCAATGTATTTTTTTTTATATAGGAAATGTTCAATGTATTAATTTTGAAAATATAAAATTTAATTTGTTACAACCCTAACTTATAGGGTTTAAAAAGATAGTTTTTGTGTTTATTTGATTTTATTATTATTATTATTTTAAGTTCGTGGCATTAATTTTCAAATTTCAAGATCTAAACAATAAGCCTAATCGTGGTCAATCTTTCCTCAAAGAGAAGAACAAATAAGAGACGCAATATGGGGGAAACTACAATATTCTCTCTCAAGCTCCCAAGGTATTTTATGAAAATACCCACACTTAATAAGGGAGAAATATGGAGTAATTATAACTGATAGACCAAATAATAACCCTCGTCCAGAGGAGCCAGCTTGGACGAGGATAGAGGGTCATAAAGACTGCAATTTAATGCCCCGACGGTTATATATCAAAGATAAGGCCGTTGGAACCTCCATTAAGGCCGAATTAAGTAGGCCTGAGACTTTAACAAACCAACTTTCAAGTCACCATTCAAGGGGGACAACGGCTAGCAAGGTGAGCCTATTTATAGGATCTACCAAATCCTAGACAAGGTACATACACATTGATCACCTCTCACTCTAATCATAGAATTCTTTTTATTCCCTGAGTTTTGTTCGCTGACTTTACCATCAAAGACCCTGTAACCGGCACCACACCGATGACAACCTACAAGAATCCCCTTTCTTTTTATTGATTGTGCAGGAAGTTGGACGGGCTCGTATTGGTTTAATCTAGACAAACCCAACTACTGACGATCTCAGTATCATCAATAACAATCATATGGACAGACAATATTATGGGATTAACATTAATTTCACGTGGTCAACCTTACCACAAACACTTAACATATTGTGAACCTCAATCACGGTTGAAAACATTCATTGTGTGAAATTAATTATGTCTCTAGATGTATTGGGTGGTTACAACTTTCAAGTGATTATAGACTTATAGTGACACTCATTTATTAATCCTAGAAATAGAGGTTAGAGAAGAAAAAATATTACAGTATTAGCATAAATAAAAGACTTACAATGATCCTTTTTCTTTTCTTGGATAAAGTCTCACTATAGCATT